>ASSH01052356.1:0-17665 GCA_000418225.1 Zizania latifolia
CACTTCTTCCTCTCCTCGATTTGGCCGTGCTTGATCTCATTTCTCGCTCACGGGTAAACTGGTATACCCGCGGGTATACGGCGCCCGCGGGTAACGGGTATGGGCACGAATTTTTACCCGTTGGGTAAACAGGTACGGGTACGGGTATACACTACCCGTACCCGTCGTACCCGATTGCCATCCCTAGACAACACTCGATCACCAACATGTAGCTTATTGGTTTTTTAATTCTAAAAACAAACGAAGTTAGAAAAACATGATGCTTGTTATGATGTCATGATATGATACATAGATACTGTGATAAAAATATGAGAAGGTTTCATAAAAGTTGTCATTTACGATGCTTAGAAACCGAAGCATCTCCGTGGATGAATTAGGGTTTAAAGAGGGAATGGATTAGGTAAAAGCTAAAGTGATAGTTGAATCATCATTTGAACTTCAAACTTTTTCTACACTCAAAATACAATATACCATGTCTCATGTTAAAAGTTGGCATTTTTCTAGGTCCATTAGCCATTTTTAATTCATTAAGTGTTTTTCTAGGATTTAAATTGATACATGTCAAATTTGAACTACAAGTACATAAAACAATGAACAAAAATAGGTAGAAAAATCATATTCATGTTGTTGAGTCTATTTTTAGGCCATACACAATAAATGGAAAGAAGTTTTCAAACATCTAGGTAGCAACACTAAATCACCAACATATAGCTTATTGGTTTTTAATTTAAAAAACAAAGTCTGAAAAACACGAGACTTACCATGGTGTCGTGATATGATACGTAGAGGTTGTGATGAAAAATTAAAAATGTTTCACAAAAGTTTTCATCAAAAACTAAAAAAGTCCTTCGAAAAAATTCAAAAAAAGAGATGTTTGCCGAGTGCCGGATATAGAGGCACTGGCAAAAATCTAGGGTTTGCTAGGTGCCCTAGGTCTAGCACTCGGCAGACAAACAATTTTTCATTTTTTTAGTTTGCTGAGTGCTAGATTTGGAGCACTCGATAAACAGCTGAGGTTTGCCAAGTGCCGCAGCACTTAGCAAAAACTAGCCGTTCGGACAGGGGCACATAGAGCAATAACTCCTCGCACCCCTAACTCCTCCCACTACACCTCCTTTGTAGCCGCCAAGCTAATACCGATGTCATCACCAACCCCCACCGTCGGAGCCCCTCACAGCCGACGCCCTCACCACCGCAACCACCCCCATCGCACCCCTTTCCCCCCCCCCCCATCATCGCTGCCACTGTGCCCCCTTTCCCTCGGCCCCACCATCACCGGCACCCCCCACCGACGTAAAGCCCTCTCCCACCGTGCCCCCTCTCCCTCACCCCACCGCTAGCATACCCTCTCCTCCACCCCTATCATCCCTCCCTCCTACTGGCCGGCTCCTTCCTATCGGCCACCTCGTCCACTGGCGCCCACCTCCTCCGCCTACGTCGTGGTATTTTAGTTTGTTGCTTGAAGTAGATTAATCTCATGCCAAAATGACAATTTTAGCTTCTTGTTGACACCTCATTTATCACTCTTATTGTTGACACCACATTTTAATTTGTCGCTTGAAGTATATTAAATTGTATGCTAGCTTCTTGTTGACACCTCATTTTAATTTGCCGCTTGAAGTAGACTAAATTGTATACTAGAAAGAAAAATGCACATTGCTTTTAGCTAAATACACATAATGTAGAGTATATTCTTGTCATATTCATGGCATAATAAGAAATGTAATGTGTCAAATAAATTAGAACTTTAACAATGTGTGTATGTGGTTGTAGCACCGGTACAATGCTTAAAATTCAAGGGACTTCCTATAGTTAAAATTTTAATTAACTCTCTATAAAATGGAATTTCAATGTGGTTGTGTATGTGGTTACTAACTAGACGTCGCCATCATGTTGTGTATGTGTTTATCAGCCATCGTCTATTGCTCTTTGTGGCCTTATTAGGCCCTATTTTCTTGTAGATTATGCTAATTTTGCTACATATTACAAAGGAGATGCTGTCAAAATTTTGAATTTTTCTTATTTTAATATGATTTGTGATGATGACATCACTTCTATTGATACACACATACAAACCTCAACCTCTCATGAAGAGCCCAGGATGCCAAGGATGCAAGGACCGATGACTCGCACACATGCCTGACAACTTAGCCATCAGAAACCTTAAACAAGACCATGGAGAATAGTGCAAGAATCCTAGTATAGAAGAGGTGCCAATAAGTGTATGAACAATCATATTCCCAAGTCCAATTCAGTTTCGGACTAGAAAACAATGTCAACTTCAAACGGCTATAACTTTTGATCTAGAAAGAGTTTTGAGTTCCATATGTACTTATTGGAAAGCTTATGAAGTCTATTTTCATATGGTTTTGGTCTCATGTCAACATTTAACGTAACCTGACCGAAATAATCAAAACAAGTCAAGTCATTTTTCCTGTCTCAGTCAAATTAGACTTTGGGCCTTGTAATGAGTCTTATTCGGTTGACCCATGTTTTGGCCCACCTCCACGCCACCTAGCTTATAAATACCTAGTAGCCAACACTTCTAGGGTTTGGGTTTTGCTTAGACTATTCTGCCACTTTATAGTTTCGCCATCAGATCGGTTTGTAGAACCTCAATTCGTACTGAATTTTCCATTTGCAATTTCAGAATGTGTTTTCCTAGTTCTTGTGAATTTATTTGATTGTTTGCAGGAACAATAAACTTTGTGGTTAGGTCGACTATGTGAGACCATTGTTGATAACAATTAGATGTGTAGGTGTAACAATTGTAAGGTGAAGATCTGCTGACCGATAGCCTCAAAACGTCAACGTCCACACATCGGCAAATCGAACCTATCAAAAGATCAGGCACTAGTTTGCATCAAGTGTAGGTTCATAGTAGATTAGAATATTAGATTGATTTCACAATTTTATTTTCTGTCCCACAATCCATGAAAAAGCCAAACAAAAAAATTAGTCATAGTCTTCCTACTCCAATAACCATCCATAGCCTTTGCATATTTCAGTTTCAGAGTCCGTAATATTAAATTTGTGTTCTAGGTTTATCGATTTTGTGCGAACCAAAACCCTAGAAACCTTGATTCGGACTATGTGTAGTAAAACAGCCATAACTTTTATATACAGACTCAGAATCAGACAAATACATAAATTCTGAATATCTACAGAAAAAGTTACATCCAAATCTTCCTAGCTTTGTTGGGTTCGTCGATTTTATTTTCCAAATTCGACCTAAAAGGTCAAGTTTTCTATTGAAACAAGCAAGACAAAACTATAAGTAGATGACATCACAATAGGCCAACGAGGTGGCCAAATGTCATGCCCAGAATTTACAATCCCTAATGAAATATATATTAATCCATGTTCCAAAAAAAGGCATTGTATACATCAACAAAATTGGATTACAGGCCAACGGAACAACGTTAATTATAATAGTAATTACAAAGACATTTTAAGCTTTACACACAAAGATAAACGACAACGTGGAAAACCAAGCAAAGCCTACGACACCATCTTCACAGGCTCTTAAGTGTGGTTAGGCCAAACCTTCGAAACCAAACTTCGTCCTTCTTCACTATCAACTGTAGAGGTAAAACAAGGCTGAGTACTTTCGTACTCAACAAGCTACACGAAAATAATACATATAATGTAAAGGTATAACAAATGAGGCATAATAGGGTTCATTTGCATAAAGCTATTTTTGAGGTAAAACATTGATAAAGCAGTTATGAGCATCAAAAATTAAACTAAACTATAATCAAGATTCAACACAAACAGTTCACCAACACTAGCCTGGCAGGTTACCTCCACCTGCAGGATCCTTAGATCATATCCAACCATTATTTCTAGAATTAATGTGACAAGCAAATCTAACAGCAAAAACATCACTTTACCCGCCCATGATCGCGGGCTCGACTATTCAAATAGATTTAACTTTGATTAGAGGTGTACATCTTTACCCACAAGGCACAATCTCGGTTAATACTAGAATGCCACCACGACATCTCGATCCAAGCCCATACCAAAGCCCTTCATACAACTCGTCACAATGAGAGAACAACCGCACTAGGTTTCGTTAACTCCCATAGGGTTAAATCCACATTCAAGACAACCCTAAGCGAAACATCATAGCCCCCATTAGTGCCTAATAGAGCAAAGGTCATGTCGAGGTTTCGCCACCAAGCCCCCTCTTGCACCTTTCGAACGTGAGCATGTTGACCACTGATCCATCAGCCCATTGGTCACACTAAGATTCCGCCATCAAGCCCCGCCTTGTGCCTTCCGGACAATGCCCACGTTGACCCCACCAACCTCTCCTTGGTGCAACCCATTGCGACGAACCCTACTCTGAACTAGGACTTATCCATTAGACTTGTGGTAGTACGAGAAATGCATTGCAACAGTAGTTGCATACTGGTCCTTAATTGCCTTGGGTGCAACTTCCAATCACTAGCAAGCACCCACAACTAGCCCTTTACAATATTTTAGTTGATCAAGTTTTAATCCTATTCCCTAACGGTAGTAACCTACCATAGGGTACAAATTATCCATCATGAGATATACAACAGTTGTTTTTAAGAGATATCTAGTTATCCTATTTATAAAAGCTATTTTAACTAAGCATCTCTAAGCACATAACCTTATGCCAGCTAACCCTACCTTTAATAAGGTATGAGTTACTGCACTTTATTTGCCTGAGGTGACAAGGAGCAAGGTAACAATTAATCAAGGCCATAACAATAATCAGTAGATATAATAACTAAGCAAAAATATAATAACATGATATACTTCTAGTAAGCATACATTTAACGAAAACAAAATAATTTTAAACACTTGGGATCAATATGTTCAAGGTGTGCAACTTGCCTCTTGCGCTACTGATTAACCTTTCAACTCTTGCATAGAAACTTCTACATAAGAAAACCCAAGTAATCAATACAACAAGGTATTATTATTTGTTAGGGTAAGGATAATTGCAAAGCTTGAACGGGGTGAATCAAAGTTAGGATGCAAAAGATATTAAATTTAAAAGTTCACATGAAATGATAAGACATTTCTTGTGAAATTCCTTAGAATTGGATGAAACAGCCTTGAATGGTGTACGAGTGATATAGTTGTACACATTCAAGTAGGACATGATTTTAGAGAAATTTAGAAGGTTGAGCCGGTCGATTCAGAGTTCAAACAAAAAAGATATTAATTCTAGAAGTTTGAAAAAATTCACATGACATGCTAAAATTCTTAAAAGAAATGAAATGACCGTTGGATTATTCCTTCGAATTAAACGGAACGGTCGATAAACGATCAAACATGTTCCCTTAGAATGGAACGAGATGATTGAACTTGAGCTGAGCAAAGGATGGGTCGACTCAAGTCGCGATCGGTGAACGACGCTTCCATTCGACCAACGAACAAAAGATTATCCGAACACGATGAATGAACAAAAACAAAAGGATACTAATGAACTTAGTTGAATCACCGGGATAGGTTGCGGCCATTGAACAACCTAGCTCATTCAACTTCGGATAAACGGAACAATCAACTAAAGCTACGTGCAAAGGTTTAACCATTCAAACCTTTGCGACCATATCGATGAGTTTAGATTAACTCGATAAGATTTGACGATGAACGGTAACGAATGACAAACAACTGACGATCGATGACGAACGATGATGAATGATGACGAACAGGAACTCCGGTTCAGAAAACAAAATGGCGACAATGCCTCAAAGCAATCGCAACCTCTAGGACGGAACACGACAGAACGAGGGAAGCACCGCGTGTTCCAGGATTATAGGGTCCCATTTTCGCTATTTGATGGATAAAAAAAACTACGACGTAGATTGGATCCGATAAACAAAAGGCGATATAACAAAATAGAACGATAAACAAGGCTTTGATACAACACAAATAAATTTCAAGAAAATAAATAAGGATGGCGAGAGAGTTGTCACAACGGGGTGAAGAGAAAAAAAGAAGACACGGCGGAGAACGGGTCCAAAGACGACGAACAAAGGAAGACGAGTTCACTGATTTTACTTTAGTGCTGCGGTTTTCTCTCACTATTTCTTTGATGTAGTCTCTCTGCTTCTCTAAGTTAGGGGCTGTGCACGAGATGGTGGCGCAGGCAACGACGCTAGGGCACATGGGAGAGGGAGCAAGAGGGGGCTCCACGTTGAGACGGGGTTGTGGCGGCTCGTCAGAGGGAGGAGGCACAGGCGGCAAATAGCTAGGTCCTGCAGCCAAGGGAGGCAGCTAGCAGGGGCCGACGCAAGAGAAGAGGGTTTTGAGGCGGATATGGCTCGGCGACACTAGAGAAGACAGAGAGTAGGGGCAATAACCGACGGCTGCGGCCAAGCCAATGAACGACGGCGACACGATTTTGAGGAACAGAGGCAACGTCGGCTGCTGAAGAAAATGGAGGGTGCGCGGCTTCAAGCAGGGACTCCAAACAACAGTTTCTTAGCGTCATGAGGTTGGATGTGCATGCAAAGGAGAAGTTGCGGCCATCGACATGGGAAAAGCGATTGGTGCGGTCGCACACAGCTCAAGCACGCCTAGGTGGTTGCGTGGGGACTAGGTGCATGGGCATGACAGCCAAGCGCGTGAGCGCATAGGAGTGGCATAGGCACGACGCGAGCTAGGCCAACGTGAGCCGAGAGGAGAAGCGAGGGCCGACCAGGAGGAGAGGGTTGCAACGCCTACAGGCCAAGAGAGGGAGGCACGTAGGCATGGCGGCTAAGAAGAGAAAAGAAGGAAGGAGAGAAAGGAAGAAAAGGAAAAGAGAAAAAGGAAAAAGGAAGGAAGAGGGGAAATAGGGAAACAAGGTTTTTCGGCAAAATTTCTAGATTTAGAAATTTTTAGAAATTAAGAACTATCTATAATTTTAGAATTCAAGGATAAATACCGGAACTAGAATATTTGAAGGATTTCAAGATTTTTAAAGAATAATAGGAAACACTCGAGATTCCACATAAACAGGAATTCACAATTGAATCGAAATCAAAGATTTCTATTTCAAACATGAAACTGATAAAATGGACTTTTCTATTAGACTTCAAAAGAATTTGGGTCTTTGGAAGATTTGGATAAATTGGGATTTTGGCAATACGGGAGAAATTTCAAGTAATTTAGTAATAGAAGAATACATGGAATATTCAAAGGTTTGAATGTATTTGAATGTCATAGTGGGATCATGTTTGGAAACATGAATTCCAAAGACGCGCTCGAGATCGGCTTTTCCTAGAATCAAAGCAAAGACACCTAGAAATTTTGAGCGAAGACCAAACAAATGAAGATGGAGAATGGCATTAAAGTAAAATATGAAATTATGTTTGTTTTATTAAAGTTAAATCCATTGCTCCAAATTTTAAAAGAAAAATTTTGGGAATCACATTTTAAAGCGAAAAGAATTTTAGGAAATTCTTCCGCTATGATTTATTTTGGAAAGAAAATTTTAGACCCACATTTAGCTTGTTTATTTAATTTCTTTATTGTGAACAGTTTTTAAAAAATCATTTATTAATTCATCTATTATTAATTAACGCCCGATTAAAAATCAGGGCATTACACAAAACTAACAAATGTTTACAAAATTGCAACATTTAGATAGAAATAACTAGCCACAAGTACTTGAAAGTAAAAAAGGAGAGTTTCTTCAAAAGCCTTTTAGAGCATCTCCAATAGCCTCTTCATTTTTGGCTCTTCATTTACCTATTTAACCAACTCTTCAAAAAGATTCCTCTCCAAATCCACTATACACTCCAACAGACTCTATTTTTAACTCTCTAAAAAAATTTACTCCTTTTTAAAATCCCAAAATATTTTGAAAAAATCGATTTCTTTGTGAAATCCCCAATTATAAAATTATAATTTTTTTGGTTTTTAACAATTTTACAAAAAAAATCTTTTTTCTTCCTTTATTTCTTTTTTTCTTTTCTCCTTTCTTTCTCTTTCCTCCCCTTTCTTTCTTTCTTTCATTCATTTTTCTGTTTTCTTCGTGCCGACGACACCTGGGGCACGAGGACGCCTAGGACGGTGACGGCCTAGGCACGGGGCATCGCCAATCTGAGGGTGACAGCCTAGCGTGGGGCGACGGCCTGGGCGCGAGGCGGCGGGGGCGACAGGGGTGCACGACGACGCCGGTCTAAGGGCGAGGCAGCGTCGACAGCCGATGCGACCGGCCAACGCCAGCCTAGGGACGGAGCAGCGATGGCCTGAGAGCGAGGCAGCGACGACCATGCGACGAAAGTGGCATGTGGATCGCACGAGTAGAGGCAGCAACGCGTGGATAGCTAGCCAAGTTTGGCCAGCGAGAAGAGGAATTTGGCCAGCCGGATGGCTAGCCATCCGATTGGCCAGTCTGTTGGAGTCCATTTTCTGGTCCAGATTGCCAAAATTTAACTTGAAGAGTGGTTTGGATAGTCTATTAGAGTTGCTCTTAGATATTAATGACAATGGTAGGCTTATTTGTCAATACCCGATAGATAGCATGTAATTTGTTACATTCCATACCATCACAACAATTTCAGGAGAAGAGATCAAGCCATCATCTAGTTGGGTATTTTGTGTTCCTACATACAACTCTTGCCGCATATAGCACTGCCATGTATACAGTCTGATCACCAGCTAGGCTACTGCCATGTATACGCTTCCCATATATAGCTCTTATCACATATAGCCCTGCCATGTATACAGCTTGCGAAATATATACTTTCATCATTTTCTTCCCATTTCCCTCTACTAGAGGAGGGCCTAGAGATATGTACGACCACGAGCCAAACCCTATAGTTTTCCTCCTTTTCTTCCCAATTCCCTCTACCAGCGAAGGGGCCAGAGATAGAAGTCTAGGACCTTAAACTGTAGAAATAGACCCACGAAAGCCACGACAATGACGATGGAGTCATGACCGCCAACTAGAACCAACCGCAAGAGAAAGAAGCCACACCGCCACACCAAATCCTTCACCGAGAAGCCCACTAATCCTATCTCCACAAAAACAAAGAAGCTCAAGCAGAAGAACACTCCGTCCACCTTGCTCGCCGATCCAAACCAATCCTCCACCACCGTGAAGGCTGAACCCGTCGAGGCTAGCAGCGTCATCCTATCGACCATAATGATCCCCTCACAGCAGCTCTAGTTTTTCCTTCATAGCTTCGAGCACGCCACCAAGTTGCGCCTCCCGCTCAAGCTCGACACCTACTTCAACCGCTGAATCAAGTCAACCACCATCAAGTCGACCGATCAATCGTGATTAGTCACGATTAGTCAGCCAATCAACAAATTAATTGATCTGATCATATCAATATCAAGCACCCTAGTCGATAAAAAATTTCCGATAAGACCAACTACTGAAACCAACTAATCACATTAAATAAACTCTTAAATGAAACATCTATTAAAACAAGCAAATCATAAGTAAAAATAGATAGCATTACACCAAACCAACGAGTATGCCAAACTAACAATCGTTTACAAACTTGCAACATTCAAGCATAGCTAACTAGACAATATTACTTGAAAGTAAAAAAGAGAGTTTATAAAAAAAAAACCTTTTTAAGTATTAATGACTGACGATAAATAAGCTTATTTGTCATTGTCTAGTAGGTAGCATGCAATTTTTTTCATTCCATACCATCACAACAATTGCAGAAGAAGAGATCAAGCCATCATCCAGTTGAGAATTGTGTACCTACATACATATGCTTTACATCAGACACCAAATGAAATTTTGTACCTACATATGTATATGCTTTACATCAAGTAACAAAATTGATATACGACAATGTAGAAGAATTTGCAAAATAATTTGACTCAAATATCAAAGAAAAAACATGTAGTACAATATATCATATATAGTACGATAGAAGAACACGAAGCTCAGATAAGAATAACGCATAAGAGGATAGCATGACAAGTGATATTATCAATTAAATGACAGACAATGTAAGTTATGCTAGTAGAGCAAACTTCAACTCAAGCATTTGTGTAAGGTGCTTGTGGCCAAAGAATACACGATGTTAAATGTGTGAAAAGGACCTAGGTCATGTACCCAATGAAAAACATGAGCAGAAATTGGGCCACACGTATCAAAATTCAGGCATCTTTGGCTGAAAAAACAAAATGACAGAAAATAAGTGAACTCTAAATAAAAAGAAAAAGATATGTGCTCATATTTATTAACTACGACCATAATATATATATATATATATATATTTCAAAATTTGTGCGTGTTTCAAAACCAAAAACAAAATGAAGAAAACGAGTAGAGAACTCTAAAAAAAAATTAAAAGAAGCAAATACGTACATAGATAATGCTTATATATGCTCATATTTTTTAACTACAACCATAATATATATTTTATTCAAAATTCTAGCATCTTCTATACCAAAAAAACAAGATGAAGGAAAACAAGTAGAGAATTCCAAACAAAATTTAAAAAAGGCTAAAAATGTACATAGATAGTGTTTCTTCATATTCATACTTTTTAACAATAATGTTGTTCAAAAAAATGCCTAGGCACTCGAAAGGCGCTAGGCAGCACCCGAACGCCACGATCAACATATAGTCGAAAAGTTAGACGACCCCGGCGCCTAGACGATCAACTACGGCGCTAGGCGATTAACCGCGACACCTAGGCGGCTCGACGTAGCAGCCAACAACGCCTAGGCGGCTCGACGCAGCGACGACTCGAGTGCTGACGGCCAAGATATGCGGCCTAGAGAACAAGGGTTGAGGCATAAGCAACGTGGCAGCACAGAAAACACCAACAGAGGGCACACGCGACCTAGATCCACAGGCAGGAGACGCGCGCGGCCCATATCCGCCGATAGGAGGTGCGCGTGACCCAGATCCACCGACAAGAGGTGCGCGCGACCCAGATCCGCCGACGCGAGGCACGGGCGGTCGGGATCCAGTAGCGAGAGGCACACACGATAGGTTGTTGAAAAGATTACTCCTACATATACTATCATCAAATTTCGTCCACGCCTAGCTCACAAATCAACAAGTCTTATTATGACTACTAGTTATGCACGCATTTGTCCATTTAAAAAGGAGGCTACATAATTTAGTGTGTGGTTCCAAGCTTCAAACACTAAGAACTCAACTAACCCTCATAATAGCTTCAGACACCATTGCATGGCGAGAGGGGATGGGTAGTGACGACAACGGTTGATTCGAGCCAAAGACAGCAATGGCAGCTAGATCTAGCGAGCGACGAGCGATGGCAGCCAAATCCAACGGGCGACGGGGCGATAGTGGCCGAATCCAACGAGCAACAAGCAATGGCGACTAGATCTAGTAAGCAGCTAGAACAGAGAGAACGAGAAGGAAAGGGTAACACACCAACCCATGCTCGCATCTGCCACAGCCTCATAGAACCCACGACTACCTCACCACGTCCGTGCCCACGATTCAGCTTCACGGCTCTCCGATGCGCGACAATGGCAAGTGGTGACGAGAGATGACAGAGAAGGCGACGTCGACAATGGGTAGAGGCTGAAAGAGAAATAGAGAACGAGGAAGGGATAAAAGAAAAGAGAAGTCACGGAGATGCCCTTCTTAGGCTGAGGCTCTGACTCTTATATCCTCTTATCTCATACCGTTGCTATTAAAGTCACTACGACTAACTATTGTATGCTACTGCGTAGATAAGAAATTTAAAACTGAGATAAGATATATTTATGTTTTTATGCTATATTTACATTACTATTTTAATTTCTAATATCATAGTATGTTCGCCACGTCATATGTCTATCGCTACGCCACGCCACACGCCATAGTCGATGTAATGATGTGAAGGTGGTAGGTCATCGCATCGTTGTAACAACTATGCTAACCCTACGATAATTTGTTGTGAGTTAACGCTGAAAGATCTTATTATGTGCCCGTGATGCTCATAAGAATGGATATGGATGTTAAAAAATTCGAATTATCGGTATTCATATCCGATAAATTATAAATCTGAATATTCGTATCCATATTCAAATTAAATATGAACAATAAATGAAAACATTTAAAATCATTTAGTAAATATGTATATGAACTCAAATTCAAACCATCTATTTTGTATGCGTATTTAAAAATTATGAAAATATCTATATTCATATTCAATTTTGATATAAAATATAGTAAATAGTGTTATCTGAATTAGATTACATGCGTATCTTATACTAATACATCCCTAGATGCTCATCGACAAGCATGTGAGGTACAACGGCTAAATAGTCAAATATGAATAGTTATGTTGTTCCTGGCCATTGACTGCAAGCACAATGACCACGGCAGCAGCATAACAACCTAAGGTTATAATAGAAATCCCTAAAACTGCACCGGGTTGAAGTATATGATACTCCCAACTTTGCGGCTTTACTCTCTTAATGTTTGGCAAATGCACATCTAATTGATGTCAGCCAGTCCAGTTGGGTAAGGAATCCCTCTTTCCATTCTCACATACGATCGTAAATGACTATTAATGCAGTACCTTAATATCAGAAAAAAATTACGCTCCATATTCGATCTATACGTTGGGACATCTCACAGTTCAGACGTAATGAAGATTGTTGGATGTTTTCATGTATTTGCAAATGAAAATGAAGCACCGTGCTAAAATTTAGTTTCTCATCGTGGCATGAGAAATGCGTATTCTCATTGTGGCATGAGAAATGCGTATTCTCATTGTGGCATGAGAATTGCAAACCGCAAGCTGCATGTTGGTTGAGTGTTTTTTGGGTTCATTTCAAATAAACCCAGGTTCACTACTTAAGATAGCACAAAGCTATTACATGGAAGAAGTTCATACATTTGTAAAATTGAAGAACTTGAATGCTTATGTACGGTATGCACATTACTAAACATATATACAGTAGAATTTCCAAGAACTCAATCATGAAAGAATGCAGATAGCAGCATATCCTACAACCATAAACTAATAAGACTATTAACAGCAAATGCACAGGAAATGTCCTAGTTATTAGAAAGATGTAAAATGTATGACATCATTACTAAAAGAGACTAACCCTTGATATGTATCAGCTAACCCTTCCTGTCTGCATCATCAATTGAAGGCATAGTAGAGCTCAATGACAGGGTAGTGAAAGATGTTTCTCATGGCTTACATTTCCAAGTTCAAAGGTCATCTTAAGTAAGTTTAATAATCATCTCTATCTTTGCTTTTCTTAAGGAAATAGTCTCTTAACTTTGTTAAGAAATGCTTGAACAAAATACAAGGGAATAAGTATGATGCAAACTAATATAGCTCTTGCTGGGCTAAATTGGACGATGCCTTGGCAAAACTACAATTCACCACTTTTTTTTAATTGCCTTGGTGATATCTTGACATGAGGAAATGATTGCCTAAAAAATTGTTAGCAGAGCTAACAGTGTTGAACTTTTAATATGCGCATGCTGCATCTAAGGTTCTAACAAACAGAAAAGTTGTAACCAACAGAGGAATAAAAACAATTGCAGAGGCACATGACATACCTGAATTAGTAAATTAGCTCGAACCTTGATTTCCAGGTTTTTGCTGTATCTGAACCAATAGACGCTGAGCCAACTCTAGGGTCGCCTGATACTTCCTGTTCCTTTCTGCTTCATCAGGAGCTTGTGCAGCAGCAGGAGCAACATTTTGCGGCAATGCCAATGCTTGCTGGACCACAGCGAAATTCCCTGTCTGATTATTTGCTGGCAAAGGTCCAGGGTTTACTTGGGGAGTGGGAGGGACTAGCAGATTAGAATTGCTGACCTGAAGATTAGAATGGCTAGCTGAGGCTAATGGATCATAACTGCTTTGTGATAAATAATACTGTTCTGGTTGATACTGTTGCTGGCTCATCTGCATAGGCAAACTGTGACCGCCTTGTGATGATAGGATAGCAGAACTGGGTGGTAGCGTAGGAGGTGGCGGTAGTGGGGGCAAGTTTAGAGTCATTTCAGGATTGTAAGCAGTATGCTGTGTTGAGTGATCCTGAGCACCTGCCATGTTCCCATAATTTGGCAGATGAGCTGATGAAGATTGCTTGCTGAACTGTTGTCCTGGTTGATGGAAAATACCCATCTGATCAAAGGATGAAGTAGAGGCCACAGCTTGATTTTCCGGCCTCCATACTTTTGAAAGAGTAGATGCATCATTCATTAGTGATAATGCAGGTTGGTCTGTTGAGTTCATGGGAACCTGACCAGTCACTAGAGCTGATGACTGCACATTTGGCATAAGTTTAGCTAAAGTAGCCATGATATCAGGCTTGAGTGAAGACTGTACTTGCAGTCCAGCTGTTTGGTTAGTAGGAAAACCAGCAAGGGCTGGCTGAACTACTTGGCCTTCATCCACCCGAGGCCGTGCAGGAATTTGCCCCAATTGATGCAATGAATCCTCACGGAAAGAACCCAGGTAATCAGCATCACGATGGTGGTTACTATAATTTCTCTGTGAAGGATAACCAGTTTCCCTTTCATCATAGTATGGTTGTGGTTCTGATGCAGTTAATTGCGGCCTGTGTACAACAGCAGCAGCAGCAGACATTTGTGGAATGTGCAGTACCACACCATAAAGGCGCTCAGGACCATCAACTTGCAAGACATTTCTCAAGAAATCAGATGGTGGGACCAAAAATAAAGTAGTCCCTGCATCAACCTTTACAACCCCAGCCCGACTTTTTGAGCCTAAGTAGCGCAAAAATTCAGTGTAAGAAACAAAATCATCTTCACTGTCTGGCAAGAAGAAGACAATATCAAACCCTGAAGCATCACCATAATGCTTTGCCAGCATATCTAGTCCAGTCCTCGCAGAACAATTAACAACATTTGGTCTGCAAAACAGTGGAATATATGTAAGATCAACAGGCTATAGGAATTGACTACAGAGAACAAGATTGAAATTCTGAAGTTTACACATACAAGGGTATCTCAACGCCCTTCCTTATGGGCAAACAGCGAGCACGACAAACAGGAGATCCACCTTTGGCAATGCTACCACGCCAGAAGTGCTCAAGGTATGATGTCTGGTGCACTGTGCCCTGGATTCGAATAGCAGGACTTGAGCTCCTCTCAGAACGTATAGCACTGTCGCGCTGAGAGTACCCAACAGGATAACGACTCTCGCTACCTGCCCTTACATCATAAGGGTCAGCAGCTGCATCCAACCGCATCCTCTTAGCATCTCTTGGATCAAATGTACTCTGAGTAGATCGTCCAGTAAAGAGAGAATGGCCAGATTCAGGTTGTGGAAGAATACCACCAGCAACGTGAACACCACTGTAATCAAAGTATCTTGATCTTCCATGTCGAGGATCAAAATAATCAGAAGGGCCATGCAGACCATCAATGTGGTGCATCTCTGATCTAGGAAACCCAGAAACTGGTGTTGGGTTGTCCATTTTATTTGGTGCAAGATCACTGTTAGAGAAAAGAATCTGAATTCTCTGATCATTGAAAAGACGACCATCTAGATTTTTCTTAGCATTAGAAGCTTCTCCAATGGTTGCAAATTCCACAAAAGCATATTGCCTTGTTGGAAAAACTTTTGAATTTGTAACCACACCATGTGCGGCCATGGCTTGCCGAAGCGCCTCCTCATTGATTTTAGATGTATTGGGAAAACCTACCCAAAGAACATTGGTAGGCTGTGCTTCTCGATTTCGTAGACCAGA
Source organism: Zizania latifolia (assembly GCA_000418225.1). Taxonomy (NCBI): domain Eukaryota; kingdom Viridiplantae; phylum Streptophyta; class Magnoliopsida; order Poales; family Poaceae; genus Zizania; species Zizania latifolia. The sequence continues at coordinate 15,652 of ASSH01052356.1, forward strand.
AGAACCCTACCATGCAAACAAAAGATGAAAGGATGGTATGGAACGCCAGCAGATATAACAGACCAACAAACAGTAGAAAAATGAGAGAAAGAATATGAAAAAAGACAGCACCTTTGCATGTCCAACTCTACCATTGAAGTTGCCTGCCTCCAACCATTCCTGCAAAAATTAGAATATACAACATGCAATGAGACACTTATGAAGCTTGTGTCCAAGAATACATAATTTCATAGGCCAATATACAAAACAATGGATACACACCGCTCTGCCCTTGGACCTTTGGAAATCAACACACAGTTCCTTGCCGCCTAAAACTGTTCCATTCAAGGCTCTATGTGCAGAAATTGCATCTTCCAGCTTCTCAAAATCAATATACGCGGATGTCTTATCATGGGAAAATGCAATACCTTCAACATTTCCAAATTTCCGGAACTCCTCCTCCAGCTCTTCCTTTGAAATTGATGAGCTAATCCCACTAACCCATAGGTTCTTAACAGCTCTAGCCTGAAAAAACAAGATCAAGAAACATAGTTTCATCAGAAGGCATGGCGTACATTTCGGCAAACAAATGGAAACACAAATCCTCATCTAAATAGAACAACTAGGATTTAAAACCACGAAATACGCAAAAGAAATGCCGGTATTTACCGAAATCAAAACATAACATACAGACTACACACTGAAGCTTATAGTATGTTACAACAAGTAAAACATCAAATTGCATAATCAGTGCATAGATGTTAAAACAACACAGGGAAGCCAAAAGACGTTGAGAAATTTCTGGCTAAAGAACTAACACTAGTCATTTCAAATATGCAACTGTTACCATTAACTAAACAAAGAACTATTTCATCTAATGCGAATTAAACCATATAACACAGGCAAGCTGAAACCACCATAGCAAACTACACCAAGGATAAGTGGATATCATTAAAGCAAAATCATCAGAGTCACAGATAATAATAACTCCCTACAAACAAGCAACTACCACCAAGTTTGCAAACACAAAATAAATTTGCATATCCTAATCAGCTAAGCCCTTGGTGGATACCACCTAGATCGTATGAATCAGCAGGACCCTATGAAAAAAATCGTCCCCTCTTATGCAACGAGAGTAGAAAACAAAACCCTAGTCACCGCGAAATTCACATCGCTGAGGCACCAATTGCATGAGGAATCCAATGCGATATTAGATCCAGGAAAGGGAAAGGAGAAGAGAGATCTTACAGGCCGGGCGAACTCGAGCCGGACGGAGCTCCCCTTCACCTTGGAGCCCTGGAGCGCGTCTAAGGCGGCGCGTGCCTCAGCGACGGAGCGGAAGAGCACGAACGCGTAGCTCCGCGGCCCGGCGCGGGCCAGGACGCAGTCGAGAGCGCCGTGCGGGGAGAAGGCCGCCATCACCTCGTCCTCCCCCGTCTGCGCGAGCAGGTTACCCACCCACAGCGTGTTCGTCTCCGGGGCCCCCGTAGGCGCGAACGAGCCTCCGCCGGCGGGTCCCTTCACGGGGGAGAGGGGCGTCTCCTCCGGGCCGGCCTCCTCCGGCGGGGACGGATCCGACGACATCGGCGGCGCGGTCGCGAGAGAGAGGGAGAGAGATCGACGGAACCCTAGGGGATTTTCGCCCTCCGTATGCCGTCTGGGATGGGTAAGATGAGAGAGCGGCGGCGGCTGGGGTGGGGCTACAGTATATATGACGGGTGGGTCATGGCGTCCCACGAGGCTTCCCTTCCTACGTGGCGGCCGGCGGGACAGAATTAGCGGGCCGGGCTTGGAAGAGTTAAAAACCCATGGGCCTACTCACAAGGATACTCTTCGGGCTAACAAAATCTGGCCAGATCCAGTAGAAGCCTAGTAGCATTTGCTACGTTCAAACAGATCGACGCGCACCGCACGCAGATGGAGAGACGGCCGGTGGCGCTAGGGCGACCGACGGGAGAACTTGACGACGGCGATGGGCTGGCCTCGATTGGAGCGGCGACAGCGGGAGGATTCGGGGCGGCGGCGCTGGGCCTCG
>ASSH01052357.1:0-17614 GCA_000418225.1 Zizania latifolia
ATTTTTATATAAAATCTCTAAAAATAAGATATCTCTTAAAAATGCTTTTAAGATTTTCAAAATAGGGAGTGTTGGGATCTCGTGTGGCGAGGATAAGCGTAGCCCAGGTCGGTTATGACTTATGACTTATGAGCGAATGATTGCGGATTGGTTGTGGATAAGACGGATGAGAACGACACGTCGTCAGAATAAAAGTCAAGATTCAGTGTCACCTGACCTGCCGACCTGATACAGGATAAGCACCACGCCTTAACCCATTTAATCTTCTTAATAAAATAAAGTTAATAACTAACAATAACATTAAAAAAAAGTAAAAATCACTTATTAATAAGAAATTGGTTAGTGAAGTGATAGTTAATAATATTGACGAAATAAAATTTAATCATTTACAAAAATATAAATAAATATAAATTGAGTTTTTTCGATAATTTTCATAGGTAGTTTTTTATATAAGTTATATTGTTTAAGAGATTGGAAATCGTATTCACCTGTAGAAATGAACGGGCCCGCACATGTTATCTGGGCCCAATTAATAGGCCCATCAAGCAAGGAAGCTTCTAATGCTAGTCTTCACGGCCTCTTTCCATCCCCACATGAAATCCGAAGCCCACCAACCTGTACGTCTCCGTCGCCGGCGACCACCAGTCCACCACCACCATGCGCGCCGCCGCCGTGGGGATAGTCTCGTCGCCTTCGCTTCGTCTCCTCCACGCGGACAGCAGGGCCACCGTCGTGTCCTTCCCGCGGCGGTCACCTCCCACCACCACCCTCCTATCGGTCTCGTCCGCCCTAGCCCTCGCCCCGCCGTCGGCCAACCCTAAGTACCACAACGCGAAGGTGGACGCCGGCGACGAGGAGGTGGACGGGGAACAGATGCTGCAGATGTTTAGGCGGGAGGTGGCGCGCGCCGGCGTCATGGAGGAGATCAGGCGGCGGCGGAGGCACGAGGACGCGCGGGACAGGCGCAAGCGCAAGGCGCGCTCCCTCGCCCGCAGGTTTCGCCGGAGGTGCGCTCCCCTGCCGCCTCCACCGATTGATCGGTCGCCCGCTTCCGTGATCATGCCTTGCGCCGAGCAAATTTGATCCTCTTATTTTCTCTCCCCCTTTCATCGCCTGCAAATTACCTGCGGCCTGCTCCATTTCTTGTGCTTACCATTGTAGGCGCTAATTAATCATGCAAATACGAAATAGGATTCACCATCATCAAATCACCTTCTATCTGTTCTAACATTGGGCATGGTGCATCAACAGCATCGTAAAATTATCTGCATAGATTGTTTGTGTTCCATTTAGGAACTTCGCTATTTCAGTGAGACAGTGACTGATTTCACTTATCACTATCAGTACACAAATGTCAGTTATAATGGTTTTATATCTGAATATTATCTGCATTTCAGCTCTGTAGATCTACTGATGGTCATGCTCCTGCGAATGCGATAATTGGGTTAATGGGTTATGCTGTAAATTACTCCAGTTTTAAATGGAAGCAGTTCAGCTGATGAGATGATCTCCTTTTCTTAGCTGGAAAGATGATCCTTGTCAAAGCTCCTATGCTTTTATTCAGTATCTACCGACATTTTTTATATGTGATAATAAGATGATCATATTGCTTCTATATTGGTCCTAGCAATTCACGCTGGCAATGTGCATTCCCAAATGTACAAATAACTAGGAACTGCCAAAGCGATTGTCCATTTGCATTACAGTATTGTATTTTTGAAATTTACAGTGTGTAGCATGAGGGATCGTCCATGATCATACTGTCATTTCTTGATTTCATTTTGATTGCCAAATGCTCCTCCTAATTGGTCCTAGCGTTTCTGCTGCAGGCATTTCAAGGGTCCATTTGATGAAAAACAGGAACCAAAGGAGGGGATCATGGATGATAAGCTTGACAACTGGGAACTACCTGGAGGAGAGTTCCCTTCTGACAGATGAATCAAGAAACTACAAGTTGAACGAACTACTCGTCTACTCCATGTGACTAGTGAGCCACTAGGAATTAAATAATCTCATTTTTAGCGTTGATTAATAGTATAACACAGAAAGACCGGAGCTAGTCTTTGTATTTTTTCTTCTATTTTTGAGACAGAATCTTTTAGCTTCTTTAATTTTATTGTACTATGACCAGGTGTTTTTTTTTACTTTTGAGCTGAGCTACCAAGCAACCAGATATAGAACCAATGCTTCTCTGAAGAACCATCTAGCTCGTCGCAAACTAGCAATATAACTATTGGAGGTACCAATTTTTTTTAAAAAAATGTGGTATCTCTTAGAGGACAGTAAAATCACTCTAATTAAATATGAAGCGAATTCGATTTTTGGAATACCAGATGTTAATTTTAAGAGGATAATACTCTGTCCGTTCTAAAATATAAATATTTTTAGGTTGTTGAGAAGTGATTAGTGTTTAGGAGAAAAGATTATGTTGCCACTCATTAAACAAGAGAATGTTGAATAATGAATATGGGAGTGTCGTTGAAGCTAAGATAAGAAAAAATTGAATGGATGGTGCTTGATTGTACAAGGGATACCCTATAAATTTCAGAATGTACATATCCATTCCAAGATATAACTAGTGGCCATGAGGAGACCAATAGTATAGTAGTAAAAGTAATTTTTTTGCCCTTTTTTTAGACGGAATCTTTCAGCTTCAAATCACAAAGACCAAATACCAGAGCTGGTCTTTGTATTTCTTTTTCCTTTTTTTAGACGGAATCTTTCAGCTTCTTCAATTGTATTATTGTTGTATCACCAATTGAGTTAGATGTCTAGATATGTATGTGTAGAATCAATGAAGCCCCTGAACCATCAAGGTTGTAGCAAATTGGCAATAGCAGGCCTCTTAATTTGTTACTGCTAGCCTTATATGCTAGCTCCGGTGATGACGATGGGTGGTGCAGAAGCTGAAGCAGTAGCAATTCAGGTTGAAGAGGAGCTGGAGAGAGCGGCTGAGAAGGTGGAGACTGACATCTCCGAGAAACAAACTGGGCCAACGGTGACGACGATGGGTGGTACAGAAGCTGAAGCAGTAGCAATTCCTATTGAAGAGAAGATGGAGAGAGCAGCAGAGAAGGTGGAGGCTGACATCTCCAAGAAAGAAACCAAGATCCATAGGTTCCCTGTAAGCATGCGCAGCCTCGGCAATGACGGCGGCTACGTGGTCCCAAACGCAGTGGCCATCGGCCCTTACCACCGCCACCATCACCACCTCTTGCAGGCGGAGGAGATAAAGCGCGCGGCCTCCTACTACTTCTGCAGGGACTCAGGGCACCCGGCTAAAGCGGTCTACAAAAGGATCTTCTCCGTCTCACGTGAAGCTCGAAGCTGTTACGACGACGGCGCGACGGCCGGCATCTCCGAGGTGGATTTCGCGGCTATGATGTTCCACGATGGCTGTTTCTTGGTGCAGTGGATGCTGTGGTGCACTGGTAGGGAGCAGGTTGCTCCTCCGTTGGAAAGTTGGTTCAGCATCACGTCCAACATCGGCAGGGACGTCTTTCTGCTGGAGAACCAGATCCCATGTCTTGTGCTCGATGCTCTCATGGAGTTCAGGCCCGTGCCCGTGGACAGGTTCATTGCCGACACGGCTTCGACTTTCTTCAAGGACCTTAGCCCGCGAGATGAACGTCGTCCTATCGTTACCCTAGACGGAAACGGGAGCAGCATCACTCAATGGCCACATCTTCTCGACCTTCTCCGCTGCTTCGTGTTAGGAAGCGTGTTTGATGACCAATCATGGGACATGGTGCTCAATCCGAGTCTGACTAGCACTGCGATCGAGCTGGCACAGATTGGCATCAAGCTGACCGCCAGCAGGACGGCAGAGTTGAAGGACATGGGCATCAAGAGAGGCCCCCTCCACGGCAAGCTCTTCCTGACGCCATTCTTGATGGACAGAATAGTGACATGCTGGCTCGTCAACATGGTGGCTCTCGAGGACTGCACCTGGGTGAATGGAAACTGCGCCATCGTCGGCTCGTACATCGCCGTCATGGCGATGCTCATGAACCGGGAGGAGGATGTCCACGAGCTTCGAGCAAAGGGCCTCGTCACTGGCAGGTTCTCTGACCAGGAAACGCTCCAGTTCTTCAAGACCCTCGTCAAGCACATCAACTTCGGACCCCGCTACTTCCACATCTTAGATGATATAGAAGCGTACAGGCATGACAGGTGGCTGTGGATCGCCTTGCGTAAGTTCGTCTACAACAACATCAAAACCATCGTCACCGTGTTCACTGTCGTCGGCGTTCTTGTCGGCATCTTCAAAACACTCCTCAATATCAAGCAACACCAGAAGTAATTAAGCTGCTAATTTGTTAAGCTAGCTTCATCGATCGCTCGCTCGTAATACAGCTATCTATATTGTGTGCGTGTGTTTGTAAATGTATGCCGGCCAAATACTCCCTGCGCGCAGCTCAGAGCAGTAGTCAGAATTCTTGTTGGTATCTGAATTCTGACTTTGTAATAAATACTATCTGAATTTATTGTATCAATACCAAATGCCATGAATCTGGTTCTGCAGATACAAAATATGCACTTATGCTATTCAGTTCGTACCATCATGTTAATTACCTTTGCATGTTTCTCTGGCATACAGAGCAAAATCCTCCACTTTGCACCTTGAATTGGCTCTAGGTGCATAAAGAAATAAAGAGAGAAAGAAGAAGAAATAACGGTGGAGTGTTGACTCCATGTGCGGGATAGTGATTTATACGAGTTCAGATCCTCAACGTGAGATATAGTGAACTTGCATTATGGGTGTAAAGCTTAGTTGTTGTCATGTCACAAAATACCTAGTCTGATTCCTCTGTTGTGTGTTTTTGATTGTCAGTTTGCTTCAAGCCACCAAGGACCTGTGACTAGTGAGCCACTAGGAATTAAATAATCTAATTTTTAGCGTTGATTAATAGTATAAAACACAAAAACCGGAGCTAGTCTTTGTATTTTTTTCTTTTATTTTTGAGACGTACAGAATCTTTCAGCTTCTTTAATTTTATTGTTCTATGACCTAGTGTTTTTTTTTTTTTTACTTTTGAGCTGAGCTACCGAGCAACCAGATATAGAACCAATTAAGCCTCTGAAGAACCATCTAGCGCATCTCAAACTAGCAAGAGCAACTAGCAGGAAAACATCAGCAATAGAGCTGTTGGACCTTTTGTGTGCTGAACTTTTGATCCAGATGCTGCGACGGGACCTTTGCAGCTTGCATTGCAGTAGTGTTACCACATATTACATGTGATGGGCTTATTTTTGTCTTAGGCTAATGGGCCAAACTGAGTGACCCCAAAGTTGGCCAGATTTTAGGCTCTTGGCAATTACTTGCTGGCCTTCAAAAGTTGTTGCAAATTTATGTGGATAACTACTACCAATAATTGTGCTAATTGTGAACCGATGAAGCCCCTGAACCATCTAGGTTGTAGCAAATTGGCAATAGCAGACCTCTTGGTTGAAGAGGAACTGGAGAGAGCAGCTGAGAAGGGAGAGGCTGACATTTCGAAGAAACAAACCGGGCTAACGGTGACGACGATGGCTGGTGCAGAAGCTGAAGCAGTAGCAATTCCGGTTGAAGAGCAGCTGGAGAGAGCAGCTGAGAAGTTGGAGGCTTACATCTCCAAGAAACACACCAAGATCCATAGGTTCCCTGTAAGAATGCGCAGCCTCGGCAATGACGGCGGCTACGTGGTCCCAAACGTAGTGGCCATCGGCCCTTACCACCGCCACCAAAGCCACCTCTTGCCGGCGGAGGAGATAAAGCTCGCGGCCGCCCATTACTTCTGCAGGGACTCAGGCCACCCGGCTAAGGCGGTCTACGAAAGGATCTTCTCCGTCGCAGCCGAAGCTCGAAGCTGTTACGACGACGACGCGACGGATGGCATCTCTGAGGTGGAATTCGCTGCTATGATGTTCCACGATGGCTGTTTCTTGGTGCAGTTCATGCTGTTTTGGACTTCTAGGACAAGGTTGCTCCGCCGTTGGAAGATTGGTTCAACATCACGCGCAACATCCGCTGTGACGTCTTTCTGCTGGAGAACCAGATCCCATGGTTAGTGCTCCATGCCCTCATGGAGTTCAGGCCCGTGCTCGTCAGCCGCAGCGCGCCCGCGTGCCTCGGCCCACGTGCGTCATAGGCTGACTGGGCCGTTAGCCTCACTCACGCGCCATGCGCAAGGCAGGCCGACCGGCCTAGTACGTCCAGGCCAAGCGAACAGTGCGCTTTTTCTTTTTTTTTTCTTTGATTTTTAGTAGGCCGGCCTAGTATCAGTAGCACACAGTAACATTTCTCATTTTCAGAAAATAATTAAAATCTTTATAAAATCATATAAAATCCATTTTAGGCTCGATTAATTTCGTTCAAGTTTCAAAAAGTATAAATTTTAACTTATGACTAAATAAAATTGTTTTCATAAACTTTATTGTATACTTTATTTACGAGATGATGTTTGTGCCGTAGTTGTCGAACCCATGGATCCTCAAGATCTTGACCCCGATGATCCAAATGCTTTATGGATCAAAGTAAGTCTCCTTTTGATCATGATTGTTCCTATGTTTATTAAATTTAATTTTATATAAATGTGTATTTAGGACACACGCACACATACACTTAAAGCTAATGGAGATCGCCTTCGCGATTAAGTCGACTGAACCTAAAATTTGCGGCACATAGCCATTCCTTATAATGAATCTGACTTTGTAACGAATACTATCTGTATTTATTGTATCAATACCAAACGCCATGAATCTGGTTCTGCAGATACAAAATATGCACTCGTGCTGTTTAATTCGTACCATCATATTAATTACCTTGGCATGTCTCTCTGGCATACATAGTAAAATCCTCCACTTTGCATCCTGAATTGGCTGGCTCCTTTCGAGTCTGCTACCTTTTGAAAATCATGTTATATTGGAGGGATGAGATGGGGCTTAATATTTAGATGCAGTGCAGCTGGCTCCATACAAGTTACTTTACAAATGTACTGACCTATTCCTGATGAGATTCAGAGCACAGTGACAGATCCAATGTGTTTTACTTTGTAAAGCTTGTAGAACTCTTCTAACCTGTTGCATGTTGATAGTCTAGTAATTTCTCTGCAAGACCAGCTGACCAAGCACATTTAAATTGTTTTAACATTCTGCAGGCATCTTTGTAGGATTGCCAACTGCCAATTGCAACCAAAAAAGAGAGAAACAAGAAGAAATACAGGTAGAGTGGTTGACTCCAGGTGCGGGATAGTGATTTATACAAGTTCAGATCCTCAACGTGAGATATCCTATACTGTCCTAGTTGATCTGCGACCAAGATATAGTGAACTTGCATTCTGGGTGTAAAAGCCTAGTTGTTATGTCACAAAATACCTAGTCTGATTCCTCTATAATGTGTTTTTGATTGTCAGTTTGCTTCAAGCCATCAAGGACCTGTTCCTTTTGTCTGCTCAACTTTTGATCCAATTAGAGGAGCAGAAACAATGACTCACAGCAGAAACGCTGGGACCAATTAGAGGACCATTTCACAATCAAAATAATATCAAGAAATGACAGTATTATGTTGTCACTCATTAAACAAGGGATGGTTGAATATGGGAATGTCGTTGAAGCTAAGATAATAAAAAATTGATGGATGGTTCTTGACTGTACAAGTGGTACTCTATAAATTTCAGAATGTACATATCCATTATTCTAAAATATAACTAGTGGCCATGAGGTATTAAATTATCCAATTCTTAACTCTGACTAATAGTATAGTAGTAAAACACAAAAACCGAAGTCTTTGTATTTTTTTCTTTTATTTTTGAGACATAATCTTTCAGCTTCTATAATTTGTTCTATGACCAGGTGTGTTTTTTCTTTTGAGCTGAGCTTACCGAGCAGCGCGCTAGATATAGAACCAATTAAGCCTCTGACCATCTAGCTCGTCGCAAATTAGCAAGAGCAACTTTCATGAAAACATCAGCAATAGAGCTATTGGAGATACCAGTTTTTTTTAAAAAAATATGGTATCTCTTGGGGACTGTAAAACCACTCCAATTAAATATTAAGTGAATATGATCCTTGAAATCCAGATGTTAATTGCGAGAGGATATATACTCCGTCTGCTCTAAAATATAAGTTTTTTTATGTTGTTGAGAAGAGATTAATGTTGATGAGAAAAGATGATGTTGCCCCTCTTTAAACAAGGGATGGTTGAATATGGAAGGGTCGTTGAAGCTAAGATAAGAAAAAATTTGATGGATGGTGCTTGTTGTACAAGTGGTACTATATAAATTTCAGAATGTACATATCCATTCCAAAATATAACTAGTGGCAATGAGGAATTAAACTATCCAATTCTTACCTCTGAGTCTCTGACTAATAGTGCAGTAGTAAAACACAAAGAACACAGCTGGTCTTTGTATTTCTTTTCCCTTTTTTTAAACGGAATATTTCAGCTTCTTCAATTGTATTGTTAGATGCCTAGATATATGCGTAGAACCGATGAAGCCGCTGAAGCATCTAGGTTGTAGCAAATTGGCAATAGCAGGCCTCTTAATTTGTTACTGCTAGCTCCAGTGATGACGATGGGTGGTGCAGAAGCTGAAGCAGTAGCAATTCCGGTTGAAGAGAAGCTGGAGAGAGCAGCTGAGAAGGTGGAGGCTTACGTCTCCAAGAAAGAAACCAAGATCCATAGGTTCCCGGAAAGCATGCACAGCCTCGGCAATGACGGCGGCTACGTGGTCCCAAACGTAGTGGCCATCGGCCCTTACCATCGCCACCATCGCCACCTCTTGCAGGCGGAGGAGATGAAGCGCGCAGCCGCTCACTACTTCTGCAGGGACTCAGGCCACTCGGCTAAAGCGGTCTACAAAAGGATCTTCTCCGTCGCAGGCGAAGCTTGAAGCTGTTACGACGACAACGTGACAGACGGCAACTCTGAGGCGGAATTCGCGGCTATGATGTTCCACGATGGCTGTTTCTTGGTGCAGTTCATGCTGTCGTACACTGAGGAGCACGTTGCTCCGGCGTTGGAAAGTTTGATCAACATCATGTCCAACATCGGCAGGGACGTGTCTTTCTGCTGGAGAACCAGATTCCATTGTTAGTGCTGCATGCCCTCATGGAGTTTAGGTCCGTGCCCGTGGGCCAGTTCATTGTTAACATGGCTTCGACTTTCTACATGGACCTTGGCCTGCAAGTTAAACGTCCTATCTTTACCCTAGACGAAGATGGGAGCAGCATCACTAAATGGCCACATCTTCTCGAACTTCTCCGCTGCTGCGTGTCAGGAAGCGTGTCGTCTGATGACGAATTACCTAAGTCTTTCGCTTCGACTAGGAGCGCCATCGAGCTAGGACAGATTGGCATCAAGCTGACCGCCAGCAGGACGGTAGAGTTGAAGGACATGGGCATCAAGAGAGGCCCCCTCTTCGGCAAGCTCTTCCTGACGCCATTCTTGATGGGCAACAAGGGGACATGCTGGCTCGTCAACATGGTGGCTCTCGAGCGCTGCATTGCCTTGACATGGGATGCAAACTGCACCGCCGTCGGCTCGTACATCACCACCATGGCGATGCTCATGAACCGGGAGGAGGATGTCCACGAGCTTCGAGCAAAGGGCCTCGTCAAAGGCAGGTTCTCTGACCAGGAAATGCTCCAGTTCTTCAAGACTCTCGTCAAGCACACCCACATGGGACCCCGCTACATCCACATCTTAGAAGAGATAGAAGCGTACAGGCGTGAGAGGTGGCTGTGGATCGCCTTGCACAAGTTTGTCTACAACAACATCAAAACCATTATCGCTGTGGTCACTGTCGTCGGCGTTCTCTTCGGCATCTTCAAAACACTCCTCAATATCAACCAACACTAGAAGTAATTAAGCTGCTAATTGTTAAGCTAGCTTCATCGATCGCTCGTAATAAATGCTCCCTGCAGCTCAGAGCAGTAGTCAGAATTCTGGCTGGTATCTGACTTCTAACTTTGTAATGAATACTATATGAATTTATTGTATCAACACCAAATACCATGAATCTGGTTCTGCAGATACAAAATATGCATTCATGCTGTTCAATTCATACCATCATGTTAATTACCTTTGCATGTCTGTCTGGCATACAGAGCAAAATCCTCCACTTTGCACCCTGAATTGGCTGGCTCCTTTCCAGCGTGCTACCTCTGTGAAAATCCTGCTGTATTGTGCTCACTGCATATTGGAGGGATGAGATGGGGCTTAATGTTTACATGCAGTGCTGCTAGCTCCATACAAGGTACTGTACAAATGTACTGACCTATTCCTGATGAGATTTAGAGCACAGTGACAGATCCAATGTGTTTTACTGTCACGCCGCGTCTCTCACGCCTGCCGTTTTGCCCTGCGTCGGCACCGTCAGACCTAGATTTCCACGATACGGCAAGTCTTCCTTTATCATGCCTCCTTCTAATTTTGTTAAACTATTTTTATATAAATGCATGTTTAATACACACGTATACATATACGTGCTTAACGATAATCGCCAATATGATTAAATCAACTAAAACATAAAAATTTGCTGTAGTATCCTTTCATTGCAATTGTGTGCTCTTAAATCCTTGAACCTTGTGATTGCCATAAACCTACTCTGTCCTAGTTGATCTGCGATCAAGATATAGTGAACTTGCATTCTGGGTGTAAAGCTTAGTTGTTGTTATGTCACAAAATACCTAGCCTGATTTCTCTGTAATGTGTTTTTAATTTCATTGTCAGTTTGCTTCAAGCCATCAAGGACCTGTGATTAGTGAGCCACTAGGAATTAAATAATCTCATTTTTAGCATTGATTAATACTCTCTCCGTCCCATAATATAGCAATCTAATATCAGATGTGACATTTATACGAATGTGGACAGTACCACTATCCAGATTCATTGTACTATGAAATGTCATATTCGATACTAAATTTCTATATTATGGGATGTAGGGAGTAGTATAAAAAAACCGGAGCTAGTTTTTGTATTTTTTTCTTTTAATTTTGAGACGTATAGAATCTTTCAGCTTCTTTAATTTTATTGTTTTTTTACTTTTGAGCTGAGCTACCGAGCAACCAGATATAGAACCAGTGTTAACAAAACCGTTCGGTAACCACGGTTACCGACATACCGTTCGTGCTCGGTACCGACGTACCAATCAGTTTCATTTGAAATTCAAATTTAAAATTGATACAAATGAAATTTTTTTGGAAAAAATCCAAAAATAGTAGGTAAATTAATATGATTTATGGTGAAATTAGTTTTCAAAAATATTAAACTATCACAAAGTTATGAACCAAGCAAGATGAACAAAAATATAAAATGTAAAAATAATTCATTTTTCAATATTCTTCACTCGTTATTATTTGATTCTTTATATGTAGGCATTTTAGATTAATGTCATATGTTTTATCAAACAAAATATCATTCTTAATGAGTGTTGCCTGTTAATTATTTGTTCCAAGCTTATTGATCAATAAGCATTCACACTGTTAAGTCACAAGACTTATTAAGTTGATTCACGTGCACGTAAGATCTGTAGCTGTTGGTATGTTAATTCGCATGCATGTAAAGTTTAACGATTCACATGCACACAAGGTACTAGGCTGGTGAAACAAAAATATCTAGCAATAGTGTGGCAACCTTGTGTTGCACACACTATTAATCTATTATTAAAGAGGACAACAATTACTCTCTAAGGTCGACAACAAACGTTCGACGCTCTCCAGAATAGTTATAGATCTAGTTCTGACTCTACAGCGTACGACAATATCACTTATGGGTATCCTTATCCCTATTCTTATCCGTATCCTTATCTCATTCTAGAAGCTACTCCTACTAGATATGTATACGAGTGGTAAGATCCTCAATTTTATTTCATATTATATGAAGAATGATAAACCACCAGCTTGGATATAACAAAGCTGGAAGAAGTACAAAGCAAACATTCTTGCTTTACGTGGCTTACAACTAATGTCTATAGATGAATACAAAACCGCTTATAACCATTAGAGCCAACAATGATAAGTTAGACATACTCGAATTACTAATTAACTATGTTGTTTTGTAATTTGTATTTTATTGTAAACCTATAAAATTTGTGGTACTGTAAGTTTCCTATTTATCTCGAAAAATAATTTTCTGTGATTTTACAATTTTTATTTTTTACTAAAAATTATTTGACCAGTACTACGGTAACCGAGCTCGGTACCACAGTTACCACGGTAACCGAAACGCATACCATGGTAACCGAATTTAAAACCGTTTCGTGAATTGATCTGAATTCAAATTTTAAAATATAAAATTTGATCAAATTTTTTCGGTAACCGAATTTGAAACCGTTTCGTGAATTGATCTGAATTCAAATTTTGAAATGTAAAATTTGATCGAATTTTTTCGGTAACCGTTCGGTTACCACGGTAACCGTTATCTCAAGCCCGAACGGTATCCAGTTCCAAAACGGTTTTGTTAACCTGTACAGAACCAATTAAGCCTCTGAAGAACCATCTAGCTCGTCGCAAACTAGCAAGAGCAACTAGCAGGAAAACATCAGCAATAGAGCTATTGGAGGTGCCATTTTTTTATAAAAAAATGTGGTATCTCTTGGAGGACTGTGAAATCACCCCAATTAAACATAAAACAAATATATTCTTTGCAATACCAGATGTTAATCTCAAGAGAATATATACCCTGTCCGTTCAAAAATATAAGTATTTTTAGGTTATTGAGAAGAGATTAGTGTTGAGGAGAAAATATTATGTTGTCACTCATTAAAAAAGGGATGGTTGAATATGGGAATGTCGTTGAAGCTAAGATAATAAAAGAATTGATGGATGATGCTTGACTGTACAACTGGTATTATATAAATTTCAGAATGTACATATCCATTATTCCAAAATATAGTTACATGTCTTTCCGAAAGCATCAAGTTTACTTTCAAAATGGAACCAAGGGTCCAGTGCCGCTCGCGTCGCCCAGGCGGTGGCTCAAACGGAACGCTAGCCGCCTAGCCGCCGTCGCTTCTTCCACTTTTCCTTCGCCTCGCTGTTGCCAGAGTGCTCTGCCGGTTCTCCAGCGCTGTCGCGAGGAAGGCGGCGGTGGGGATCTGCTGTTTTGGTGCGCGTGGTACCAGATCTGGCGGTGGAGAAGGGAGCTCGAGCGGTTCAGGGGTATAGGGCTGGAGCCGATGGCAATGAGGCAGATGCTGGTCCTCACGCAGGCCAGTGGTGAGGGGTCTCCAGATCTGCTCTCGGTGTACTGCCGGCGGTGGTGGTGGCGAAGTCTGAAGCCCGGCATCGACGTGACGGTGAAGTGGCGACAGCGTGGCGTCGGTGCGGCATTTGCGCGGAGGCGTGTGGAGGCACATGGAGGTGCACGGAGGCACACGGCGCGAGGAGCAGATGATGGAAAAATGCCCAAGAGAATTCTAGGGGAACCGGATGATAGAATTGTGCCCAAGAAAATTCTGGGGGAACCGAAAGTTCCGGCTGTAGCCGTAAGTTCCGGGTTCTGGAGCATCCAGAATATCCGATGGGATCGGAAGTTCTGGGCTAGCCCTAGGGTTTGGTCTTCTGGACGAACTGAAAGTTCCGGCTATAGCCGGAAGTTCTGGGTTCTCGATGAACCGGAAGTTTCGGTTGGACCGGAAGTTCCGGGTCGGAATTAATTCGATACAGAAGGTCTCTTTCGGAAGTTCCGGCTGTAACCGGAAGTTTCGGGTTCGGAATTAATTCGATACAGAAGGTCTGTTTCAGAAGTTCCGGCTATAACCGGAAGTTCTGGGTTCAGAATTAATTTGATACAGAAGGTCTGTTTCGGAAGTTTCGGCTGTAACCGGAAGTTCCGGACCCGAATTAATTCGATACAGAAGGGTAATTTTGGAAGTTCTGGATAGGATCCGGAAGTTCTGATGACTGGAAGTTCTGGCTATAGCCGAAAGTTTCGGGGTGCGCAGATTAGATCTGTTGGGCTTTTAATTCGGATTAAAAGGCCCATGTTGGGCACTATATAAAGGAGGAGATGGTGGCACGCAAGGGTCTGCTACTATTGCTCTACCCTAGCTCTAGCCGCCACCTCTCCTCTCTCCTAAGTGATCACAAAGGTTGTGATCAAACCCTAGAAACTTCATGTGTGGTGCTAGCACGCCGGTGTGGGGTGTTTCCGTCCCTGTACGTGTGGACTTCGTGGAGGTGCTGCTCGAATAGCAGTACTTGTTGTCTTCTTCGTGTGAAGATCGCTGGGCTTCATTGACTTGGTCACTGAGGAGCGTGCGAGGCAAGGAGAGAACGAGCGAGGACGAGCTTCCCTAAATCTACTTTCGCTACTTTAGCGCGTCTCGCGCTAGAAGGTAACGATTCATGATCCCTCATGCGCATGGGTTCCTAGGCCAACGGGGTTAAAAATTTAAAATAACCGGCTAACGTAGCCTCCCCATGTCCCTTCAGTGGTATCAGAGCCTATGTGTGTAGCGTTCGATCTAGATCGATCACGTATAGAGATACGTGGTGGAGATAGATTGGATCTATCGTTCTTGTGTCGGGTTTACCAGAAGTTCCGACTATAGCCGGAAGTTCCGGGTCAAAATAAATTTGACACAGAAGGTTGATTTCGGAAGTTTCGGTTGTGAACCGGAAGTTCCGGTCTCTTCAGCCGGAAGTTTCGGGTCCAGTTCAGTCGCATAGATTCTTCGCCTAACTCGTTTTTGCAGAGAATATTGTGACTGGTATGGCCTTACAAAATATATGTGATGCATGGATGTAATTACATGGCCTGCGTGTCATGGTGATTTACAGCCCAAGGCTGTTCAATGGTTGTACGACCTGCGCGTCGACCTGTGTTGCTTCGACTGATGTAATTAGTGTATCACTATTATTTGTAATAGGCTAGCACAGGTTCATGGAGGTCTGAGGCACAATGATGGGAACCATGGAGATGGAGATCGCCATGTGAAGGGGTCATTCTATGTCACAGTCAATATGATTGCCTGTGATGCTGCTTATATTCCTGTCATACTATTCTTACATGTTGCGTGTGCGGTAGACAACGTTATCACGTAGAATAGTTTTTCCTCAGAAAAGTAAGTATTGATGCTCTTTCCAATAGCTGCACCTACCAAGGTTCTCGATCATCGATTGTGGGTCTGCCAAAGCAAGGCATTGTCTTTTATCTTGACCAGTTAGGGTGGTGTCGGACACCACACGCATAGTATTGGTTTGCTTGACAAAGCTATCAAAACGGTTTTAGGCTTTGGGGCATAGAGTTGGGTGTTAGGCATTGGATGCCACCTCAACGAACAAGAGTCACATATGATGTGATTAGCAAAGTATTGCTTACCTATGTCACTTATCTTCTAGCAGTGATGCTAAAGCTCACTAGGAGATTAGTTGAATATGGATCTTGTCCCACAATGTGTTGTTAGAGGGAATGTAATTTTTACATTGTGACATATCTTTTATTTGATAAAAGATGAACATAGCATAGTGCTTAACCTTGCGTTTTTATTGTAGATCATGGCACCTACTGCGAAGAACACTTCTGTATTTAAACTGCGATCAATTCTTGAAAGAGAAAAATTGTCCGGAACAAACTTTATTGACTGGTACAGAAATTTGAGAATTGTTCTCAAACAGGAAAAGAAAGATTATGTTCTTGAGGAACCCCACCTTGAAGAACCTGAGGATGATATGCCACTGACTGAAAGGCGGGCTTATGAGAAGCACGCCAGTGATTCATTGGATGTCAGTTGTCTCGTGGTTGCCTGCATGTCCTCTGAGCTTCAGAAGCAATATGAGGACAGGGACGCCTACGATATGATCGTAGGGCTGAAGGGCATGTTTGAGAACCAAGCAAGGACTGAGAGATACAACGTCTCAAAAGCCTTGTTTGCGTGCAGGCTAGCTGAAGGCAGTCCAGTGAGTCCTCATGTGATCAAGATGATTGGTTACGTTGAGAACCTGGAGAAGCTTGGCTCTAAGCTTGATAATGATTTGGCCACAGATGTGATTCTTCAGTCGTTCCCTGCGAGCTTCGAGCTATTTATCATGAATTTTCATATGAATGGTATGAAGAAAACATTAGCTGAATTGCATGGGATGCTCAAGACAGCCGAGGAAAGTCTTAAGAAAAATCCTAGTCGTGTGATGATGGTTCAAAAGGAAAGTAAGAAGAGAAAGCGTAAGGGTAAGGCTAAAGCTCCAGATGCGATCTCGAGCTCAAAGTCTAAACCGACTGGAAAGTCTAAGTCGGGCCCTGCTGGCTCTGACACTTGCCACCACTGCCCTAAGCCTGGCCATTGGCGGAGGAACTGCAAGCTGTACCTGGAAGAACAGAAAAAGAAGAAGGAAAGTGTGACTTCCGCTTCAGGTATAAATGTTATTGAAATTAATCTTGCTACTCGTCCAATTGATTTATGGGTATTTGATACTGGATCAATGATTCATACTTGCAAATCATTACAGGGACTAAATAGGGCAAGGAAGTGCGCAAGAGGTGAATTGGATGTTCGCATCAGCAATGGTGCAAAAGTTGCTGCGTTGGCTGTCGGCGTTTATTCTTTGTCGCTACCCTCAGGATTAGTTTTGAAATTGAATAATTGTTATTTTATTCCCGCCTTGGGCAAAAACATTATCTCTTCTTCATGTTTAGAGGAAGATGATTTTGAATTTGTAATAAAGAACAAGTGTTGTTCAATATTTTCGAATGATATGCTCTATGGTGTTTGTCCATTGTTGAATGGTTATATATTCTGAATCTGGAGGATACACATGTTTATAACGTTAATACCAAAAAATCTAGACTCAATGATTTGAATCCTACCTATGTCTGGCATTGTCGTTTGTGTCATATAAACGAGAAGCACATGCAGAAGCTCCATAGAGATGGACTTTTGGAGTGATTTGATTTTGAATCATTTGACACATGTGAGGCTTGTTTACATGGCAAGATGACAAAGACGCCTTTCACTGGTCAAAGTGAGAGGGCAAGTGAACTGTTGGCCATTGTACATACTGATGTATGTGGACCAATGAGTTCTACAGCCAGAGGTGGATTTCAGTACTTCATAACTTTTACCGACAATTTTAGTAGATTTGGTTACATTTACTTAATGAGGCATAAGTCGGAATCCTTTAAAAAGTTCAAGGAGTTCCATAATGAGGTACAAAATCATACGGGCAAGGCAATTAAATTTCTACGATCGGATCGTGGAGGTGAATATTTGAGCCATGAGTTTGATGACCATCTGAAGCAGTGTGGAATTGTTCCACAGCTGACTCCGCCCGGGACGCCCCAATGGAATGGAGTGTCCGAGCAGAGGAATCATACCTTGTTGGACATGGTCCGGTCGATGATGAGTCAAGCTGATCTGCCATTGTCTTTTTGGGGACTCACTCTAGAAACTGCTGCTTTCACGCTAAATAGAGTTCCATCAAAATCTGTAGAGAGGACACCATATGAGATATGGACTGAGAGGCGTCCCGGGTTGTCTTTTCTAAAGATCTGGGGTTGTGAGGCTTACATAAAGCGTTTGATGTCTGACAAGCTTACTTCCAAATCTGATAAGTGCTTCTTTGTGGGATATCCAAGGGAAACAAAAGGATATTATTTTTATAACCGGGAAGAAGGCAAAGTGTTTGTCGCCCG
>ASSH01052358.1:0-17560 GCA_000418225.1 Zizania latifolia
CACATGTGTCCCAGACAGCGAAAACCGTCGTTCTACCATCCACGTCAGCGAAACCGCGCGGAAAGTTGAAGAGTGGACCGGTTTTTAAATTTTCAGAGCTAATTAAACGGTTTTATAATTTAATGGGTTATTTAAACTTTCACGATAATTTAGAGTAGTGATTTGTAATTTTTTTTCCCTAAAAATCTTTATATTTTGAGATAGAGGAACTACTCCCCTCCAAGTGCCTTTAATTAATTTCCTTCCTACTCTTTCTGGGCCTTGCCTTGTAGCTTCTCTTTTAGTATACACATGCATCGTGACGTACGGTTGCCTAGCTAATTCCGGGAGCCTTAAATTAATTACCTATCAAGTACGCACCGTATCGTACTAGAAATGCTAGAGAGAAAAGGACATGCATAGATCGTCGCCTAGCTTTGACGACGAACTCGCGATCAACGTCGACGATCCAAGCAAACATGCAATATCCAAGTCGGTTTCAGCTCAGCTGAACGATCGCGCAAAAGGAAAAAATCGGCCAGAAATCGACATCGATCATACCGGAAATTGGTGGTGGTAGAACGTAGCAGCGTGCACCGTCTAGCTACGGCGAACTCTAATTAATGCACTCTTTCGCCTTAGTTAGTCGATCGTGACTTAATTTTATGAGTTCTGTATTACCGAGCAGTCTATCTACAGATAACTAAGATGGTATTTAGGATGACATGAAAACATTATATTCTTAAGCTTAAAAGTCAACTCTAAAGAATAAAAGCCAAAATTTATATAGATACGAATATCTCAAAGGATAATAACTATATATCCTGTGTGTTTGTGGATTAAAAATTATCTATGCAATACAACTCGAGAGCATATGAAAGTCTGCTTTTGAGGGTGTCTCGTCCCCTTTATATAGTTAAACGGCAAGCTGCATAGAACTAAGACTCTCACTCGAGTCGGTTTCTTAAATATATAGGATTACGTATCAGACTCTTGGTCTATTGCCTATTTTACAAGAATATTGGTACAAGTATATCTCTCTATACTTATGGTGCTATCATTTTTTATCGGAATCGAACTCCTGTTTATGGATCATACTGGACTCTGAAGCTGGTTAGACCCACTTTTGGTCCGGACTAATAGAGCACATTGCATGGTACCGGAGGTCATATCCCCGACAGGCGTATAACAATTATCTTAGAGGTAAGACTTCTGATTAATTTTAACTGACTGATTAATACAATTAAAAAAATTCAGTTATTGATGGTTAATCTTATGAATCAGCCGTTTATAAAATTATGATAACCAGTCGATAGCCGGTTTTGCAAACCCACGGGTCTGTCTCAACATAAGACCGGGGCGAAGGAGTGGGTACAATCAAAGGAAGAAGATATTCGCTGGCTACTTGATGAAGCTCTTGGTTCATGGTGCAAGGTATGCTAGGTTGGCAAAACATCGACAAATCAAATCTCACCTTTTCCACTTGCCCGGTTGCCCCCCATAAAAGGATTGGCCTTCCTGTACAAAGTGGGCGCCCCTATCACCTCGCATCCAAATCGATCACTTTAGTTCTAGATATGTTTCGTTGGAGGGCAGCCCAGAATTAGATTATTCTATCTTAGTTTTTTAAGTGTTTGAGTGTTTGATTAATAGATGATTAAGTAATATTGAGTAGCTTTCGTAAGAGAATATTCTTCTAGATATTAGACGAGCCCATTAAAAATATGTATAATATAGCTGCTATTTAAATGTAACGCGAGGATAAAAATAATCCTAAAATAAATGAGATGAATTACCTTATCTCTATAAAAATAGAATAAAATCATTTCATTCTTAGAAAACTATCATATCACTATGCTATTCAACAAATGCCCTGCAATCAAACACACTTTTACAGTGTGTTGGCAGGCAATTCATTGATGGTACTCCTGTATTCTACTCCCTGCATTGCAGAGTTGCAGTGAGGTGGCAACTTGGCTGAGAATGGACTGTGGTACTTAGCAGAGCAGCGAGTTGGCACTGGGTGTGTCCAGTGACTGATGACTATATGAGTGGCCTGTGTTCTAGCAGAGCAACTGACCAATCAGATCAATCATTCCCACGATTTACCGTATCTGCAAGCTAAAGCTAAAGCTATTATCAAATCCATTTCGAAGTGAGTGATCTGATTGGAAAATTTCGAGCCGTCCCCTCCTGCTCTCATCTCTCCTTTCCTCCCATCAGCTTCTGCGTACACCAAAACTTCAAATCCTGGGGGGAAATTATGAACCATTTGCGTTACTTGCACACAATTTTGTGCTAATTCCACACAATTTTGTATAATCCTTCTTCAGCAGTGTATATGAGTTTATTATATTTATTATTAATTAAAGTATAAAATTGTTATTTCTTATTATTAAGCCTCTTAAAATTATTCTACCTTAGATTTACGTGGATCCAGTTACTTCAATCAAAATGCTTCATAAATCTTCCATATCGACAAATTTTTTACATCTTTTTAAAATGTCTTGTTTATGGCGCACACTGCTACGGCGAAAAATCGGAGGAAAGTCGGCAGAGGAAGGAAACGGGAGGCCGTGCACCGTGCACGCATGGCTGCCCTGTGCTGGAGGTCGCTTTTCCTTGCAGAACATCAACTGATCAACATGCATGGACTCAACTGTTCACCTTTTCATAGGACTCCATTATTTAATCGCTGCCGGTACACGCGACCTCATCCACAAACTGGCCACTGTTTCTGCGCACTGCTGCTGCTCACAGAGCTCGTCGGTACACGCCACAAGCCAGCCTTGCCCATGCAAATTCCTGTCCAAATTAAGTCCAACTGGGTGCTGGGTGCATGCAGTGAGATCGAGTGGATTTGGTGGTCCACGTAATGCGCCGAGCCAAAATTACTCGCCGCTAATCAGGCCGAGTGGTAGCTGATGACATCGTAGGCACAACAGCTAGGGATGGTAATTTTATCTAGTTTGGATTTAAATTTGGTCTATAGATTTGGCTAACTGGTTAGAGTCAGGTAGCATGGATTTTTGTATAAAACCAGTGGGTACTGTTATAGGCATGATGACTATAGATGATAATTTTACTCACGAATACAAGTACATATCTAGTCCGATAAATATGGATTTGGGTAATTTATGCTTGTATGTTCGTATATTTGGGTAACTAGCTAAAGTCGGGTTGATCACGAGTCTAGTAAAAAATCTGTGAGTGCTCGTGGGTTTATCCGATTATCTTTGTTTCTATTTCTTTTTATTGCTTCTGATTTGATTTTGCTACCACTTAAGCTTTAGCTTCTATTTCTACAAACACATGATTTTTTTATCAAGTTTCGGATATCTAGCGGGTTCTACGTGGATTTGATTTAAAACTCGTAGGTTTCACGTGTGTAGATTTAAGATTATTTCGTGAGTGGGTTTTTGTTAAAATAGTATGTTTTAGACCTATTGTCATCCCTAATGATGACTTTAATTACAATGCATTTGGGAGTAGCAGTAGTACACACACCCATATACCTACTTTGGAAAAATTGATAATTTACTACTCTCAACATGACCTCTTTGATTATGATGCCACTTCGATACAATGACATGTATGACTATTTAGATCAATGACATGTTGGTTAGGATGGCAAAAAAGCGAAACCATTTGTTGGCGGTGATAAATTATTAAATCTCTCATCTACATTTCGCTCTGGACCAATTTTTTTTCGCTGGACCAAATCTCTCATCTACTTTTGCCAACCCTAAACTGAAAGTCACTACTTTTGCCAATCCGAAACCGAAAGTCACTCCTCCAAATCCTTTTTCTGAATGGTCAATTTCTTAACTACGACATCTCAATTAATCCTTATAAAAAAGTGGAAATAATTAAGTACTAATCTAGATGTGTAATCTTAATCTGATGACATCGCTCGCTCGTTGCCATTGTTGTTACAGTTATCTGCTCAAGTTCTGCCCATGTAATAAGAGGCATGCATACAGATATTGCTCAAGCTAGTTCTGCTCGATCGATCGGCCCAAAAGTAGGGACAAAGCTGGACGCCGATGGACGAGATAGATACGTCCATGTCGATCTGCAGGCACAAACAGCCCTGACGAAGACGTACCCAGGCAAGGCAACGATGGATCGATCAGGTGGCGAGGCAACATGGCGCCATGAGAGGCCATGTCGCCTTGCTCCATCCATCGTCAGTTCGGTCGCCGAACGAGACACGCACACGGGCGCTCCTGCACGCATTAATTCATCCGTGCCACATTGTTTGCTGGTGGCTGTGCCGCCTGCAGCTGGCTGATTAGTATATTGATTTGATTATTTGTGCGTGCATATATTGATCCATCAATCGATATCCATTTCTAAATAAATATATCGATTACTCCATCCGTTCTATAATATTATAACATAGTACAATGAATTATATATTAGACAAACTCATCTAATCTATGTGCCGTATATGATAACTTATAAACAACATCTGAAACTCGATTTATAAATGGACCATACGTTTTAATTTCTTCCTCTTCACGTGCTAACGAGTGCCCATGGATCTCAGTTTTGATCTGGTGGGTTCAGTCTGCAGAGAACAGGTAGACAGATCTTTGCACATTGCACGGTTCAACCATCATCCATGCTCCACTTGCCTGCAGATCGAATATATAATCGGATTTGGGATTTGAGGAGTTCACTGACGAATAATCAACTCCATATTCATAACTTTGTCTCGATTTGTTTAATTTTCTTTCCTGGCAGAAATTGAGGGCGCTGCGCTTCACTTCTCCTTGAGGTAACCGACCGATGCATGCTGTCCCTCTGAAATCTGGATTGAGGTCGGTTCGGTACAGCTCTAGCTACTGGATACACTCACATAGATCCATTTCAGATTTGAAGACATAACCCTTGATCTCACGTTTTGACCCTAATTTGGATTCACTGTCTCGCTCAGAATAAGCACAATTTGGATGGACTTTCTGGGCTGCGATCCGTTTTGTGATATCCCATTGCAACTGGTGAAGAAGCCCAAAATTGGCCCATTTTTAATGTTGCCTTGGAACATTAGCTCGGCGGGGCCTCTTCCGAGGCCCATTTTGATTTTCATTTTGGTAATAATGCCATTGTCTAATGTCAACTTCTTATTGTTCTTCTCGAGTGAGACTAGAATGGCAGTGTTGTCCGTCCATTTGTCACCCATGCCTGCCTGCCTCCATGTCTCCAAACGAAGGGATCAGAGAGGAAAGATAAATTTCGACCATGTCTCCTTCTTTGTAATCTCATCTATTGCGATTTGCGAGTGGATAAATGTTTCTGTAGGTGGAGTAGATAGTTTAATCTAGTTAATGCAGCATTGTTGCTAATTACCCTCATTAATCCAGAGGAGTTATGAGGTAATAGGACGTAGGAGTGTCGAGTATGTGAAGATAAAAAGGCAAAGTAGTCGAAGAAGATTGATCAAAGGCAGAGTTCAGTAGAACAATATAATACTGATCGCCAGCACTTCATCAGTGATGGAGTAGTGTCCTTCGCAAGCAGCTCGAGACACAAAGCCAGAGAAGAAAACAAATCTTTTGGATCAGACAGTTGGCACCTCATGAGCAGAGCACACAGCATGGATTATTCCCTTTGTTTGTCTGGAATAATGTGTGTATTCTAACAGTAGTTTTAGTAAAATCAATCTTACGTGTCCATTTCGAAAGATAAATTAATGCTTTAATTTATCATACTTTAAGTATAACTGTTACGTGAGAATTTTCATATATATCTTTCACAGACTGGTTAGTGTCGCAATATCATTCATTTTTTGACGATTTTATTTTTAAAAAAATATATTGTGCTAATCATGAAAACAACAAAAAAAAAATCACCCTTAGATAAAAAGATACAAAATTTATATTTCATTCAACTAACAGTAAAATAAGATGCATTTTAAAAATGCTCGGTTCTCTAGGTTGAGCTCATGAGCAATCATGCATGCGCGAGAAGCGGCACGCAGATGCAGCACGCTGTGTTGTTGCTCTCCTCGTTTTCTTTTCGTTTTTGTCATCCATTGCCATCTGAGGTGAGGAGTCCATGTGAGACCCCGGCGAGGCGATCTGGTGGTCTCCTCTCCCCCCTACACCTCCATATCATCCGAATTCATCCGGACGCAGCTTTCCCCCATCACTTTTTCAGTGGTTCTCCGATCAACTTTCCAATCCAAAGTTGATACGGTTACTCGGAGAAAACAATGTATTAGGGTTTTAATATGTGTGTTAAGGAGACAGATACTAAGTCCAAATATAGTACTGTATAAGTTTTTCCAAATAAAAAACTGTTCTCCTGTGACTCGTCAAATCCTAGAATTGTTGAGCAAGTCAAACCTGAACAAAACCTTCAAGTCTAATGCAGACTCTGCATCGAACGTGCAGCGCTTGACCTGAACATATACAAATTATTACGGGCGCCTTATTATGATCACAATCAGCGAGTTTGCCATACGCTATTAGTTGACAAATTACAATCAAAGATGCCAATGTTTCAGATGCTCTTCTGAAGAACAAATCAAATCCAACTCGCTAATTTCAGACGTGTAAAATGCTGATGCTCTGTATTTTTACTCTAAAGTTAAATGGACTTTGAATTTTTATGTCACCTCCTTAGTCCTGTATAGAGTAATTTGACTTATAGACCACATGGCATTCATACATTTGAAGGAAAAAAATATAATTCCACAAACTTTTGTGTGGCAAAAGTATAAATCCCACAATTTGCAAATGCAAATGCATCTTGATTCTAGTTTGACGATCGTGGAGGTAACTTCACATAGGTTCGTTGAACCATAACCATGTGAGAGATATCTAGCGAATCTGGATTGGGAGTTCTAAAATGGGGCGTGTGTGCAATCTCGCTGACACCCTCTCTCAGTCACATGCACAATAAACTAGCCTTAAAGGTATGTTTATTTTAGTTTAGGATTATTATAATCTAGTTTAAATATAGTATTCCAATAAACTCACTTATAATAACCTAGAAATAAATAAATCACGAACATTTTGATGACTTGAACTATTATTAATATGGATTATTACATTGATAGTGAAAGACTGATAAGGCGTCACCACACAGGAGACTAGGAGAGTATGCACGCAGCGGTACAATGTATCCATCATCCACAAGTGCCCATCTTTACAGTAGCTAAATCTTTTTAAATCGGCCGTACGAGATTCAGTTGGTGGAGACGATGATTTGGTCCGCACACAACCCACACTCAACTGCTGGCTCCATAATTCTGCTGCAGAAACTTCCATTCCATCCGCAGAATTGGGCCGAGCCATTGCCATCGCCACACTGTTCATCGCCGCTCATACCACTACTGCGTGGCACTTACTTCTACGCTCCGTCGATTAGCAGGCTTGGAATTTGTTCGAACGTGCTCCGCCTTTAACGGACTAGTGTTTTGCAGCAGATTCCCGTGAAACTACAGTGGAATTCAGGCCGTTCAATTTGTTTGCTGTGCATATTATAATGGATCGAGTATAAGGATCGTAAGCTCGTTAATTTCATTCCAGAGTCCTCTTTGAATATATTTCAGAATAATATATACAATACATGACTTAAATACAGTATAATATATCACTTTGTTTAAGTATCATGTGACACATATCTCGAAAAAAAATTAAAATATAAGTTTGATTGGAATAAACAATATTAATTAGAATAACTGATATGCAGTATTGACTAGAATTGCAATCAGAATGATACGCCACTCAATGATACATGTTTGAGCATAGAAATAGTACATATTGGCTAGGTACCATGGTGAAATTGATAAGCTTACTAGGGACATCTTCTGGTCCTAAACAGTGCTACTTTGAAGTTGGGTTTTTTAATGATACTCGCTTATCATGTATGTTTTTATCAAAATAATCATCTGAGATATTGTTTATATATTTAATTATAATAAATGCAATGGTGTAATTAGATCATAACCGGATAAATATTTTAGAAGAAAAAACCATTTAAAATTTCATAACCAGATAAATATTTTAGAAGAAAAAACCATTTAAAATTTCTTAACCAGAAATTAGACTCACCCAGATCAATTAGAAGAAGTCATGTCACCAAAACCAGACCAAAAGTACGGTGCCCTAAACCAAACGAAAAGGTGACGACCAACCCTTCTCATCGACATATAAACCCTCGTTATCAATGATACGTGGTGACACAATACTCTTTTAATGTTGTAGTTTTTTTCTGTTACAAAGCACGGACACTCAACTAATCATCCAAGAAGCAAAGACAAGCGTGGCATCATCCATCGGATCTGCAGAATTGAAAGATGAGAGCTACTCACCATCAGACTGACAAACAAGAGCTAGTTGATGCTGTAGTACAACGACGAGAGGCAGCTCCATTACTTAAATGGCGTGATGGAATCACACGCCGTCACTCGTAGCAAAGCCAGCCTATGTTTACAGCGATCTCCGCTTCGCTTTTTCTCCCCGGGAGATACGAAACGACCTCAAAAGCTACGTACGAAGCATGCCGTCTCCTTCCCAATCTATAATCCGGATCGCCCAATGAAGAAGCATCATCGGGAAACGGAATCACCTCGCGACGACGCACAGATCGTTTCGATCTTGATCGATCGAGATAAGATCAGATCGATCGGATCGTATCGCGAGCTGGTTTTCTTTCGGATCGGATGCGTGCGTGCGTGCGTGGAATCCTGAAAGGGTTTTCGGATGGATGGACGGCCACATCGGCGTGATCTTTGCCAGTTTTTAATGCTTGCCGCTGGAGCTCTCAAGTCT
The DNA here is from genome assembly GCA_000418225.1 of Zizania latifolia. Lineage (NCBI taxonomy): Eukaryota > Viridiplantae > Streptophyta > Magnoliopsida > Poales > Poaceae > Zizania > Zizania latifolia. Next base: position 8,766 of record ASSH01052358.1, read on the forward strand.
CAAGTGTAGTGTGTAGGTGTGCTTTGATGCGTTGCGTGTCTCCGGATCTCCCGGCGGTTGAATTTGAAATTTTATTTTTTTAATATGTCTTAAAAACATTTCTATCAGTCCTAGCCCCTAGGTGATTTATAATAGTTTTTGTTGAACTTATTTCTTAAAGTATTTAAATTTAGAATAGTTTTTGGAGACAACGAAATCGGTAAAAAAAAGAAAAAAATGAACCATAGGCTGTCATTGCCAGTTTTCTTTATTTTTTCACAAAAACAACATCATTAAATTTAATTCAACTAAAAACAAATATTATACCAAAAAATGTTATCATTGTATCATAAAAATTCTCTACAGTTCTATGTATTTTTATATTTTTAATAGATTTACTTTTATAATTTTTCTGTTTTTTAAATGGTTAGTTTTCTGCGCAAAAGGGTCTGTTATCATGGCTAATCAACCAATTACCAACATAAAAATAGACATAAATGGCGTTGATAACCGGCGTTTAATGATTGGTAATAGTTTCAAACCGAGTGGTAAGCAATATAAAACGACCGTAGTTACCGACGGTTCGCCGGTGACCGTAGTTACCCTACTCCAATTGCTAGCTACCTCCATCGAGCTCTAGAAAGGAACAGATAAATATTTTTTATACGCAACTCATATTTGCATTAATTTCTAAATAAATCCTTGCTGCGTACCATATAATTATACTAAATCATACTAGACCAGTCCTAACTTTGAGATATCTGTTTGACCCCTTATAAATAGGTAATAAGACTAGAGATGCCGATAGTTATCTCATTTATTTATGGGTAATTACTTTATCAAGGAATAAGTATGAAAAAAATTGATACCCACGTATATATAAATAGAAAAAAATCATAATCACTGGGTAAGTAAATACGAGTATAGAAAAATATTATCTCTATATGTTTATCCGCATACCAAGATATTTAAGTTAATGTGCTAAATTGACAAAAGAGTAGCAACCTACAAGCCGAACACCGGCTCGATAATTATTAACCTAGATCTCTACCATTTTCTTTACTACTCATGTCATCGTCCCTTAGTTTTGTCTCGGTTGTCAGTGTCCGTTACCCTCCTTTGTCTGGTCGCCACTCCTAGTCACGCGTTGTCATGTATCAATAGCCACCACCACCGACTCAAGTTGTTGCTGTCGCTCTATCTTGAACTGTCACACCACACGTAGCTCTATGTATCATTGTCTCCATGTTGCCGCTCCCCGTCCTACCGCCTCAGCGTTCTACCCCTTGTTCCACCACTGTCGCTGCACGTACACCTCTTCTCTTGCTATCATTGCTATCGCTCGGCTCGTATTATAGGTATAAATATAAATAAGGATTGATATGCGTGAGTGGATACAAGTTTTAAGACTTGGTACATATAAAAATAAAAATAGATAAGTAACACCCATAAATAATGTATTAATCACACGTTAACGAAAAAGGTTGATCACCATATGAGTGGACCAGCTACACATGAGAGTGTACGTACGTATGCATATACATACGTGGAGTCGCCGCGGAAGGAAAGGAAGGGGACCAGCAGCGACAGACGGATCGAGTGGTTGGCACGGTGTGACGTCAGCGGATCTTGCCCCGGGATTCTGGTGGGCCCCGCCCATGTGGGTGGACCGGAAGGCAGGAGCGGCCAGGAACCTGTTGCCTGCCACCACCGTTCCGTTCCATTTTCCTACACGCTGCTGACCCCGTTCTGTACTCTACTACTGTATGCGTACAGTCGTACAGAACTGCAGTGATTTATATACTGGCCCTTCCGTAGGGATTTTTTTCTTCTAATTCTAAAGAAAAAACTGTAGAACACACCCAACAGAAAAAAAATAAAGTAATTTATGTTAAAATTTAGGAGAACTATTCTTTTACTAAGGGAAATAATCGGGCGAAATTTTCCTTCTCACGAGAATCGGGCTAATAAAAATTAGAAATACATATATAAGTAATATGCTTTATAGTTTATATTATTTTTTTATTTCTATTTCTATAATCTCCTATCACATAATGCAAGCATTCACATATATGATGTAACACAACAATAAGATTATAATGATCATTTTATATCACTATCTTTAAAAAAAAATAGAATCTAGTCATCAAGTCAAATAATTTCATAGTTAAATCTGATTTCACATAATCACTCATAAGGAGAATCAGAATTTATAGCCATGTCAAACATGCCCTAGATTACTAATTTACTATAAAAATTACTTTTAAGATAATTTCGATAAATTAGTGGTGAGTATAAAAGATTAAAATGTTTCATGTTAATAAGAAAATGCCGTCATAAAAGGATAGGCAAGGGGTACTGAAAAACAAAAACAATAATTTGTAAACCGATGATAACTAAGGATGTAGAAACTAAATATATTTGAGACATAGTTAAAGAATATAAGTGAATTCTTTTTGGAATGAAGGAAGTAGTAATCAATTTGCGGCGAGAAAAAATAGTTCAAAATCCACATAATTCATGAGCTGCGAACACATGCTTTAGAATTCCTACCGGAATTTTAGAAAATTCCACGATGTAAAGATAAATACATGAACATTTAATGCTATTTGGAATGTAGAAAACAAAAAACACGGAATAGAAAAATAGAAGAAACTACCATGCGTACGTCATTTTTTTTGAAAAAATTGGATTGTGTTTCAACATTCAGTGAATAATGTTTCATCTATTAATAAAAAATATTTCAGTAAAATAAATAAAATAAAACACGGTCAAAACTAAATTGAAATATTTTACTCCCATATATAAAACATTGAGTTTCAATTACTGAAATATAATAACAGAGGTGTTGCATGTAATTGTTTCTTGCTGTTGCAAATAATATTACCGAAAATTATATCTGTTTGAAACATTTTTTATAATGTAATAAAATAATTTTTACTGAGTGTTGAAACACCGTTTGGTTTTTTTAAAATTTTAGGAGTTCTAAATGAAACATTATTGTATTAACATATATGATTAGGATTTTATATCAAACATAATAATAAATGAAATAGAAACCAGTCTAATTACTTGTTTGGATACGCTGGAAAACTATTTAAAAAGTTGAGAGAAGAGATAAAGGGAGATAGCGCCTTCAACTTCTCAAAGAAAATCGAAACTACGAGGTAAGAGCTCGTGTTTGAAATATTCCAAATTGTAGAGGAAAGGATTTATTCGCATGAAATTTGTTTATCCCAATCATACAATACAAAGAATCAAATGAAAAATTTACTATACTGTTTCAGCCCTAGGAAAATCATATAAAAATCCCTTATTCTAAAGAAATCCTTGTATAGTTGTATTTTTGATCACTTTTCCAAAGAAGCTGCAAGGGACATGGCTCAAGCCGGACAGTACTGGTGCAGCTCAGGGACAGGAAACTTCCGACCGTGGCAAGAAAACCATGGGCTAGCAGAAGAAGCCGCATCGTCCTACGTGGCGCTTCGCACGAATCTCAAAAGCCTCCTTGGCGCATACCGCCCGTTCGATCAGAGCTCCTTGAACCATAAAATGCCACACGGGCGAACGAACTGGGGACTGCTGCTTTGCTTCGTGTGTGTGAAAACAGCAGGAAAACCTCGAGTCGTCGTCCCTCTTACTCGCCATCGGCCATCCACACCGAAGCCAAGAGCTCCTCGAGCTCGAACCCACAGGAAGAGAGGAGAGAGGAGAGAGGGGGGAGGCAGAGACCACAAGAAAAGAGGGAAATCATGGAGCCGATTTGCTGTGGAGATTCGGGTGTGTGATCTGGTCGGATCTTGCTTTCCTGGGAGGAGGTGGAGGAGGTGTGATGCGGTGGGTGCATGCCATGGCGTTTGCTTATATCCTCCCCACCCTCGAGATGCCGCATTAGCCAGCCTGCAACGACCCCCTCCCCTCCCCGCCGCATCATCCCTCCCTCCGTTCCCGCAGCGGCAAGGAAGGAAGAAATCGCCAACGGCGATTTTGCCCTCCCTTTGGTTTGATGCTTTGATTGAGCCCAGGGAGGAGAGAAACAGAGGCTCTGTGGGTTCTTCCGGTTCGCTCTTGTTCCCGCCATGACAGTGGTCGACTCGGAGTCCCGGTTCCATGTTCTTGCTGTGGATGACAGCCTGATCGACAGGAAGCTTATCGAGATGCTGCTCAAGAACTCGTCCTACCAAGGTGAGTGGGTGTGAGGCCCTTGGATGGATGGAATGCTTCTCTGACGTCTTCAATGTTTGATCGTTTTCTCATTTCCTTCGAATTCTCTGCTTGCTGGCGGTACAGTTACTACCGTGGATTCTGGGAGCAAGGCCTTGGAGGTGCTGGGATTGACGGATGAGAGCGATGACTCCTCGTCGCCATCTTCGTCCTGCCCTGACCATCAGGTGAGTGAATAGTTGACTTGTTATTGAATTGGCATCTGCTGTACTTTCTATCCAGGACCTTATTGCCCTGTTCTTCTGTCGAATAAATCATGTGGGTTCTGAACTATTTGTGCAGGAGATTGATGTCAACTTGATAATTACCGACTACTGCATGCCTGGCATGACAGGGTATGATCTGCTGAAGAGGGTCAAGGTAAGATTTGCAGAGAATTTACTCTCATGCAGTCAGCATCCATAAATCATTAAATCTTGGTACTTGGTGGTGGGAGTTAAAATCTGTTCCCTTGTTATTTTGTTTTGGGTCCAGGGTTCATCCTCATTGAAGGACATCCCAGTGGTCATCATGTCTTCTGAGAATGTGCCTTCCAGGATTAACAGGTGAGCTGAAACTCTCCTTCATTCATCCTACCTTATAAATTATTGCTGCTGGTCCATGAAGCATACAAATTTACCAAGGCCCCTTGTTTAATGATGTTAATTTAGCTCATGAGATTTGTGTTCATTGCAAAGGTAGAAAGCGAAAACGATGGGGGTATTTTTACTGTTTGTGCCTGCCTGGATCTGATTTTAACAGTGTCGTACATGATATGACTAGAGAGAGGTAGAGATGGGGAGCAGAAGGAATATAATGGCATCATGCATAGCAGTTTTCCCTTAAAAAGAATTGAATGCCCAAGGTTTTATTTAATGTGTGCAAAGAGCTTCTTCAGACTTTGGGATTGATTTCTTAACTGGCAATTGCTTAAAAGATATACTCCCTAGGTTCCAAATCAATTTAAAATTTGTACCAAAATCTAATCACTTTTAGAGTAGTATATATGCCGTCAACCACCCCTTACTCAATTTTTCATCTTACCCTCAAACGTAATATCTGTTAAACAACTTATAATGCTTAACTTTCCTCTCTAAAAGGTTATCTTTCCCCTCTAAATTTTTGTGCTTGCTTTTAAAAGTTTAAACCTCTCCTTTAAACGAGTGTTTGATGGAACAAGTCAATTGCTAGTGGTACATGTATTTTCCAACGGATGGAGGAGTAGGCAAATTTAGGTTGGTCTAAAACTAGCTAAATTAGAACATATAAAGTTTATTTTCGGGCAAAAGGATAACTTAGGATATCTTTTGTTATTTGCCTAGTGCGTACCCAAGAACTTACTCGAGGTTGCGGTGAAATTATAAACAATCTGAAAGAAGCCAAATGTTGAAGATTTGGCCCCTCCAGATATGAACAAAAGAGTGGAATAGCACTGTGATTTGATGGAACAAGGTTGAAAGAAAAGTGCGGGGATTCCCCTGCAACAGCTGCGTTGATGCTGTTGTAATGGCCAATGAATGCATGGTGTTTTCATGCATAGATTGCATATCTTGTTGACAAGGATGTAAAGCACAGGAAAGGTTCCTCTCAGTGCCTTGTAGTGGTGGGTCAAGATCTCACAAAATCTTTCAGACACACCCAAGAAAAAATTATTGCAAAAATTGAGTTTTTTTATTTATTTTGGGGGTCGCTTTCAGGTGGTCAAAAAATTGGGCCAAAGGGGGGAGTGCACTAAGGAGGACATGCAATGGGGCTGAGTCAAAAGGTCCAGAAATCAAAAGACCAAATCTTTTCTTGTCCTAGCAAAGATCTGACATGTCCTTTGAGTGATGTGATCTGAAAACCTAAGGAGGAAAAGCAAAGGAACCCTTCCAAGCAATCTAGCCAACTTAAAGCTTGCTCGTAGTCGTAGATCCTCTTCCCTTCCCAATGCATCCTGTTTTTCGCTAAATGGTGGACTTCACAAAATTTCAGGTGCTTGGAAGATGGCGCCGAGGAGTTCTTTCTGAAACCTGTCAAGCTCGCTGACATGAAGAAGCTCAAGTCCCACCTGCTCAAAAGTAAACAGCAGCACGTTGCGCCTCAGCCACAGCCACAGCCAGATCAGCAGCCAGAGAAACCGCCACGGAATCCCGAGGATGAGGAAGCTGCAGCTGAAGCAATTCCTGATGGAATCGTCAGTGACTGCAGCTGCTGCAGCACCAGCTGCAGTAATAAGAGGAAGGCAGCAACAATGGAGGAGCAGGAGGGCCTCTCCTCACCTGAGAGGACCAAGCCAAGATTGTCCTCTACCACCAGCAGCAGCTTGGCAGTGGAGACCTGAAACTGAAACTGTATTAACCCCCCCACTAAGAAATGTTTTTGGCTTCTTTCTTTTGTTCATTTTTTGAGGAGCTACTCATGAAACCATTAGCTCCTGGGGGTTTAATTAATTGCGCAGTTCGGAGTGAAAGAAAGCTCACATACTTTTATACTAGCTGCTTCGATCCACAAATTTTGTTGTGCTAAGGAACACCCTGGCTGTGGCTGTTCGTTAGAAAGAGTTGGGAAAGGAAGTTGTAGATAAAGGCAGCACCTTGGATGCTTTTAGGCTAATTTACTGCTTATTCATGCTTACTAGTGTTTTGTTTGGACTCAAATGGAGGAAAGCTAAAAGCTACTATTATGAATTGTTTTAGCAGAACTGATGGAGCAACCGGTCCTTCCAATTGAATATGTACTTGCATATTTACTGGAGTAGTTCCTCTTTCAATTCCCATTTCCTCCTTTCTGCTGGATTTATGAACTCAGTTCAGATAATCATGCGAGCAGGGCATCTGTGGTCGATCATTTCATCAATGTTTGGGGGCGATAAAAAGAGTTGGTGAGGGGCAGGCCAGCCAAGCAAGGTAGTAGTGTACGAGTCGTCGCTTTCATCTTGAGTGGCGATGGAGGCAAACGATCTGGGATCTACTGGGCCACGCCGTTCTGGAAGATCTGATTGATATGCTACTACGTCCAATCCCTCTCCCAGCACAGCGTCAGGGCCAGTCCACACGCAAAATTCAAGGTTTCTTCAGCATCCAACAAGCTCGAGCTCTTGTGCAATCTATCGTCTGCGTAATTTGTCCAGGAGGATTAGGTTGCAAGATGAGGTTACAATGAGCAGTGCTGTCTGTGCTCGTACGTGTTGCCGCCTTGGCAGCTGCATTATTGAGTAGTAGATTATTGCGCTGTGCTGCTGGTATTTGTGGCATCGAAGCAACTACTCAGCGACTAGTGGTTGGCTGGGAATTAGGCAAGGATCCGGCAGGATCACCCCGGATCGAATAAGGTAATGGTACCCGGAGATCTCTCCGATCCGACTGATCACAATGACCCAATAGAAAAAGAGGGATGTGCATGCAGAAGCAACTAGCCTAATGCTAAGCCCATGACATGCAGCTGCTGCTGTGCTGCATATCTCGCCTTCCTCCCAACTTGTGCAAATTGCCGGTGGTCCATTGGGTTCGGCATCAGGAAAGGGAATTCATTGCTTGTGATGACAGCCTTGCCGCTCGCAATGCTGCTGCTGTTTGCCATGGGAGCAGGCAGGCAACTGCTTGGACGATTTGGTGTACCATGCTTGTCATTTTACGCCTTTTCTGTAGCCCTTTTCTGGCTGGGGGATACAACCCGGATGAGATTCCGGGCGTCTGAACTAATCTCCGGCTCCTCTCTTTAATGTCACTTTTGTGCCAACGATATTCTCTGTCACGAGCGTTTAGGATTTTATATAATTATCGTTATACTTCTTTGTTTTGTTTGTGTCAGTGTCACGGGCACGGTATAACTCATATTTTTGTAGAGTAGACATGACTAATGCTCACCCTTTGCGAAACAATGGGATGACGTGGGCTACATGACTATAGGCCCATGACAAGGCATAATCATAGAAGCCCTTGAGTGCTAGTGCTTCTTCCACGAGCACAACCACAACCACAACCATTAGGGTGTAGTCATGCAAAATAGATGAGCATGATGATGACATGATCTGATGTAGAGATTAGAGCAAGATGGGTCGTTATAGAGATCTCCAACCACTGTCTTGGTTTTAGGAATAGTTTCCATGGCCCTAGTGGATAAGACAGACGCACTGGGCATAACGTGTATTGGGACATTCAGTCATTCCACAAAAAATACCTGTATCTGTTGTGGATCATTTCATATTAAATGTAATTCATCTTTTGTATCCAATACTATCATCATGGCTTGTCCCGTTCCGTTACGTCAAAAGAGATGCTCCATTCCACGATACTGTGGAGTCAACTAAGGGAAGGCACACTAGGATGACAAATCTGATGACATGACGAGCTAGAGTAGTAGTATAGGTAAAACATGTATAATAACAATATATGGAGCAAATGGAGTCCTGCCAATACGGAAAAAGTCTAGTATATAAGAAATACAGACAAGATGTAACAAAGATCTTTTTCACTTGAATCCAAATAGTGTTATCCCATATAAGGTCCAAATCTAGATAAACCACCGTGTTTCTACACAAGATTAGGGTTCTTCATGGATCTTCAACCGTCGCTGCTGAACTCGGATCTCTCCGGAAAATCTGAACAATCGAGAGCTTGCATATTTTGTTC
>KE371964.1:6393-17613 GCA_000418225.1 Zizania latifolia
TTTAAATCTACCCATTAATTGCAGGCCCTTTAAATACACGCTTACGATTGAATGCGCGAACTCGTCTGGTTTGGCAGTCTTGTTTTAATTTCTCAAAGCCATAATGATGGAACAGTACGAGTCCAGGTACTACGTGTATGCAGCATCAATGTATGCAAGCAACCGGCAAATTCAATTCGAAAATGACACTAGTGGAGAAGAATCGTGCACAAGCACAAGACGTGTTTATACGAGTGAGAGATATAAATATAAACTCCTTCCTCTGTCTCCGGATATAACAGCTTTTAGAATGCTAAATTTTTCTTAAATATAGCAACTCGCTACCCAAAAAAAAATTCCCCTTCTAACCTGTGTTAGAGTTTAAAATTTATTCTAAATTAATATAGAATCTATTAATTATAAATATGATTTTTATCTTCAAAGTACTTATAAACCTAACTTAATTTCTTATTACTTCACCGATCATTCTTAGACATGTACTTAAACAATATGAGAAAGATAATATGATATTTTTACTTATCTCTTTAATATATATGCTTAAGCCTAAAATTAGTATATTTTAGAACGATGAGAGTAACTTTTACGTCAAAACTATCATCATTACTTATTATTTCACCCACGTACCCACTCCAAAAAAATTTTTAAGCGGAGGGACAGTAATCGTAAATACTAGTAGTACGTTGATCTTAATTGGTGGTTCAAAATCTGACTAGTCGGCCGAATCATTGCTAGATATGCTTGGCTTGCTTGCTAATCAATGGCCAGGATTCTGAAGCAATTAAAAACCACTCCTTTATTTGTGTTCCGTGCAATCAACAGGCAGCGAAATCGGCAATAACTCCATGTGAGTAAAACTGCTCCTTTATTTTTGTTCCGTGTAAGCACTGTCTGCCACGTACTCCTGTGACACTAGATAGCATTTCAATTCGGTGTGCTTGCTGCGCGACCCTCGATCGCACGTTTGTTGTTGTTTGATATTATAATTCAGCTTACATGTAAATATTATAATAAGTTATCTTATAATAATATAGAGGAAATTAAGTTCTAAGATGTTTGATAATTTAGATTATTATTAGTATTATATTTGGATGATAAAAGAGTACAATACATTTAAAATAAAGTGTTTGAATATAGAAGGACTGAGATTTAAATATGAAATGACATGGCGTAATTTTCTATCGAACATTACCGTTCTTCAGTGCTGATTATATCTAAGCCGACAGTGAAGATGTATCACTGTTGGTTTGTAAACACGAGAACATTAAGCTTTTAAATTTTACTATCGCTGTCGGTTCGTAATGACGATTAGTATTACAAACTGTCCACTGCTGCCTTCATCCGCTTGGCCGGTGCCTCCGCCCGTGGTCACCTTCGCCCACCGTCGACTCTGCCTACGGCTGACTCCGCCTGCATAGCCTCCGCCGGTGGCTGCCTCCGCCCATGGCCACCTCCGGTTTTTGTAGTACATCAACCTACTGACCTCACCTAGCGCGGTCAGCGTGGTGAGAGGAGTGGATGTAGTTCAGGCAGGAGACCACGATCCGATGCAGATTTTAGCATGCTTAATTACGACTTATTTAAGTCGTTGTTGAATATTACGGAATTTTGCTAAGGCTTCATAATGATGTAGGCTGTGTTAAATTATGCTAGCTACAGAGACTGGGCCCTTTCGTTGTTATACCTAACGAAAAACCTTCTTGGAAACGTACAATATTCTCGACTTTTTCATAAGATTTATTGATAAAAATCTATTACTTGTCTGGTCATCCTATAATATAATATATGTGATAGAAAGATTTAAAATTTATTCTAAAATATAAGTGGTTCTAAAATATCAATCGTTACATTAACTACCACTTATTCAATTTTATTCTTCTCTTATCCTCCAACCATCTTCTCATTTCTTATCTGTCTCATTAAATAAGAGCGTTATAATCTTTTCCCTTATCTTGATCTTTTTTTTTAAAAAAAACTTACAATCTCGTGTTCTTCTAATCTCTAAAAAAACTTGGAACCACTTGTTCTTAAAAAAACTTAGAATCTTTGTATTATATTATAAAACAGAGAGTAATTTTTTATGGTCTATGCAAACGTGATCCGGAAATTTTAGAGAAACAACAACAGGTGAAGAGAACGGATGTACGTACGTATTAAATTAAAAAAAATCCGTGATACTGGTGGTAGTAATAAGTTGCTGCTTGTGGTAGCAATGAAGTGTGGGAGCCGGCGTACCTTGGGCTGGTGAGATTCCGAGTTTACTGGTGGCAGAGTGGCACGGCCGCACGGGTCGTGCGAGCTAGCTAGACGCGCGACAAGTGTTCATCTGTAGCTGGCCGCTTGTTCCTGTAAGGCTGTAAGTGCTCCTCCTGTTATAAATACTTTATTTTTTAGTAATTTTTAGATAGATTAACAATATGGATACATATCTTAACTGTCTTATTATTAATTATAATTTTTAGATAAAATAATTGATAATGTCATTTGGTTAACTGGGAAGAGATTTTAGTCGGTTAAAATATGGAAAATATGATGTTTGGAGTCTGTTGACGAGTAAAAATATTTAGAGACTAAATTTTATTAGAAAAACTAACTATATAATAATATTAAGAGTATGTTTTTAAGTATCTTTTAGACATGCTCTTAGTAGTACTAATGCTTAGGTACGAGGGAGGTATAGGATATGATAAGGGTACTTTTCGATATATGATAGTTGTTTGCTGTTACAGGAAGGGCACTTATACTCGTTCGGATTCCTTATATAAATTATTTTATATATATATATATATATAAATTAAAAATCAAGTTAAATAATTTTATTATTCTCATTGTTTTATTTTAAAAATGATTTTTTAATTTGTTATAAGACTAAATTTTATTTGATAAGGAGAAACGTGAAAGTAAAGATAAAATGAATGATATTCTAAAATGATATATATTTTTAAAAAAATTAAGAAGAATAAAATGGATTATATAAAAAAATCAGATGGAGCATATATGATATATATAACTAAAAGTATCATTTTACGAAACCATCACCAATAGCAATTGAATCCATTGCTATCACGAAGCGGCCAATTCAAAACATAAGATAAAGATGGAACAAAGATAAAACTAATGTTTATAATACTTATTAAAAAAATTAAACTACACCTTGAAATATAAAAAGACAATAAACAACTTTAAATCAATTTATATAATTCTTTTTAAATATAACAATTAAAACTTTGTCATTGGTGCTATACGCGGCCTGTAGTTGGGACGGGCGAACGACTCAAAAGCCGTGAAACCGTGTTCATCCTACTACTGTATCACTCATTAATCAGACAGGACACAACTGACATACATGTGTGTCCTATCTTGCCCACGGTTAGTTGGTACTACACTACTACCAGCATATGCACAGTCACGGAGAGGCTCACTCGCATCTCCTCTTCAACGTACGTAGCAAATAGCAATCGCCATCAGTTTCAGGAGAGATCATACAGACGAATGACTACTACATCTGTTTCCTCGCTTCTCTGGCCCATCACACCACCTCCGGTCCGGCCTGGCCCGGCCCGTGCATAGGGCTCTCAGGCCTTGCTTTTTAGCAGCCCGCTGCTTGGCTCGTGACCCATTGGGCCAGTCGGTCATGACGACAGTAGAGACAAAAATTGGGCCAGTCCGTTTGGTTGGACAGTAGATTTTGAAAAGTCAGGTGTAAGGTGTGACTTGTGAGACGTCTCCCTCCTCAGCACCCTCGGAGATGAGGAACCGCCCCAGAAACCACGCATCGTCGTCATCGGAATTAGCAGCCGGACGACCTCCCTGAGGTGACCGGCGTCCCTGGCTAGTGCCTTCTCCATGCAGGGCACCAGCAGCTGCCCCCAGATATTATGCTTCCTCCAGTAGAGGGCAATACGAGAGGGCGCATCTTGCAGCTTCTTCCAGCTCCTGCACGAACCCATCACCATGATCAGATGCCTGTACGACGAACGCGTTGAATGCCACAACCATTGGCGCGCCTCGCCAAGAGCAAGTGGTTCGCTCGTCGCGCCTCGCCAAGCTCTGGCCATGTGTCTGTGGCCTCTCCTCTAGCAAGTATGTTTTATAAATTTACAGTTTTATCTTTGATACATTTATTTTTGGATGATTTAAACATTTTTAATTTATAACACCACTAATTAAGATAGAAACCAAAAAAATCATTTTAACCCAATAGAGATAATGGTTATGTGTGAAAGGGGTTTGAGCAAGTTAGCATCGGTCCTATCAGAACTCCGACGTTGAGCGTGCTTGAGTGAGAGTAGTGCTAGGATGGGTAACCTCCTGAAAAGTCTACTCAGGTGAGAGTAGTGCCAGGATGAGTAACCTCCTGAAAAGTCCCAAGTGGAACGAGTCTGTTCCCTTGTTTGGTGATATGCTTTGTAGCAGGGGTAAAATGGTACATACAAAAATACAGACCCAAGATTTGGGTGTTCTCCAGAATTGTAATGGAAAGATTTCAAATATGTGAAATACAATGTGATATTTCCGATCTTACATATTTGTAATAGATCCCACAAGGTAAAATTGGTGCCTTGGTGGCTCTGCCACTCTGACTACTTTCGACAGCGGCCTATTTCGACGAAACGCTCTTCATAAGCCCGACAAAAAAAATATAACAAAGCAGTTTACAAAATTACGTCTAAAAGGAACGAAAGGAATGTCTGAAAAAAAATGACACTTTCTTTCCTTTTCTCTCTCTAAAAAAAGAGCAACACTTAATTGATATTGGTTGGTCTAAACTCTAATCCAGACAGACAGAGCATGTGCTGGTGCATGTGGACTCAGCAGTCTCCAGATCATATAAATAATAAATCTCGGAAATTATTGGTACGTGTGGTAACGTTTAATCACCAGTGTGTGTGTGTGTGTATATATATATATATATGTGTGTGTGTGTGTGTGTGTGTGTGTGTGTGTGTATAATGGATTAATCATCATGATAATTATGCGGGAGAAAGATGAGTATCTGCATGCAAATGCTGTGGCACAACATTATTATTTCGACGTGACAAGGCTAGTAGCAATGTGGCAGCTAACTTTTCTCTTGTTATTTAATTAATTATAATCGTAGAAAAATCCACTTGTTGCCAATCGAGCTGTCTCCCGTACATTATCACGCTCATAATAAGTCGTACAAAACTTCGTATAAATATGCATTACCGTACTTCTTAATTTCGCTCTGTTTTTTATTTTGGGTGAAGTATTTTTTAACTGAGCGTAAATTGCACAGGAGTATATACGCTACGTACGGAAGAAATACATTGGATGCATGCAACTAAACCGCAGGAGCCGTAACGGTTAAGTGGTTTTGAACATTTTGTCCACCGTTTTTTCCAGTAACCGACAGAACAAATTCAATTTTTTATTTATTATTAAAATGAAAAAGTATCATAAAAGTACATGATTTATGAATGTTTTTGTAATTTTTTAAAATATTCAAATTTAAGATATTTTTGGACTAAAAAGATCATTAAAATTAAAAAAATGGCCGATCCAATAGCCCACTACTAATAGTTTTTTATTCTGTTTTTTCAAAAAATGGCATTACTAAATTTGTTATTTTCTACCTTTTAATTAATCCGAAAACAAGGAATATCTTGACATTTTTTATTGTTGATCACAAAATTTTTCCATAATTTTATTTCTCTAATTTTTTATGTATTTTCTATTTTCTATATTTTTAAATCGATCAGTTTTCGATACAAATTAGTCGGTTAGATGTGCCTGTGCCAAACCAGCGCCAGTAACAGCTGGTTACAAGACAAATCACTGAGTAACGGTTCGGTTCTTTTGCTTAAAAATTTAAAATTTAAATCTAAATCCATGTCCATCAAATTCAGGTATCCATGGCTACACGAACCTTTCGAGTGAAATTACCATCTCTAACCACAAATGCAACGAACAAATTACAAGTTGGCAAGCGGATAATGACGTGCTAAATATCCAACGATATAGCTGGAGTTATTTTGGACGTGGGCATTAATTCGAATGTAACTGAACTCAAGAATTATTTGAAGCCCAAAGGATGATAGTTAAATCTAACGGCAAAGTGGCAGGCATCAAATAATCTTTGAAGTCCATGGTTTTCTTTTTTCTTCCCCTTACTGGTGTGCTTGCAGGTATCAAATCCTGCAGCAAATTAGCATTAATCTCACTGTATTTGGTGACCCTCCCAGCCAAAAACAATATGTGGCAAAAAGAAAAGACAGCCCAACGTGATCGTCCCCACCCCTAACACTAACACCTCATCCGGCCTACCCTAGCACATCTTATATAAACATGGTTTAGAGCAACACATCAGTAAAAAAATAGCTTCCTATAACGATATTTTTATAAATAATATTTTTTAATCTGAAGCGTGCTATCCAGATTTATAATTTTGAAAAAAATATTATTTTTAAAAAATCTCTTATAACTCCTTTTAGGGACACTACTAAAGAAGTGACATTTCATCCATCCCTTTTAATACCCATTTCAACTGGAGCCGATACCGAAAGTCGTCTGCAACAGTCAGAAAAGTGAGAGAACGTCGTGGATAGCCACAACTGGTACTAATAAAGAGTTTTAGTATCGGGTCGAGAGACAGTCTGGTACTAAACTTATCAGATCCGGTCAGGGTTCCCACCTGGTACTAAAATTCTACGCATTAGTACTGGGTTGGCACACCAACCAGTGCTAATAACTTTAGCACCGGGTGGTATCCTGAACCGATATTAAACATTTCTCCTAATGTATCCGATATCCCCAAAAATCTACTATTCCTTATTTCTGCCTCTGTTCTTCAGTTATTCTTCCGCCCGTGCGACCAGTTCAGGGTTTAGGGTTTAGCCCAGCCAACTGCTCATCGGCGACCTAGATCGGGCAACAACATGGCAAGCCTCCCAAGTGGTGTCGCCGGACATCGTGCTTCTAGCAGTAGGCCAGCCGTCACCAGGGTATGTTGTTTTCCTTATTTTTTTGGCTATTTTAGGGTTGATTAAACACTGCATTATGAGATGTTATTATTTGGCCAATCTATATTGCAAATGCTATGTATAGATATAGTAATCCCTGTCAATAATCTTAGTAATGCAATGCACATGTTATTAATTCCATTTCTGCGCCGGTCGACCAGTACGCCTTACTCAAATATGCAATAGAAATACTGCATCTTTAGTACCGGTTATGCAATGCATCTTAGTTTAATTTATAAATGCAAGTGACATAATGCAGATTAATATGTAATGTGAATTAGTTCGTCAACTTTTGTACAATCTCAAGTGAAATTAGTTTGACAATTGCCTATTTTAGGTGCTGGCATATGAGCCGAGGTATTGCCTTTTAAAAATCAGTCATTGGTAAAGACGTCACATTGTATGTATATACATTGTATTTTCTATTTATGTGGTAACAAAATCATAACAAATTGATGTGATGTTATTTCACTGTTCTAGTTTTTACCAAAAAGCTTCGTCAATCTCTATAACATGCACGAGGGTGACTCTTGAGATATCAACAAGAGATGACTACACCAATATGATCAATGTTGAAAAATATAGAAGCACCTTCTGTCTAGGTAAAGGATGGTGTGAATTTTATTACCGACTCCGCCAAGTAGAAGTGGACTATGTGGTACTAACAATGGGAGCTCCACTGTCCACTAGGGCTACCCTTTTCAATAATTTTGGCGAAGAGAAAGTCACACCAGCTATAAGAGTGGACTCAAGTGATAGTCGTATATATAACGAACTCACATTAATTATTATATATACATGCCTGTTTTGTATATGTTATTGGATCTGCACAGCCAGCTGAGAAGAAGGAGAAACAGAAATTCAGAGAAGCAGGTGACACCGACCAATTGAAGACCATCTGTTTTTTTGATAATCCAACAGATCTAACGGCCGAAAGGAAGGATCGTCTTCAAGCCATCTCGGCTATGACATCCTCCGGTACTCAATTGTATATCTGCACAATCAATCCGTCAGCCATCAAGAAAAAACAATGGTAAGCACTTTGCACATGTCTCAATTACAAACATCTATACCTAGCTATATGCACGTGACTCGGCTAACTAGCTACCGGAACATTTAATTGTAAAAGTACTTTTCGAGGGAGTATTATGAGAAATACGTCAAACCTCACCTATAACAACAGACCATAGAGATCCAAGTGACAACAGTAGGAGGCACACCAGTCCCAATTACAGTGCACAAATCCACAGATGGGTGTTGTTACCTGATGGGTTGTTTTGGCCACTTTCTGCAAGCACACGAGATAGTTGTCGACATAATTTACGCCTTTTATTTCCACATTAGTAATGGTGCACTAGAGGCAACTGTATATATACTTTAGCTTAAAACAACATCTATTACGTGGTGTAAATTGTTGGTACCTATTGTGATTGGCTGAAATAAAACCATCTTGAGTCGCTCGTTGATGAACATCTAAAGTGAAATGAAATAAAATTAGTTGTGACTAAATTTCAAGTAAAATAAAATCCAAATTATTGTGAAAAAGTTAGTTGAAATGAAATCCAACTTAGTTGACTAGAATTTCAATTGAAATGAAATCCAACTTAGTTGTCTAGAATTTTAATTTAAATGGAATTCAAATTAGTTTTGAAGAACTTCAATTGAAAAGAAATCCAAATTGGTTGACTAGAATTTCAATTGAAATGAAATCTAAATTAGCCGTGAAGAATTTCAATTGAAATGAAATCTAACTTAGTTGACTAGAATTTCAATTGAAATGGAATCCAAATTAGTAGTGAAGAATTTCAATTGAAATGGAAGCCAAATTAGTTGTGAAGAATTTTAATTTAAATGAAATCCAAATTAGTTATGAAGAATTTTAATTGAAATAAAATCTAACTTAGTTATGAAGAATTTCAATTAAAATAAAATCCAACTCAGTTATGAAGAATTTCAGTTGAAATGAAAGCCAAATTAGTTGTGAAGAATTTCAATTGAAATGAAAGCCAAATTAGTTGTGAAGAATTTCAATTGAAATAAATTAAAATCCAACTTAGATGACTAGAATTTTAATTGAAATGAAATCCAACTTAGTTGAATAAAAATTTAATTAAAATGAAATCTAACTTAGTTGTGAAGAATTTCAATTGAAATGAAATCTAAATTAGTTATGAAGAATTTCAATTGAAATGAAATCCAACTTAGTTGACTAGAATTTCAATTGAAATAAAATCTAACTTAGTTGACTAGAATTTCAATTGAAATAAAATCCAAATTAGTCATGAAGAATTTCAATTGAAATGAAATCCAACTTAGTTGACTAGAATTTCAATTGAAATGGAATCCAAATTAGTTGTGAAGAATTTTAATTGAAATGAAATCCAAATTAGTTGTGAAGAATTTTAATTGAAATGGAATCCAAATTAGTTATGAAGAATTTCAATTGAAATGAAATCCAACTTAGTTGACTAGAAGCTCAATTGAAATTGAAATGAAATCTATGCTTTTTTTCATAATTATATATCTTTAGTATCGGTGTTATTTATGATCCAGTACTAAAGGTATTTCTAGTGCCGGGTAACAAAAAAAACCAATACTAAAGATTCTAAATCATTGCTTCACTGATACAAGCAAACGCACTGAGTGGCATGTGCTGACGGACGATGGAACTGCTTCGTTCAGTCCCAAGGCGACGGTTCATTTCCCACGACAACCGTACCACTTATTTTTCCCGACGACGCTTGATCGCAGTACTAATCGCACGTTAAAATCGTCAGCCGTGACTAGTACTAGCACTCCTCTAGCCCCCCTTCTTCCTCCTTCCTAGATCGTCGATGGAGAGATCGACATATAGTAGGCAGTGACCATGGCACCGAGTCAGTAGAATGGGCTCCCATATGATATCGTCATGGAGATCGCTCGGTATATTGCCGAGACCTCTGATGTACCACTGGCTGACCTCCAAAGGCTGCGCCTAGTGTGCCAATCCATGCGCTAGGCGTGCTACGACCGTACCGTTAGGAGGAGGTTTGCCCTAGAGCATGAGGGTCCCTAGATGTCTTTGGCTGATACGGGCCACACAGAGGCATGCTTCATAGTGGGCATGTATCTAGCCTTTAGTGTAGGGCCACCGTCTCTTGGTTCTGAAGTACTGCTGCGTACGTCCGCCAAGGCCAAACACAAGATGGCTGCCTATATGCTTGCCCTCCTTGAGTACAGCCACAAGGATATCGCAACCGAGCTCACGTTGTGGCTCATAAGACTGGTGAAAACAAGGCGACGGACATGGCGGCCTCTATCGTCGGTGGCGTGCGACGGTGCAGGAGGTTCATCACCAACGAGCACTGCTGGCATCTCCTCTGTTATTCAACTTAATAAACTCTGTTATTCTGTGAAATGCGGTGTACGTGATCGATCTA
The DNA here is from genome assembly GCA_000418225.1 of Zizania latifolia. Lineage (NCBI taxonomy): Eukaryota > Viridiplantae > Streptophyta > Magnoliopsida > Poales > Poaceae > Zizania > Zizania latifolia. Next base: position 16,793 of record KE371964.1, read on the forward strand.
AGAAGTTCCAATTTATGTTCATTTTATAAATTTTAGTTCAGAAAAGGAAACCCAACAACTTTATACGGTGACGATCGCTACAGTCGCTCGCGTCTGTAATGTGGTTTCACGCTCGTCTGTAATGGAGTAGTTGGCAAAATTATGGCACGCGTCTCCTCGTTATCTGTGCCCATCCAAATTTAGTACAGGTTTATAATGTCAACCGGTACTAAAAGGCGAAAGTTTCGCGCCTGCGTCTCTTCGGGATATGAGCCCGTCATATTTTAGTATTGGTTTGTCTTTGTAACCGGTATTAAAGACACAACTATATAAGGAGATCCATGTACTCCGTTATTTCATGTACTACTTTCACACCATCTTCTTCTTTGCCCACTTGCCGTCCGTTGTTCTTCCGCTTCGGTAAGTCCGATTCGCTTTCGTCTTGTTCTATTATTCGTCTTTAGTCCTATATTTTGTTCATCTTATGTTTTATTTCTGTGTTCAGTCATGTCGTCTCGCTCCACATCGTCTTCATGGTCGTGGATGTCCGAGGAGGACTTCTCGATGACCATGAATGACTCGTACATTGCACGGATCATGCAGGCCTAGGAGGATTCATAGGATGTTAGGGTCCTCTAGGCCGAAGACGATGCTGTCTAGGCTAGGAACTTGGTAGAGCAAGACTCCGCCCGTTCGAATGCCAGTGCTACTGGCGCCGACGCAATGCCGGACGTTGCCGTCGACAGCACTCCCTGGCAGGACATCGGCGGTAGCGGCGATGACACTGGCAGCGACGACTGCGGCGATGACGACGGTGATGACGGCGACGGCACCGGTGGCGA
>KE371966.1:3197-17617 GCA_000418225.1 Zizania latifolia
CATTCCTGTTAAACCATGAATATTAAGACCTGGCACTATACCTGTGTATTTCAAGTGTACCATTCTGGGAATACCATTGTCTGCATAATGTATTGAAATTCCCAGACCCATTACATGACAAGCAGTTTCGATGCATACTAGTTCACAAGTCTGGCTTTTATTTCTGCTGTTGAAAACTTATACAAATGAGTTATGACACACTTGTATCATATATCCATGTAGAAGTACTAATAAGATTTCAACTGAGAGAATCTTTTAAATTTTAAGTTTAATGGTGATATTTAATATGGGAATTGCCCAGGTCAGATTCTGGACAGGGCTGCATTGTGTAAAATATCTCTTATTCCAGATTTTGTATCAAGGTTGTTGTATTGAAGGACACAGATTTGAATACACCATCGATGCATTACTAATAACCAAATTTATTATTCTTTGAAAGCTTCAGATAATGATGTATGATAGCCTCAACTGTGTAGGAATATATTATCTCCACCTTTACCTTCCATGAGTGTATTTGCATATAGTAGAAGCTATGGTTGACGTTGTAGGACATTGAGCTAGTAAAGTTGATGTTCCTACATTCAGAGCATGGTGTTATACTGATATTATATGACGTCCATTCCTATGTTTTGTTGCAAATCAAGTAAAATTCTCAGCGCGGGAGATTAAAAAAAGGAGTGTTGTCTCACAAATGTGTCAGATGGCTACTCTTATAACACATGGTTATCACACCAGCTTTTTCTCCTGTCGTAGAACGTGGAATTGCATTTCTTTTATTTTGTTGATTAGCATGTGCATATCTTGTGTCAAGCCATAACCGTCTAATGCGTCTATTACCTTTTGAGTAATTTTATTGATGTTTGTGCTTGAGTAGGTATGAATTCGCTTCTATGTTGTCAACTTCCTGTGATTTTCTGCTTCAATCCCTCTCATCATAATAATCATGGTCCTGCTTTTGTTCAACTAGGGTTTTAGGTGGTATACAAGGAAGCTAAGGATTGATGAAGACGGCGATGTTGCAGATGAGTTCTTGGATGAGGTTGTTCTAGAAAGCTCGACCAACAACGATGCAACTCCAGTTGGAAGGTTTCAGGTGAAATATAATACAAGATCAACTGCTCTAGCAATGGGAAAACAGATAACTGCGGTTGATGGTGACATCCGTCATAGCTTGGAGTACCAAGGGCGACTGCGCTGGGTGTGACTGTAATGTTGATCTTGAGTTCTAGTGTGCTGTGGCCTCAAGAACTGTTGAGACCACTCTTTGGCCAAAGGAGCACAAGAATTTGATGTGTGCTTTTGCCTTGGAGCCTCCTAGGAATGGATGTGTGGAGTTCATGGTTAATGCATTGTTCTTAATTTTGAGTGTGTTGGGATGCCTGGTTGGTCCCTTGTATCACTAGTAGTAGCTGTACATTGTTGAACTTGACAATGACAAGAGTAAACAAGCTATTGCTGGAACTGTAGAAAGGCAATGTGTATTTGCAAATAGAGCTACTGAATCTTTGATCAAGCTATTGTGCATTCCACGAAATGACAGATTGATGGTTCTGATATGTCATTTGTTCTCCGTTCATCTTCAGAATTTTTACACAACTGTAGCTTTGGTAAAATTTAACAAGACATTTAGCAGATTTCACGAACAATTCAACATGATAATGTACTATGTAGTGCAATATCTCTACCTGTTTGTTAGTTTCAGCTCCGATATCAATATTATATCTAAAGTTTGTATAATAAAATAAAATAGCTTAAACTTTTATTTTTAATCCAAAAATAATTTTTTAAGTCCAAAATGAAATTTACGTCTCTTAAGTTTTTGTCAAAATTCCTTTAAAAATATTAATTAACTGAAAAGATATGGCCATGAATCCGACGGCGACGGTTGTTGTAGCATCGATCCAGGTGGGCCATCCTATCCATCTATCGCCCAATTGCCCGAGACTCTTTCGGCTCACGAGATATCGACCAAGGACCAAGCCCATGAGCATCGTTGGTGCCCAGTGGGGCCCACCTGAAAGTGACCCATAGGCTCCTCTACCCATGGTCCACTGTGGACACGGTCCACGCCAGCACCGCCGCGCTCATCTCTTCTTCCTCCTCGTCGTCCTCGATTCCTCCCTCCGAATCCACGGACCACCACCACCTCCACCTCCACCTCCACCTCCTCCTCCCCCTCCTCGCTGCTCGCTGCCCCAATCCGCTCGCCGGCGGCGTCGCCGCATCGGAAGCCGACCCGAGGACGCTGCATTTGCCGGCCTCGACGACGACGAGCACCGTGGGGCTGCTCTGCTCGACGGCGGTAGCCTCGCCGCGTCGCGTTATTCCTCTCCGGCGGGCGATCTGCTCCCCTCGTGCGGGTCTCTAGAATAAGCTCGGAGAGGCCGGCTGGTATGGCCTTTCGTTCTGGATTGCATGCTGCTTTGCTTGCATTGTGCTTGCGTGGTCCCGATTTCTCCTCCAACCAGATTGCCTTGGAAAAAATTGATGATTTGCCACTATTAAGATGCCCCTTGATCATGTTTCCCACATTGTTTTTAACTTGATGCCGTACTGATAGCATGATTCTGTATACAACATCGATGATGGTTTGATAATTCGGTCAATCATAAAGTTGATTTGTAATTTTGCTTAGTGCCCAATTAAGAGACATGGGATCGAAAGAATGAGTTTTTCATGGCAAAAATTATCATGAACCTTTTTTGTCTCTGCTCAAAGGTTTGATTTTTGATATTTTCCCCAGCAGGAGGTCTTCTTGCTATCCTAATTTCTCAATATTCGGGCTGCAATGGAATGACTGTACTAGTTGGTTGCCCAGAAGCATTGTTACGAATCTGATGGGTACTAATGATCCTGGCACACCGTCCAAGGCTCCAAAGACATCAGAACCTGTACTTGATCATGCATCTTCTTCTTTTGAAATGAACTTTGTTGTGCTTAATTTTGTTCTTCCAATTTACCTAAAAGACAGTAAATATGCTTCTTTTTTCTAGTGCTCCTTTTCTCCTATGTTTCTCCATATAATTGGACCGTATCGATAGCCTATTGTACTTGCAGTGAGTTGTTTTGAGAACAATGCTGTGTTGCAGCCAAAATAAGAAAAATGTGTCGAACAACTCTGATATGGAATGAATTGGAATAAATGTGCACGTTCTGTTTTACTCAGGTTATTTGGGCTACACTATAGCAATATATGCTGGCTAATTCTATTCTATTTACATAGACTAGTATGCTTCTGTTGACAGAACGAAATATCCTCTGGCAATAGAAGTACAGAGTACATATGTCATGTTTCTTTTGTTACATACATTTGAATTTTGTTTATTCCTTTTATGGTTTCCTGATTTCCTGTTATCAGGAGCAGTCTCCAGCCACTACCTCTGGCACTGCAGCTCCAGTTTACCCTGAATGGCCTGGATTTCAGGTTCAGGTTACCTGTGGTTGCATCTTTACTTATTAAGACGAACTTATAATTTTCTTCTGCTGGATCATCAATTTCATTTTAATGATTTATGTTACCTTTATCTTTTGTTTTTGACCTTGAAAGGCCTACCAGGCAATGCCACCACATGGGTTCTTTCCACCTGTTGCTGCAAGTCCCCAGGCTCATCCCTACATGTGGGGAGCTCAGGTGTCCATTATATCTTAAGACTTTATTGGGGCTTTTTCTCAGATATCTGTTGAACTTATAGGAATTTTGTGCTGTATGGATCCTAGATCTTTCTAAAAGTTTAAGCCTACTGACTTACTAATATAATATTCATTTAGACTAGGATTGTGTGTTAGGTTAAACGGGAGCAACATAGCCAAATTCTTGCTAAAATATTCTGTGTTTTTCCTTTAGCACGTACTGCAACAGTCATATAGGTAACACCGTAATCAGATATATCATATATGCAATGATAAATCATGGGAAGGTTTTTAAAACGTATTCATGGTATCATCTTTCTGAGATCAGCAGATTTAACAATTTTGCAACATGAAGATTATGGTTCTATAGTTAAATCTGGTAGTGACGTACAACGCAAAAAAAAGCACTCTGTAGGAGGTAGAAATGGCTATAAAAGGTGACGTCTGTGAATTGCTTTTGTTAACAGTGTATTTGTGTGCTACACATAGGCATTTTCATTTGTACCTCAATCCAAAATATTGTCCCCCTTAATTTCAGCCCATGGTAGCACCATACGGGACACCACCACCACCTTATGTGATGTATCCACCAGGAACAGTATATGCCCATCCCTCCACTCCTGTATGCATTTCTACCTGACATGGTCTATTTGTACCCATGCCTATTTTGTCCATTTTTCCTGACATACTTTTATGAATTATTATTACTAACCGGCAGGGTGTGCATCCATTTAATCACTACCCTATGCCAACAAATGGAAATGTTGAAACCACTGTAAGTAACCAACTATATTTTTTTTCATCTTTTGGTCATCACCAGTTCATACAATCCTGATATGTTTCTTTCAGGGAACTGCGCCAAGTGCTGAAATGAATGGTAAGTCTTGTCCAAGTCTCAATATCAAAGTTATTTGTGCACACGAATTAAGGTCATGTTTATGATCATAATTTCAGGGAAAAACGAGCATGGCAGATCATCTGGTCCATCTGCCAACGGGATTACCTCCCACAGGTTTTTTTCTGCATTTTTTGGTAAATTACGAATTTCTTTATTCTCACAAAGCCTAATCACAGGTAACTTTAACCTGCAGTGAAAGTGGAAGTGAGAGTGAAAGTGAAGGGAGTGATGCAAATTCTCAAAATGTGAGATTCATTTCTGTATAATTTTTCATATCACATCGCTTATTTGATACATGCTTTAGATAGTAAGATAAATCATTAACCTTTGACGATAGTTTATCACCCCTGTTTTTCGTTGCTCCAGGATTCACATTCAAAGGAAAATGATGTAAAGGAAGATGGTATGCACTTTATGATCTATTTATGGTTTTATGAAAGACACCAATAGACTTGCATATTTTTTCGTATGATGAAGTATGCATTTAATCATGTAGGTTATTCTCAGAATGGTATGTCACATTCAGCATCACAAGGAATGTTAAATCAGAGCATGTCGATGGCTCCAACTCAAACAGGTGTAGTGGTTGGAGGAGTTGCTGCTCCTGCAACAAACTTGAACATAGGAATGGACTACTGGGGTGCTACTGCTTCTTCAGCTGTTCCTGCAATGCATGGCAAAGCACCGTCTGGTTCAGTTCGAGGAGAGCAATGGGTATGTCCTGTGTTATTCTATGGATAAGGTTTGAAGTAAAATCTTTGTTTGGTAGAATAAGTCACTATTCCACAAAGCAAGAGAAATTCTACTCCAGCCACAAGGGCTTTCAGAATGAATGTTAGGTTTACGAATTTGGGGAATGGGGATTGGCATCTGGCAAGATTTTATCTTTTGATTGTGCATATTTTTATTTTGTGCTTTTGTGCATATGTCACTGTAATACATGTTGGTAGCGATGCTTGTATATTTCCACTGTACTTTGGAAATGTTCATTGTTCAGGACGAAAGGGAACTCAAGAAGCAGAAAAGGAAGCAGTCTAATCGGGAATCAGCGCGTAGGTCCCGTCTGCGTAAGCAGGTATGTTATCGCGCACTGGACTCGCTATTTTCTTGGGAACACCAGGTTAGTCTTACTAAAGCACGGTAATATTTGTTCCAGGCTGAGTGTGAAGATCTTTCTCAGCGTGCTGACACTTTGAGAGCAGAAAACTCTTCTCTTAGGGCTGAGCTTGAACGGATCAAAAAGGAATACGAGGCACTGATTTCACATAACGCTTCTCTCAAGGTGGCTAAGCACATATTTTCCCAACTACTTGTTTTCTTCATATTAACTTGTAGTTTATCTTTCTGGGTTGGCTCCATGAAAGATCTTATGCATTTATGAATTTCCAAAAGTGAAACTCTGCAGTATTGTTGGAATGTTGGTCCATGTTGCAACACCCCAACCAACTTGTTACTCACAGAGGCAGAGCTAGCGGAGAGTAGAGGGGGTGCATATGATAGGCTTTGTGAACTGATTTCTAGGCTAGGGGGTGTAAATGTTAGACTTAAGGGATTTACATACCGTTAACCGGAGGTATGAAACAAATATGATTTGTTTTTTGGAGGCACCCCTCCTCACATAACATGACTCACGTTTTTCTCAGATAATTTTAACCTTTTTTGGTCCCAGATATTATTAGTTGCCTCATCGGTGATTTGATATTTGCAGGAAAAACTAGGGGAAAGCCGTGATTCAATACCTGATATGAATGAACAGAACGACACCAATGGCAGCTACCAGAAGCAACAGGACTCTGATGCCCAGCCTAATGATGCGCCTTGAGAGTTATTACATGTAGCATCTAATTGTTTAGCTCACGATTCTAAATTCTAATGGGGCATTGCCATTTGTGTTAGACCAAAATTTACTAAGCAACTTTCGGTGCCAGTTGAGAATCTGACGTTGCAAAGCGTTGATACCGTACTGTCTCGTTCCTCTGTACCCCTGTTACTGATTCCATTGGCATTCTTACCTGTTCTCGACTGGTTTACAGAAGTGTTGCGTGTCAACATGAAAAACAGCATCACACGAAGCCTATTACAAGTTGGGGATCTTTTATGGTGCAGTATTTACCTTCTAAGAAGATAAGAGCTCAAATCAATCATAGCCCTTAATTATATTTAATTAACTAAAATAAATTTAAATTTTATTGCTATTTACCGGCTACTCCCGGTCACCATTTATCTCCCGTCTTAGCCATTGAGCTAGACAGTACTTAGCACTTCTAGAATTTTGGAAACCATTATATTTTGTGGGCCGGTTTTGCATGCATGAGCGGCGGTAAAAAACGGAAAGACAGATTCTGCATGCATGCGCACGATTTTGCTCTGACCACGACAAAAACAGAAAGATTGATTCATAGGAAATTTTGATGTGACGATCTTTTGCATGCATCCACAGTAAAAACGAAAGGATATAGATTCTTTTATTCTCTGCATACGTATACACAGTTCAAAGAAAATGTGACCTATTATTATTTAGAATGTAATAGGTCATCGTATTTAAATCTCAATCATTAGATTATATAGAATAAACGGTCTACATTGTTTTGGAGATTCCATAAATATTCTCTCAGGCTGGATAGTTCTGTCTAATCTGCCTACGAACCAAACGATACTCAAACTAGATGAAATGATTTCATCCAGCTCCATCGAAGTAACCAAATGGACCCCAAGTCAGGCCAGGGGCTGGAGTGTTGCGGCTCAACCCGCTATTGCCACCCCTGATACGATTCAATAAAATTTTCATCAGCAACAGAGAGCTGCATTTGTGAAAGAGAACCATCTTGGTTATACATTTCCTTCACTTTGCGTACAATTACATTTCCCCCGAAATGGCGAGGAAGCATCTATGTACACCACCAGCTAAAAGCTATTTACTCGCCCCAGCCAAGCCAATCAAAACCAGGACAGAAAGGCCGTACATGCTAGTAAAAATAACTAAGGACCAAAAGAAGGGGGACACAATGCAAGGACTACAAAATCTCTATTAGATAGAGAAATAACCCCCTGGCTGCTTTAGCTGTTATTGCACCCAGCTAACTGAGAGCAAATCGGTCAGCCATCGACCATCCTGAAAGTTGTAAAGTCTAGTGCAAAGCACTTGGATTGGAATGATCAACTGTTGGATGTTGCTCTTCCAGGAAACTGTGAACCCTCGTGCGGAACTTTTGGGCTAACTCAGCAAGATCATTTGCCATCTGGATGTTCACCTCACCAAGGTGTCTCAGCGGGTATTTGCTCCTTTGAGGCAACTGATTTGCGATATCAATTGTCAAGGTTGCACAGAGCTTGCTGCTCGTGAGCACTTCCAACGTTGGCTTTGAAAAATTAGCATGCGAAGCTAATCGGTTTAGAAGGATCAGGGCTTCTCTCATCAGCAAATACCTACAGAAAAGCATCTGTGCATCAGTTGAAAAAACAGAGCACAGACAACTCTTAAACTGGAGTCCATGGTTTTGATATTTCTGTATGATTTTTATAATATCGATTTTACATATAAATGAATCTCTACCAAAAGTATCCACGGTGGTAGTTTAAGATAAGAGACAAATGGAAATGACCAAGGCACCAAGCAGTCACAATTTACCATATGGAGCAATTTTGTGGCTATCTGCATGTGTTACCATACCCATTTACATGCTAAAAGGTAACTGGCTGAAATTTGCAGTTTAGGATGGGAAGTATTCAAGATCACCTTTCTTTCAATAGCTCCTGACCTCGATTTGAACAGTCTGTTTCATATTCCATCTGTGATGCAAGGACTTCCGTGATCAACTCCAAGAAATTGGCACCATGGGCGGTAACTGAACCTAGAAGCACTTCATACCCCGGTTTGCCACTGGAAGCTATATATGCTAACAGAGTGACAACTGCCCTACAAAGTTTGATCTCCTGAAAAATACCATTTTTCTTAGTTCAACTTTCAAAGTAAAAAGTGTAACAGTAGAGCATATGCCTGTACTTGTTTTTTCTCTAGCAGTCCAGTTTATAAAAGCTTTAGGAAATGCCATGCAACACCTTTTTTCAAGAAAGAGAAGTGAAAAAATATTACTATGTTCAATCCATGCAGTATATTCTTAATATTATGAAGGGTCTCAATGCCACAAAAAGAAAGTCTGAACCACTAAAAAGCATACCGGAGAATTTGTTGCCTTGCAACTCAAACATTCAGATAGGTCCTTAAAAATTGAGCTTATAGCTTGTCTTGATCTATCATTTTCAGATCTTATAGCTTCAGTATGTTCAGGGCTATCTTTACCTCCACTGCATAGCAACTTCAATGTCACTGGGCCTACCAGCAACAGGAAATCCAGTTATACAGAGCAGGTGAAATAACAGAAAGGTAAAGTGTTTATCTTCAAAATGGAAAATAAAGATTGTTTATGGCTCAAAACATCCAGTATTCCAATAGGAGTGGACTTGAAAAAAAAAATCTCTCCTTGGAGCACATAAGGTTTTTATAACAGATCTATAGACTAAACAAAATCTAATGAAATCTTGGCCAAGCTAGCGACAAGGCTTTGCAACTTGGAGCAGAGAAAATCATTGTGAACAGAATTCTTCATTGCTTATGTTTACATAAGTGCATCACTATCTATGGGCATTTGTTTCTTAATATGTGTCATATGGGGAATTACGTATTCCAGGCGCAAAAAGAAGACAAAACCAGATCTGAGAAGGAATCCTGATCAGAGTAGGATTGCCGAACAAGAATCCTGATTGGCTACAGTCCTTGCCGGCCAAAGAATTAGTAGATATGGTAGTTATCTTCAGTTAGGAAAGGTTTAAATTAAGAGTCCTGTTTAGGATAGATTGCTATCTTTGGAGATTAAGTGTTAGAAAGAGTCCTAGTTGTTTCAGTTCAGGATGTATTATAAATAGGCCTGTTGGCCGGCAGAAATAAAGCAATCAAGTTTATTGTCTATTTGGACGGATTGGATCCCTTCCCCTCTGTCGGCGCGCTACGCAACAGCTCCACCGTGCCGGCGAGGTCCAGGGCCAAGGCCGGCCATCTCTTTCAAGTATAATCTAAAGTCAAGGGCTTGGAATAATCTTCCCGTCCCTGACACTATGTGCACAGAAACTCAGTTTCAGCATACAGACAACCAAAAGCCTCCAGAAGACCATCATAAGTCAGAACAAGTTCCTCCAAGAGCAAAAGCTATGTTGCACAGGATACCATTGATAAATAGAGTTTACACTAAAATGTCAGTAGCAAATCATACTTTTCCAACAACAAAAGAACAATTCTAGTGGAAGTGCAGTAGTTCACATAGAGATAATAAAACACACGATTTACCTTATAAGGGGACATGAGACTTCGCACAAGTGGTTAAACTCTTTATTTGGAGATTGCAGATCAGTAATAGGTCAGTGCAAAGGGTAGAATTAAGTTTGAGAAGTGGCCAAGTGTCCAGATCACCCTTTCATTTTTTGCGTTTATTTATTACATCAGGTATGGGCTTATAGCTTGATGCATTTTTGTAGCTATATACTTCACTACTTTAAATATTTGAGTTGTGGTGGTTGGTAGTCAATATGATTCAATATGTATAAAAGTTAATTCTATCGCAAGACATGGGTACAATTCTAGTTGCCTTAAATAAAAGAAACTATGGAAAAAAAAGGAGCCAATGTAATAGCTAATCTACAGAAGCAGTGGAGCATTCATGTAGCCATAATAATTCTTGAAATGCACCACATTTAGTTGTAAAGCTAATATAGATCATATATAAGAGCAATAACTTACAGTTCAAAAGCAAGAAAAGTAGATCCACAGAATGCTTCTTTACGAGCAATCCATTTCCCTTCTGCATCAGTTGATGTAATTTTTCTATTACAGAAGTAAATCCAAATCTGAAAGTAGCAGCATAGTATCATTAGCCTAAAGCATTGAAAACAATTAAAGAAAAGAGATTTTGCTCATATGCTTGCTTACTTTTCACGCTCCCCTTTAGGATCACTTGTCCTTGCAATGAGAATCATTATAGTTAATGCGTCAACACGAATACTCCCCTCTGAGTACCTCTCCCCAATTTGTAAAATTGCAGTGAAGAGTGAAGTCCAAAATGTAAAAGGAAGTTGCATGTTTCCAGCATGAAGTTCATCATGGCCTCTTGATAGATTATCTGCATCAGGTGTATTCAGCGAAGGAGAACTACCTTTGTGACTGTTCCGCTCCATGTGAATGGTATTGTTAAGAAATGGCTCCATAGAAACATTGTTCCTGATGTTACACTGAGGAAAATCGTATTAAAGTTCATAAGCATGAGAACCTATCATTGTAAACAAGCAAAAAAGAACAATGACCAATTGTATATATACCCACCTCCCACATTATTGTGGTAATGTGGTATTGCTACCTATATTAAAAAATGCAACTGGCTACAAGCATATACAAATTACAACCCACCTGATCCTTCCCAACTCTCTTAAAAATAATAAGAACACTGAAACAGAAAAGGCAGAAAGACAAATCACATGGTTAATAACTATCTATTAATATTTCTCAACATTTGCCTCATAACTATTACTACTTTATTTCTATTATTTAATGATTGATTGCTCAGTCTTTGTGAAGATAGCAGCCCGCACAAATTGCTCAGAGCACTGTTGATCACTTAACAACTACTTCCTCCATTCAAATTAGCCATGCATTGTAATTCAAGACTCAAAATTTGTAATTTTTGAGTTTTGACCTACAATTAAGCTAACTATATACCGGATTAGTGATACTAAGGTGGTACCACCAGATTGTATTTCAATGTACCTTTACATGATCATGTTTTTTGAATTAAACATAGTGTTTTCCAAGAAATTTATAGTTGAATTTCAATTTTAAAGAACATGTCAAGTAGGCAGACCTTATAAAAATGAATGGAGTACTGTTCAGTGCAAAATGGATCATGGATGATTAGAGAAGAAAATATTGATGAGAGATACTGAATGCAGTAAAAGCTGCTATTCTATAAGGCATGGTCGAGTGGTAGCTGTTTGAGTTTAGTGATAAAATCAATTGTGAAATACACTATGACAACTAGAAATATCAATGCAGTAGTAAAGCATACCTCCGGTTAGATTTGGTTCCGTAATTCAGCAAGTGCTGCAAGATACTGTGCAACATCCGCAGGGCTCTACCAACAACAGCAGCCTGGGAAAAATATAGAGAGTAGATAAAAATAGTCAAGTCCAAGGACTAAGAGTAATGAGAAAATGACTGATTCAATTCAACATCCACAATCCACAGTGAAAAAAATTTACTTCAACCTAGTGGTAACCATCCATCAAATGAACTCAGCCTAAAGCCACGCAAGTTGCATGTGTGATGCTATTGTTACTAGTTCTTCGAATAAATCAGCAAGCACAGTACAACAGTGCTCAGAACCAGGCACACAAAACAGCTGTGGTGCTAATTCCTGCTGGTTCTCAGCTGGCTAGATATTTCTACCACATGTGTAAGACTGAATTTGGTTGGAAATTAATCAAAGTAACATCAATTTCATCGCATATAAGCACTAAATTAAGTTGCATCAAATGCCACATACCGACATCCATTGTTCTAGAACTAGTGGGGAAGCACATAGCCACAGCCATGAAAAATGTAGTACAGATGTTAATGGAATGTAAATGAAAAAAAAAGCGATCTTGCTATCAAAAGAAAGTTGGATGATCAGATCTTACATTACCAACAGTGGCCAGATTTAGCAATGCTTCAAGAAGAGTTTGTATAGGTACTATATCACTATTCATCTGCCAGAACAAATTTGACAATGTGAGACATTAGTTCGAAATAAAATAATTTGATTAGTACTGCAACATGGAAGGACAAACTTAAATGTAGTAGTGAACAGTCTAACTACAGTATAAACGAAGATGAATGCATTGTTCTCTGTTCACATGGTGCATTGAAATCCTTTTGGTGATAACAAATCTTATATCACTTCTAGTATGGACTACAAATAAGATAAATAGAGACAAAAGTACACTGGTTTTGACATTGATGATTAAAGTTCAAATTCTACTCTTGGTATCAATAGTCAATGCATGCTGAAGTAGAGGAAAAGAACAAATATGTTTTCAGTTTTTGGCATGTCATTACCTTGGTGATGATATCATATACTTGGGAAATAGCATTTCTGACAGAGAAGCTCACTTCGGAAGAGGTTTCACTTTCACACTTCTCTAGTGATCCCGTAGACTGGAGAAGCATCAAAATTTCTTGTGAGCAAGAAACCAGAATCTTTGATATCAGATTCCTCCCAGACATACTGTTAGTTGGCATACCCCACACTGCACATAGATTGCTAGAGATGTGGCTGACCAAAACTTTCTTGTGCTCAAGATGATCACTGTTCCATGGGATATCTGTCTGAACCCCTATAGCCTTAATTTCCTTGCAATTGCTGCCTTTTGATTCAAAGTGAGGAGCACATTCCTAGAAATCACAGCAGAATAGATCACTAATGGAATGTGTTAGAACCATATGGTACAGAGCAATACAGCCAGGCAAGTTAAATTACCTCAAAAGTTACTCTTCCAGAGGCACTTGTTCCTGTTTATTAGGAAATGGCTTATTGAATAAAGGTTAAAAATGTGAATACAAGAAAGCACTCTCAGTTTCAAATCAGATTGATAATCTTACTGTTGTCAATCGACGTGTGATGCTTCAGGTCCAAGGCCTCAGGTGCATCAGTTTGATTCCTTTGGTTCAAATAGAAACCATCTCGAGGGGAACTTAGCTCCTTGTTTTTACAATTTAACTTCTCAGTTCTCCTTGTGGATGCCCAATCAGAACCCCCAGCATGCAAAGCCCCATTTGCAGGGGCATGAATAGACTGATCAATATCCATAGCCATACTACCAGCATCTTTGCTTGCACAGCCCCTGAATGCACAAAAACTGATGTCACGGTCTTGAGAATGCACTCAAATACAGTAAGCAAGGCATAGGAATCAATAACTGTTCAAGGAAAATTATTTCAATTCAAATTATTCCCATTCAGATCATATGCATGGCTAAGCCCATCAGCAATTCCCCAACGTGACGACTGATTAAACAAGAGTGTGGTTTATTAAAGGCAGCAGCAGTGTATTACTTACACACTTGCCCTTTTCAAACTTTGGATCTCCGCTTCTTTCCTTGCTCTGTCTTTCTTCAACTCACTGCATTCATTTTTCTGCATTCAAATTCAACACAATCATCTCCTGATGATCATACTGGCTAACTTAAAATTGCATTCATTCATTTGTTCACAACTTCACATGTTAGTCAATTTCAACATTGTCCCAGCCCCCATGTGCAAGGCCAGTCCTCATTTGAAAGCAGCTTCAAGCAAGAGCAAAATGCACTAGCTCGAATCAGTTGCACAGCACGCACGTTGACAACACTATTAGTATAGCACAACGAAATCAGCTAGTGAGATGCATACCATGTCATTCATTTGCTTCGAGACACGATTCAGCTCCCTCTGCAGAAAGTAAGCATGAAGATCGCAAGCATTAGGAGAGCACAGATGAGTGAGTAGCCAAACAAACAGGTTTGCACGCACGATGGCACCGTCGCCACCTCACCTTGAGCCTCTCAACCTCCCTCTGATCAGCCTCCCTGGCATCCCTCTCCCTCCGCACGCCCCCGCCTCTGAAGCGGTCACCACCGGCGGGGCCCACCACCGCGACGATCTCGCGGCTGCTCTCCTCCGCCGCCGGGCGCTGGGAGAGCTCACGCGGAGGGGAGAAGCCGCGGCCGATGTCGGGCCCCAGCGGGTGCTGAGAGAGCTCGCGGGGAGGCGAGAAGCGAACGGGACTAGAGGCGGGGGCGGAGACATGGGGCGCGGATGTGGGGTAGGAGAGCG
>ASSH01052367.1:0-17565 GCA_000418225.1 Zizania latifolia
CCCCTCCCGCCCTTCCCTCTCGGAACGCCTCGCTTGGGTGTGCTCTCTCCACGGGTCTGTAGCTGGTTGCGTCCTTGCTCGTTGTTGGTTGCTGAGTCCTCGCCGACGCGCGGTGTGACGGAGTTCGCCGATTCGGTGCACCGATTTTATTCCCGTGGTCAAGTGGGGTGCTGTTAGTTCTGGTTTTGAGCGATTTGCTACGAGAATTCTTCACGCGGTGACACCAATCGGGCGCTTACTCATGAGTGCGCTCGAACTTGTTTGCTTATATGTTGGCACGTTTTGAATCGTTCAACACGGTATGTGCAATTGCGCATGTATTGTTTTTGATGCTGTTTAGTGTTCATGGTTGCTTAGTCACAGACGCACAGATTGGGGGGAAACAGGTGGTGAATTGGAGCTAGTTTAGGCCTACGATTGTTGCTGTAGTTGTTGCAAGTGGGCACGCTCGTGCTAGTATTCAAATTGAAACGGACACACATGAAGTGGTTCAGGTTTTGCTGATTCGGTGGCCTACTGCCATGTTTGAGAAATTCCAGCATGACCCATGATGAGACGGGTTGACCAGTCAGGTAGTTAGGTGATACTTGGTTTGCCTGGGAAGTTTGGAATTGCAGACATTGGGATGTACCCATCCGGTCAAACAGTGTTTTCTTTTTTCTGTTTTGACATAGAAGCACATAAACAGTGAGCAATTTCGCAACTTTGTGATGGAACACTTGTGTGGTTGCGGTTCTTTCATGATATGATGCATAATACTTTGATTGCCCAAACATGTAGGTTCCATTTCTTATGTTATCTTGCTCATTTGGGGATGAGTTAACTCATTTTTTGCTTATATTTGTACATAGCCGGATGTACTTGTTAAACTAAGAATACATTGATGAAAATGTTCCTCTTTTGCTTTTCATCTATTAAGATTTCAGAACAATGAATCATAAATGTCAACTCGTTTTACTTTTCAAAGAAGGGCAATCTGATGGCAATTTTGTCCATTAGCTACATTACTGAATTTGCTTTTGTTGGCCAAACTGATAAGACTAATTCTGACCTGCACCAGTCTCTCTTTTTTTCCATGCATGAAATCAAATATGTTGCATTGCATTATTGTTATCCCTGGATAATAGAATGAGCCTATGACATACTGTATAAGTTTCTATAAATCTATTGGGGTCATTACAATTTGCAAGGCATTAATTTGGTTTGTAGCTCATATTTCCATAATAATAAATTACTTGCCTAATGTTTTAAAGCACAATCAGGTGACCATGACAGACTTTCAGTTGAAAAACTAATCATTGATAATCCAAATGTGAGTTCACTTACTTATAAAAGTGTTTGCCAAAATTGCATCAGTTTGCTGTTGATTTCAACTAATTTCTTTTCTCTTTGTGAGGACAAAGTTATTTCTGTGATTTGAACTACATCACTTTGCTAACATTCCAAACATTACTTCCTCAGGTTGCAGTTGAAATAAACGAGCAAATGTACTCCCCTGCATTTGGCAATATTGCTGTCCCTGATAGTCGTGGTTGCTGCAGTGGTTTCACATCCAGCGTCACAAAGGTGGTGTTCATCTTACACCTCCTTGCTTTCATTGCCCTCACAATCTTCCTTGGCGTCCAAGCCTCATCCCACCAGAATCCTACCTACAAACCCTTCGCCAACTTCATTCCTCTTGCCTCATCTGTTATAATATCCATAATTGTTGGTTGCTTTTGGGTTATCCTTGCAGTCGTTAACCCTCCGAAAGCCATCAAGACCTCACTCTGGGCAGCACCTTTTCTTGCACTGGCCTGCGATGTAGTCATACTCCTTGTTGGTAATGGTGCTGCACTTGGTATTGGAGTGCTCATAGTTGTAGTTGCCATTGCAATGTCACTATATAGTTGTTGGGCGACTGGTCCACGTCTTCAGCATGCCACTGCGGTGCTTGCCACCTCTCTCCGTGCAGCACATTTGCCTCCTACTGCTTCTTGCCTTGTTGTCTTTGTCATTCTTGCTGCATTTGGTTATATGTCTTTCTGGACAGTTGCCATCAGCTGCATTGCTGCTGCAGAAGGGCACTTCATGGACTTCAAGATGGCTTATGTGGCTGCACTTTTGGTGAGCATGGCATGGACCATGCAAGTACTGCGCTACTTTGTCTATGTAGCTGTGGCAAAACTGGCACATACACGGCTTGTTTATGGAGTCCGTATGCCAGGTGGTGCTGTTGAAGCATTCTGTGGCACAATAACGGGGCCGTCCTTTGGAGATATATGCATGGGGGCTGTGGCTGTCCCCGTGATTGCAGCAGTGAGGAGCTTGGCTCGAGCAATCAATGCTGTGACTGAGGGCAATGACGAGTTCTGTCAGGGCTGCTGCTTGGCTGTATCAGATAAACTGATGGGACGGGTCAACCGGTGGGGTTTTGTGCATGTGGGAGTGCGGGGCAAGGCATTCTGTGTGGCTTCGCGGGATGTGTGGTCTCTTTTTATTCTCCGTGGTATATCAAAGCTTGTTGATTCAGACCTCACTGGTTCGTTCTGCTTCCTCTCTGCTGTCACGGGAGGTGCTTTGGCCTCACTAGTTGCTGGCTCATGGGCACTAGCCATGGATAAAAATCATAAGGAGCTAGCTCTGCCAGTAGCTATTTATGCATTCCTCGTCGGCTATTACATGGTATTCTACTCATCCTCTCTGTGTTCTTTTGGTTCTCGTCTGCAATTCTGGATTAAGAACCTGATTGAATATGATTTTGAACTTTTGTCTGCAAGCACTATTATAATTTTGCATTACTGAAACGTGACTGAATTGGCTTGGCCTTTGTTATCAAGAGGTAGCATAGATTTGTTTACTTCAACTGCCTAAACAACGATGTGTGCCATTTGAAGTTTTCAATGATAGCATCAGTAAGGCTCACAAGCTAGTTGGTATCAGGTAATATAAACTAGTCATCAGCAACATCCTATAAAAATTGGATTTATTTTTAGGCTATCTTGGTGAAATGTCATGGGCCTACCTTTCCAATCTTCTTAGTTTTAGGTTTTTATTTTATCCATTTACTTGAAAAACAACAACTAGTTATATTACCATAAAAGAGAGATACTATTATTACACATTTAAAAGCGCAGAGATCCAACATCTCTGGAGATGTAGATGTTGCTTGCTGTTTAGACTTCCTGTTTTCTAATCCTCTTGTTTGCTTGTTGCAATGGTGCAGTGCCGAATGATAATTGCATGGCCGCAGGCTTGTGTTGCAGCATATCATGTTGCATATGCGGAGAACCCACAGAACCCTCACCTGGGGACACTTATACTAGACCATCTGCATGAGCTCCAAGCACTAGCAGCAGACTGATCTCTCGCTGATATTCCCCAACATGATGGCATGATCCTTGCAGGGTTGCACATTCCTCTGATTACATTGATGATTGCTAGATTCTTCAATTCCTTCAGTCATTTTTTTCTGGTCCCGAAATCTAGAAACCAATGCATTAGTGCAGATGCTTCAATACTCTGCTGCTGCTGCTATGGCCGCATATGAGTACTACATATGTACATCAAATTTTTGCGTGCTTAGTTCTGTAGATATTGCATTAACCAAAAGAGATTAAATGATCTGAGACACCGAGATATATAGCTATAGTGAAAATAACACAGCGTACACATAAATAGGATATATATATATTCTTTTTCCTGGATGAATTGTTGCTTTACAGTGGCAGATGCAGTTGTTGTGATGCTTGTGCTGTTAGGCTGTAGTGCTGTACAAAATTCAAGCATTTCTTTGTTGCTGAGCGCTATATTCTTGATAATTGGATTTTCATTTTTGTTCTGTTGGTACCTTGTGACTTACCTGCTGCTCTTCACTGGGAAAGTTGCATAATTATCATTAAACAATGGCTAACTTTGCATATTTAAAGGATCATGCTGTATATTATATGATCGATTAGTCATGAAATGTCTCAATATTTTAATTCTATACAATCTGTAAATAGTACTACTTGTTAACAAATTGATTCAATTCGATCATATAATTATTGCGAAACATTTGGCTTGTATCTTGAATGATATCCACATTATCTCCATCGTGTTGCTAAAATTATGAGTTGACCATTTAGTTTGTCACTGCACCATTATAATTTTTCAAGAATTAATCTTTTTGTTCTAACTGATATCAACCTTCTAGATTCTACAAATTTCTTTTGTGTCACATAGCTTGTGGTTTTTCCAGTATAAAGAATAACGTGTATAATAATAACTTGTAATACTGTAATTGTGAAGTACTTTGTATATGTAAATGATTTTCTTCTGTTTCCTGGGCTTTGCCATTTTGATGGCATTCTACTGGAAATTGATACGTGTAGCCTATATGTGGGTTAATAAATTTCTAGAAAATCTTATAGTCATACCTCACAGGTGTATGCATGTGAATTTTAGTACCACCTTTTTAGTTTTTAGTTCTAGGAGAGTGAGACCACTTTAAAAGGGTGGTACACTCCTAGCTATTTGAGCATAGTATGGAGGAGACAACTAGAGTAAAATACATTCAATCACGCTTGCTGGGGCGAGTGGTGTGGGGACGCAGTACCTATGTGAATGGTCGGCCGAATTCGGTCCCACTTGCTTGTGTAGACGTGACTTCCTTTTGCGGTTTTATTTTGCTATTTTGGAGTGGCAGTTACACGTAACCCATCTGGGTTGGTTACAAGTTGTCGATATCGTGGAGATGATTTGTTCATGTGTCTTGACTTCTCCATAAATACAGAGCCCTCGTCTCCTCGCAAGACAAACGAAAAAGCCAATCTATGTTTTGCTCCCTCTCATGTACCAACTATCGAGAGTGCATGTCTTCAAAACTATTGTCTTCAAAGTATTGCACTGGTAGAAGACAGATAAGGTTTTTAAGAAGCGTTTCGTGTGACCGCTTGCTCTTCTTTCATCATGTCATGTCTTTCACGTCGTTTTGGTGTGGCACAATTGTTGATTGTCTTGCGTCATCTGAGTGGTACCTGCTACATCTACTACAGTTATTTCTTTTGAACAAAATCTCGAGTACGTAATAATTATGTTATGTTTCAAGTGCTAGATCTATCCTCAGGTAGTTTTCTAATTTACTTGTCTAGAATATACCTGATAGAGATGGTGTTAATTTTCTTGTTGTCTAATGGTATGCTTTATTTGTAGAATAAATTACATGCACTTATATTCTCAACAGAAGTACTATTTGTTTATGAACTGATGAGCTTCATGTCCTGTAACCAAATCTTATTGGTGTGTTACAATTAATCATATAGTGATTAATAGGAACTGCCAATGATACTGATAAAGGGTATATTCTGCAGATCATTCGTGTGCATACCTCCAATTCATTGCCACTCTTTGATATACAGTTGCATCATTGATTCTCTCTATCAATCTGAAAGTTCAGAGAATTATGCTAAACCGCTTGTCATGCATCGGTCCCTTTATTCAGAATTTTGGTTTCTGCTTGCCTACTAAATATAGATGTGCTCATTTCTGTGAAGTGCATATTACAATAGTAAGGATTCCCAGAGTTCAGTGCTGTGCTATGCTAATTTTATATGTATTTCTGAAGCCACTTGTGAACTCTGAAGAGTCTGAACATGAGTACTGATTTGTGAAGTGGAGTATTGCCCATTGCAGCTTTATTAATTGCTCAAATTACCTGCACTTGGATAGTTAATTAGCTATGGTATACTAGTACTGTTAGAAAAGCAATCACATGAAAAACAAGAGCATGAATTTTACGTGAAAAATCTTTGCGGAAAAAAACCATGTGTCTGAATGGCAAAATGAGATGTACAAAAGTTAGGATTACAAGTCGCTATTCCCCACACTGTATATAAAATGTATATATATGGGGGAGAAAACGACATGCATCTAATAAGAACTCTACTATAATACATGAGCCCAAGTCTAGAGAAATTGTATCAAACTCTAAGTTTTTTTCCTTTGGAACTACTAGGGCATTGTATACATCCTTGCTTACCTTTTTGAATAATGAAAGCAACAATTCCCGGTCTCTACGCCATAAGTGGTATACACAGCCAAATAAGTGGTATACACAGCCAAATATATGCTTGCTTTATGTTTGCCTTTTCGCTTCCTCTTTTCTCTTGCGTCCTGTCCTCATATTACAAATATAAATATAGGTTGTTTTACAAATAGTTTTTTTCTTCATATTTTCTTTTATGTTTGTCCTTATTAAATAAATATTACATCTCTTATTATTTGACTATTTTTTTCAAACCAGAATAAATAATATGATAACAAAATTATTCAAATTGATTTTTAATTATTGTTCCCAATATTTATTTTAGAATCTCAATGTTATGGAGCAATTGCCCGTTGGTACTTGTGCAGTCGGTATAACTCAAGAAGAGCGTTTAGGTTATTAGGTACAACTCCTTGGCCGTTGGATCTCAAGCTGATCACTAATTCACCTAATCGATAGCACAAATATGCTTTAAATACTGAATGAGCTACTACGTCACCTAAACATAACCACAACCACCACGAGTAATTTTTAATTCATATTTAAAATGTATATCTTATTTGGTTTTAGAAGCTAAACAATGATAATTATAAGAAAGTACATGACGACAATTATAAGAAAGAAAGTATACGATTAAATCTTTTAAAATAAAAAAATGAATCATATACTTTCTATTTAGATGGAAATTGATGATTTATCCTCTTGACCCATATCATTGGTCTGAGAGGATCCTATATATCAGTAAGATATGAAAAATAAATTCTTAATTTATATTAAATAAAAGATATATGATTAAATCTTTCACGTAAAATATGCTCATTTCTTTTTTAGACTAACTAGTGTAAATGTGTAGTCCCATTCATGTCAAGCAGCTCCAGCGCGTATGAACTATGACGGGAAAGTCAACCAGAGATCAATGTCAATCAGTCAATGACATGCATTGCCATTTCCGGTAGCTTTTACAGATCAGCCATTGGAAGCTTCGATTGTCTCGTTTCCTCGCGCCCCCCAAAACCCTCGAGATCTCATCACCGTCACTCGCGCAAAGCTCCCCGCCTCCGAAGTTTCGATCCTGACACGGCGAAGCCACCGCCACCGGAGGTGTACCCGAGATGCGGCCCAACGTCATCACGGAGGTGCGAATTTTTCTGGTTCCCAATTTCAGTTTTCTGCGCGGTTTTCCGGCTCCATCGCCGGATCTGGGGACGCAGTAGCCTCAAACCCCTGCGGAATTAGTTGTTTTTTTTGGCCCCATGAAACCCTCGTGATGTTGCCGAGAGGGACGGGAGATCTGGGTCTCTTCCGGTGAGAGCTGAGGAGGCGGTTGGTGGCGGCGTGGGCTTCTTATTGCTGTGCTATTAGGGTTTGCGAGGTGAGTGGCAGTGTGAATTAAGCTAGGAACGGGGGCGTTTTACGTATCCTGGACGATATTTGTCAGTAAGACAGTAATTTGCTGCTTTGTGAAGAGGGATGGTTTTCCTGGTTTGGCATGACGTTTGTTTGAATGCAAAGTTTATAGGAAATTGTTGGACTAGCTCTTGGAGCAGGGGCTGTGCAGTGTGTTCAGCGGAGATGACATTGAGAAATGTGACTACCTTTAATGGGTTTTGTGTTTGTTCTTGCAAAATATGATGCAGGCTGGAGTTTCAACTAGGTTGAATCAGTGGTGGAGCAGCATCCCATTCATTACATCCGGTGTTATTTTAATATGTGGGGCAATTTACTTGGTGTGCTTGCTGGCTGGCTATGACTTTGACTCCTTTGACCAGATATGCTTCTTGCCTTCTGCAGTAACATCACATTTTCAAGGTCCATCTCATGCTCACCTTACCCTTTTTGCAGAGCATAAATAAGGGTTTCTTTAATGATATTGAATACTCCCTCTGGTCATTAGTATACAACGTTTCTAACACTAAATTTAGTGCTAAAACATTATATATTACTGACCGGAGGTAGTAACAATTTGTTCTGAAGGAAGAACTTATAATGTATGAGCAATATTTTGTTGAATTTCACCTAACTTAAACTTGCCATATTTCACCGTGATAAATTTGAAAAATGTGAAAGTTAAAATTATACCCACACATATTATAGGAGAACAGTCTGTTTCATGACATTTGCTATCTATATTCTCTTTACTACCTATTAAAATGTTCAGGAGCAGTGCAAAAAAAGGACAAGAAGACTCTTGCTACAATAGAATCTCTTATAAAGAAAGTAAGAAACTAAAGTATGAATGATGAAGAAAGCTCAAGACTACATTTCTCAATCCAAAATCTTTGATGTGCATATTTTTTTATCTTGTTTCTTCCCACCCGTGAATTAATATCTCATATTTTGTTTTTCTTTGGTATATCTAGACCTAATATAGTTTATGTTTGCTTCAGTATACAGGTTCTATACATCTGTCGTATTTCATGGTTCTTTGCTTCATGTTCTATTCAACATGTTGGCCTTGGTACCCTTGGGCAATGAGTTGGAAAAAATTATGGGATCACTCCGTCTCTTGTTCTTGATGTTTCTTCTTGCTACGACTAATGCGATTTTTCATCTCATCATTGCTTTCTTGGTGGTATATAATCCTCTATACCCTGTTCCATTTCTTGTGGATAAATGCTCCATTGGCTTTTCTGGAGTTATATTCTCAATGATTGTCATAGAGACAAGCCTGAGTGGAGTGCAATCTCGAAGGTGCATTGCTTCTGGTTGTTAATAATACCTTGTTCTCATTTTGATGTATCCCAAATTCATATGAAATTTCAGTAGATATAAACGTGGAGGGAATTGAGTATACCTCTATCTTGAAAAAGTTTGCTTGCTTGAAGTGCTAGTTTCATGCCTGCAGAAAATAAAGTCATAACATGTTGTCCAAAATGTTGAAATTTGATACCATGTTGATGGTGACATCATAGCACTATTGGGACAGTTTAGTTGTTCTTAGTTCATCACCACCATTGAATATTGTTTATTGCTTCTTTTATTTGCCAGCAATGACTAAGCTTGGAGACTTACTCTGCTACAAGGGGACCTATCTAGTGCAAACTCATATTAAGTGCAATTATGCATACTCCCAAGTCCCCCATAACTCTTGGATTAAGGATAGATGTATCATATTAATTAATGGGTTTGACAAGATGGGAGCTCAGCTCAGACAAAAATTTTGCACATTTGACAGGTTTATTGAGAAAAATGTTCATTTGACTCCTCAATCTTCATACATCTGATCCAGAAAGATTGCTTGACTGGGATCCAAATACGACTTAAGCACCATGGTTCTTAAGGCAGTAAGGCAAGACACGGTGACCTACCCCCTTTCAGTCGCCTAGGCGTTTAAGGCACGTGGCGAGGCAACACCATACACACATCCTAACATATAATTGCTCCAGATTTTAGTAGCAGTGTAGCATGTATACTTACCTTAGTGCTGCCAATGATCTGACCTCTCTTCTCTTGTCCCATACAACAATCTACACATAACATCAGAGCAGCACATACAGTATGGTCATATGCACCACAAGTCACAATGTAAAACAGAAGAGAATAGGAATATATAATTAAGAAGATCCTTAAAATTGCATTTGATGCTTTCTGAGTGATGGTCCCATGCTTGCAAGCTAGATCCAAAGTCCTTTGCAACAGTCTTGAATGCTGAAAAATGATCAAACAGCAGTTCAACAAGCAAATTCGCCGGGCTCCTTCACCATGCACTGATGCTCCCTATGCTGGTCACCTCCGTCACTGCCTGCTGGACCTCTGCCGCCACCTTCAAGAACTCAGCCGCCGCCTGCCGAAGAAATCCCGCGCGCTGAGTAGAGCAAATTGGGTGCCGCTGAGCAGAGAAAATTGGGTGCCGCCACTGTCGCCCTATCTTTTCCCTCTCTTCCCTCTCTTCCCTCTCTTCTCCCTCTGTCCCTCCTAGCCCTTTATCCCACACGCTGTTTCCCGCTCAAGCGATGTTTTCCCGTGTGCATGCCCTTCGCACTTGCCCGCTGCTTGGTCATATGGCGTTCGCTGGGCATTCAAATCACGCCTAGACAATGCCACAGCCTGTGAGGTGGACGCTAATACGCCATATGCGTTGAAGCCAAGGCACACCGACACCCAGAGTTCGATCTCGCCCGGACTCCTAGGCGATGCCTTAAGAACCATGTTAAGCACTGAATAGCACTATAATTTTGAGCAAATCTTTCTCTTGTTAGTCGCTGTTTTTTTGCCATTGATACAGTGGCAAGAGCATTGCTTTCAGACAAGTATCTAGGAAGGTTCTATTTGAAATTTCTGAAAAATTTAGAAATAAATTATCCTTTTTCCTACTTATGCATCGATTAATACTCTTTACTATTCTTTTACAACTTTTTGAAAGATATTGCTGCATATACAATGACATTTTCCCTTTGTGTCTCATTGGCAGTGTCTTTGGCCTCTTCAATGTCCCTGCAAAATGGTATTCACTCTATGCATCTATCGCTGGTCTCAATTTATGGTTTATTAGATGGTCCCAGTATTTAAAATGTGTACAATATCAGGTATGCATGGATTTTGCTGGTTCTTTTTCAGTTTATGGCAAGCAATGTTTCGTTGCTGGGGCACCTGTGTGGCATCTTGTCAGGGTTTGCATGTTTGTCCCTTTTACCCTTTATTTGTGAGTGCATTAGTTATTATCATATTCCTTGTTAATCCTTATTATTTTAACTTTCATCAGATACTTATGGGCTGTTCAACTACTTGTTGCCTGGACCATCATTTTATTCTTCTATCGAAGGCTTGTCAGTGCTAGTAAGTTTTGTAAAAATGATTTAAGTTGTGCTTGTTATGTCATCATCTATATATTCCTTTGGGAGATTCCTTTACTTATACTTATTGTCTGAGATATTGGATAACAGTCTGTGTGTGTAAGGCGTCCTGGCTTTATTCTGTGTACTGGAGGGACTACATATGGCCAGCTTCCTACATACTCTAACACGTCTACCGCACCAAGGTATTGTTTCCATATTGATTTCAATTGACCTAATGTTCGTAGAGTAATGTATTAAATCCTTGAATTTGCAGTGCTCTTATTAATGGAAATTTCTTAAGAAATATTACATCATGGACGCTGAGCAGGCAGACAACAACTACTCAGGTAAATAAAAAGAAATTATGGGTTCCTTTTACAGTTTTACCTTTGCAAGTATAATTTTTCTGTCGATGCCTTGATGACATTCATTCTCTACTTAATTGCTTTAATATTTTTGGAGAGCTTGTAGGGTTTCCCTAATCTGGTCAGTTTCTCAGCCATTAAGATGGAATAATATTATGCGATCCAACCATAGTTGTACTTTGTGAGAGTTGACCATAAGTTTGGATGTATTGTAGTAACCATAAAATAAAGCTAGTTAACTCATGGAGCTTCTCCAGGAAGCTCTAGCAGGCATGTATGAGGATTGAGGAAGCTATGATTGGCCAGAACCCATCGTGATTGAATCATTCCATGGACAGAAGGCAAAAGGCACAATAGACTTGATTTTGTTATGACTTTTGTGCAACATGATTTCGATATGCGTTCCTCGTTTACAGAACCAATAGTTACACTTCTTGGTGCATGCATTCTTAAAAGACAATTTCAAAAGATATAGTTGTATAGTTCTGTTCTAAACTTCTACACCATACTACCATAGACTGTATCTTGGACTTGGAGAGTTATGTTTTTGAAACCTCTGTCCTGCTTGATTTTTCAGGTAGTTAGATTCAGGTTCCATTTTATCCTCTTTCTGCTAGTTCAGTTCAGGTTTATAGAACTCCTGTTTTGTTTTGTTTGGTGCACACTAGGATGATGCTCATGTGTCCTAGGCTCACTTGATTGTTCATTTTCATTTGCTCAATAGATTACACAGATCTGTACATTATCTCCCAGAAACACGTGTTATCTTAAATATATTAGTTGAACACTCTACTGAATATCCTCTCTTGTAGGAACAAAAAGATCTTAGGTTTCCCGGGAGAGCACGGACACTTGGTTCTGCTGGAACTGAACCAACTACAAGAGGGGCAACAGGCAAGTGCCAATTTGCATGCTAGGTTGTTGGATAACACAACTCCAAGTGACCCGCTAACGATTTCACAGTAATGCATTTTCCACTTGACATTTCTTTAATGCATTAAACATCTGGTGACAACTACCTATGCATTGAAACAAGAAGCTCATGTGAAGAACAGAAGAAACAAGAACAACTTGAATATACAAATGATCATTTATAATTCAGTATGCATAGTTCAAGCAAACAATTAACTCGGTAGTCGGTAGCATTTTGGAGGAGTAGCTTCTGCATGTTCTCTCTTTCTATACCTTGCTATAATTTACCTGTACAAATTTGTTAGTTCTAGTTAGCATTTTTTAAGTTCCATTTCTCTTTTCTTTCTCGTTTGCATTGTGTAAATTTTCCACGAGCAATATTTATATGACTTCCAGAGTAATTTGTTTCATTAGTAAGTCCCTGTTCAACTGGATTTTCTAATGACCTGTTTTGCGAAGGGCAAGCTCAAGTTTGAAATCTGGCACAACCATTGATAGAGCACAGGTGTGCATGGGTAGTAGATGAG
This sequence comes from Zizania latifolia, assembly GCA_000418225.1. NCBI lineage: Eukaryota > Viridiplantae > Streptophyta > Magnoliopsida > Poales > Poaceae > Zizania > Zizania latifolia. Next base: position 12,584 of record ASSH01052367.1, read on the forward strand.
CACTGAGCAGTGTTCATGTGATCCTATCTAGGCTTAAATGGTGCACCACCTCAAGTTCGCTCAATGGAAGCTTGAATCAAATTGAGCTTGGCTCAGATGCATCCATGGTTGATTTGTGGTTAATTTGCTATTTAGGTATATGATATTGTTGGCATCATCAAATCAGAACAATCTTAACAGAATGCTTGGAGGGGGGTGAGTAGGTGGCAAGGTGGGAATTTGGTAATGGAGCAGAGTATTATGAGTGGATGAGGCAGAACTCAGAAGGGAGGTGAGGTCTTAAAAAATATGTGGTTAGAGTTTATGATAAGAACAGTTGGTGTTCATTCTAGATGGTCTTTCAGAATACGTAGACTTTGATTTTGAACTCAAAGCAGCTTGGGATATGTATAGTTTTATTTTGAGTTGAGTTAACTTCAAGCACATTAAAAATACCATGATCTTCTTTCCCACAGACATGAGTCTTCTTTGTGATGAAAAACAATACTAAATTTGAAGCAAGTATGCACTCATGGAGTCACAGGATTACAGGGATTGCAAAATTTCCAGTCCAGGATTCATTAAATTCAAATGCTCTATTTGAATTTTCTGCAGATGTTCCATCAAAGAACATATGAAGTGTTTCTCAAATAATGCAAAAAGAAAAGGAGAAAAGAAATAATATGCTTTGTAAAATGGGACTTTGTTTATTTGTCTAGAATTGGGTAATAGGGTGGGAAACAGATGGTTCCTGCTGGTTATTCTAGACTTTATGGGACTGGGATTATTTTTGGTTGTTTAGCAATTACATGTATTACCCTAAGCATTCAGTTCATTTAAGGTTATAAGTTATAACTAATATGTACCAGTTTTTATCAAGTTAATGATTTTATGCCTGCTAAAATGGTTAAATATTTTATGCTTATACTAACTCATAGAATGATGCTAATGGACTCTTTGCACAAAGGGGGGTGGTATCCTTTATAGTGTTGCTGTAATTTCATATCTTTGACATTTGAGATACTCCATTTACCTAGCTATGAACTTAGGTCATGTTTGACTTCCATAGAATTCAAGGATATTTACAATCATAAGTCACATTTTGTACTGTTCGACTTTGCCGTTATCATGATATCATCACATACTTGCACAAACAATGCCTCTTGTTTTATGTAAGATATCCCAGAGAGGCCTAACATTGGGCTATGTAAACTTATTCTGGTAGTGATGCCTGGGAAACATCAAGCAAAACCATCATTTTGTTGTTGTTACATACCACATTAAAGTAAGAATTATGATACTTAATATGAGAATGAACATAGTGTTTTATAGTAGTACTCACTTCGGGCTTTCCGTTACAACAGGTATACAGCAACACAGTCAGAGCTGATGAAACAGTAGCAGATGGCGAGGTTCTGTGTTATGTACCTTTTAATGATTTCATATTGGATGCTGCTACTGATTTAATCATGATTAAGGACTATATTCTTCAGGTTGATACATTTGATGAATAACTTAAGAAGCTGGTTGGGATGGGCTTTGAAAAGGTACGTGATGGCCTTCCTACCTGTCATCTTATTGCACTTGTACTAATCTCTGTTATCATACCTTTGACTCCCGTTCTAGCCATTAGATTTGGAACAAAGCGGTCAAACAAACAAATGACTTGTTTCCGATACTGATATTTGATTGGATAGTAAGATGATTCAACTAATTTCTTTGACAGCCATGTTAGATAACATTAATGTTAGGACTTAGGAGACAAAGCTAACTGAAAGCTACAATAATTTTCATAGGAACCATAAAGCATCTCACTGATGGATTGGTTCCCTTTTGCAGACTCAAGCTGAAGCTGCTCTTGCTGCTGCTGATGGAGATCCAAATGTTGCTATTGAGATTCTTATGAGCCAGCAGGTTTGTATTGACATATAGTGCTTATTGGTTCACGAAATATTTGATGATTTGATACTCAAAACAAATGACTTCGATAATTTGCCATCCTAACCCATAGTCAGACTCATATGGTCTCATAAGTCATTCTCACATTTGTCAACTAATCAAACAATCTTCTTTTGAGTGTCAAATCATCAAATCTCCTAAAAATTCAAGTATGGAGCATGCTGGGCACTTTTTTTTTTAGCTAAAGTGGTTCATAAACTACAGTAGTACAATTCCTCCAGATTGTCTCTTGATATATGTAAAACAACAATTGATGCTCGAGGCTCTCATTGTGTTGGCATCCCTTCACTATTTGTCAATCAGCCTGGCTAGATCGTAAAGTTTTTAAAAGAAAAGTGCTGCATAATTACAGGTGATTCAGCTTGAGCTTGCCGAGTCATTCAGAGGAGGATTTGCCTATCATTTGAAGAACATGAAGGTTCAAAACTTGGCAACTTATAGCCAAACTTTTATGACGGCGCCACTCGGTATCCATGTATATAGTCGTTTCTGTACACGCCTGCTAGAGTTCCGTGAAAACAATTAACCTAGAGGTGTATCTTAAATATTAGAATGGATATGTTCGACAAATGGAGCTAGTAGTTTGGATGATTTTATGGGCATTTTGCAGAGCAAGCGCACCCTGGTCGCATCACAGTAATCCAGACACGATTAGCTCTCTACAGCATAATCTGCATGAGGCAAAATATCGTATTTTGTCCAATCCGATTATGCAGAACTGATGGATGAGAAATGTCATTATGTCACAGCTCCCATTCAAGAAATTTTGAACGAAAAACTGAGCAGATCCTATTATCCTGTTTGAAAGCATAAAATCTGTATTTAAAACTGTTTTTCTGGTGTACACATTACAAATCTTGTCTCTCGTGATCTTGGTTGTCGTATTAGCAAGTTGAAATAACAAGTTCATTTCGCAGGTTTCATAGCTAAAATGTGCTACACTGTTCAATGGCAAATAGTTTTTTAACAATCTCAAAATTCTGATGTAAAAACTACAGGTCATTCTTTGTTCAGCACTCTTGGCACCTTGATGTATGGATCATCATAGCTCGGGATGGCATGTATTATGGCGTCTCTGCATTGATGGGGAGAAAGAAACCCCCAGTGTTTCGCTGCATTGCGTGGCAATAATTCACTGAAAGACGTTGACAGAGTGATTGGTTTCTTACCCGTTAGCAAATGTTTCAGGTGTGTCTTGTCTCAAAGAATTACCAGCCGCAGTACCTGTGGACACGGCAATCAAGCACAAAACAGGTAAATTTTTGTATGGCTGTACAACAGATGCAGCTAGCAGAGTGAGATTACACAGTAATTATTTAAGCAAACTAAAGCATAGCAATACTGAACTCAGAACTCAGAAGGCTCGCTGCCTTGTTCAGTTGAAGAATCACAATTCAAAATCAATTTTTAAAACATAACTAACTGGCGGCAAATTATTCTTCTTGTTTGATCCTTCCATTGCAGGGGTGTAGAATATATCATAAATGTAAGTTCAAGTCAAATGAATAGGATTAGATTGTAGATCATACATGCTATCAAGTGCAGTACTACAAAGTAAAGCATCCATGAGCATGTCAAGATTCCGAAAGCATATGTATATAGGAAAAGTTAGTAGGTTGGATTTCTCAGTAATTGTATAACAAATCTGGTCTGATATTTAAATCAACACGGATCAAATATCATGACCTAGACTAGACAATTGCAGAAAACATAGCCTAAGCAAGAAGGGAACAAATGGCTAATTGCCAGTTGAACACTATAAGCCTGTCTGCTTCGAAAAATGCTAACAGCTGAGATAATTCTGATGCATTTATATGATAGGACCAAGGCCCATACTCTTATTAGGGTGAATGCACAAACATTCCAAAATTACTTAAGACCAAGACGGTAACAAGCAGTAATTGGAGACGGATATGGGAAGTAAAGGATGAGTACCAGCTCTAAGTGAAGGCTCAACGCATTCAAGATCGACCGCTTGAAGTTGCCCAAACCTGTAAAGAAAAGAAATAAGCAAAGAAAGAACATGTATACTGTAGTAGTCTAGTACTCTAGTACAAGTGACATTGTCTAAAGGAATACGTTTATGTAACCCTCTCAATTATTGAGCTTTGAATACTTAAAACCCTCAAACATGAAACCGGGTATTCTATCTTTCAAGTATTGAAAACCATTTAAATAACCTATAGAATGGTTTTGGAGGTGAGTTCGACAATGTAACATATGCATGATCATATGAGCAACGCAAGCTGACAAGTAAATGTAGGGATGATTACTTAGATTGCCAATCATCTGCTAAGTCAAAGACATGTCATTGCTTGTATACCATGCCACATCATTAAAACCACCTTAGAGGGTTATTTAAATGGTTTTTAATATTTAAGGGGGTAAGATATCAGGTTTTATAGTTGAGGGTGTATACAGAGTCCAATAGATGAGAGGTTATGTAAACTTTTTCTTTGTTTAAAAACAATGTGATGCATAAACATAATAAATTTACTTCTCTATGCAAGCATAACCTCATTACAGAACATCCAAACATCAATCTAACACCACAAGGAGTCATAAGATGTCACCCTCAACTCATCTCATAAATGTAGAATAACAGAGATTAAGAGAACCATCCATTTGCCATAAGAAATCACATGATGTTCTAGTTACCATCCAAGCTTAATCCTTGTTACAACGTCCATCTATTCCTGCTTCCAATTACTCAAAACCGAAGATTCGAATTGCGCAATGAGAGAAACAGGAAAGGGAGGCACAGATTACCAATCCACCACCTGCCGAATCTTGGGGGCCAACTCTTTAGCCTAGCAGCCGAACACCCGTGCACAACAACCAAGCATCATCAGCCCCCGCCACAGCGTCGATAAATAAGAGATAGAGAATCGTGCCCACCTCTTCCGGCGAGAGGGAAATGCGTGCGGCGTCGGCGAGGCGGGGCAGGTCCGGCGGTTCCAGAGTCCCACCCCCTGCCGCCGCCGTCGCATAGGGGGATGGTGAGGAGGAGGAGATGGAACGCCGCCGCAGCAACAACCATTGCT
>ASSH01052368.1:0-17496 GCA_000418225.1 Zizania latifolia
TCAGTCTCGTCCCCAACCTCCCGCCCGCCTTTCCCGCGCCCTAGCGCCGCCCGCCGCCATGTCAATCCGCCTCCGTCGTCACCCTAGGTCGAATCCGGGCCTAGATTCTTGCTCCCCGCCTCACGTCGGTCATTTCCCCCTAGGATTCGAGCTTGGCCCGCCACCGCAACTACCCCCGCCGCACTGCCCGGCCGCAACCATCGCTCGCAACCGCCGAGTCGCCATATCCGTGTCGGACTCCTCTAGCTGACCCTATAAAATGCACCCCCACGCCTCCAGCTCTTTGTTAGACCCCTCCGCTGCTGCCCCAGCACCGCCGATCATCGTAGAGCCGTGCACCATCGCTCCGCCACCTCTACTCACCTCCAGTCGCTGCTCGCCATCGCTCCGGTGGCCACTAGCCATTGCCGTTGCCATCGTCATGCTCACCAGTGTCCACTGATCCTCGGCCATCCCTCCACCATCGACCTGAACCTCGCCGTCGCTCTTCTCCATCACCAGCTCATTTCCATCGTCGCCTCTCACCGTCAACTGCTCCTAAGAGTTCCCCGTCGCTTCTTGGTTTTGTTTTTGCCCTCGCCGCCGGAGACCATTGGTCCCTGAGCCACCCTCACCCACCGCCATCGCCACGGTCCGTTGCCGCCGCGTGTGCGCCACATGGCCGCCACGTGTCCCCACCCATGCGTGTGCGCAATCCTGCCTGCTGATGCAATAAATCCGGTTTTCCTTTAGAGAAATAATTCTGTATTTCGTCATAAATTCTTTTTATTTTCTTAATTCAAACAGAATCATGTTTAAACTTCAAAAATTCATATCTAATTCATCTGAACTCCAAATTTAATCATTCAAATTGGAGAATTTTTCTAAAAATGAGATCTACCCATTAAAAATATGTTCACACATAGAATGTTTGTGCGTGTGTACTATTTTATTTTATTATTGTATTCTTGTACTGCTGTTTAGTTTTCGAAGTGCCTGAAGAGCCTATTTTCATCTAGGTGTCGCCTATTTTCATCCCTATCCAGTAAGGCAAGTTATTCAAGTTCCCCTATTGATCATGTTGAACCCATGTTTTAAATCTACTATTCATTCAAAGGTGCATTTTATTTTAGAATGTCACTGGGATTGGGATATAAACCCTGCTTGTATTGCCCCCTGTTGATTAATTACTGGTTCCGCGTCTACCTAGGGATTATTAAACTTGACCAGTATGAATCTTTACTATGATTTATCTAGATGCATAGGATTACTTAGCCCTGCTTAGAAACTAGTATCACATTTCATCATGCTGTTAAATACTACTTTCATATTAATGTCGGCTTATATGAATACTAGTGGTAAATGAACTGGTTCATGATTTAAGTGATATTAAAACTTGACTAAGGTGGGTTATGTGTATAAGGTCCGTGGTTCTGTTAATTGTACTCATGATACTCTAAGGACCGGTTCATAGGCCACTTTTATAATGTAATCTCACGCTACCACAAGCCAGCATGAAAAATGGTATGACCTGAAGCCTAGAGATCCTGGGTGAAGCATCGAGAGGGCCGATAGTTCTGCATTGGGTAAGTCCTTGCTATTCGGATTGGAGCGCCAGGGGTATATCAGGTAGATAGTTCCTAGGATGTGAAGCTTGAAGGATCTAGGTGGATGGTCATATCTATCACAGCTCTTTTCCAAGGTACCGTGGTGGTACTGAGGTGCATGCTGACATGTTGTAGGGCTGTATCTTGTTGGTAAAGTTATGTACCTCTGATTAGAGTAAAACTATTTGAATAGCCATGCCCATGGTTAAGGACGACAATGCAAGGTCACTCATGATTAGTCCCATGATTACTTAATTAACATGTTTTACTTTCTGTTTAACCTGGATAGCTCTGGTTAGAGTGGATTGGTTAGTTCTTTTAGGCCTGATGACTCTAGGTAAAAGTTATTCAACGATTATTGTTTTAAGGTTCTAACTTAATTAGAATTATCTTTTAAATTCTATCTCTCTTTGTTGCTCTGTTTATACAAATAAATCCTATTATGACGTCCTTTGTATCCCCTGTGCATTATAACGGTTCCACTTAGATGGCTTGCTGACTATTTCAAAATACTCACCCTTAAATTCCCCCACCACTAGAAGAGGAGTTCGTCAGTGAAGATAAAGGTGGCGCCTTTTGAGCTGTTACCCAGTCAAGTCTGCCTATGGAGTGGAGTCGCCACTGCGTCAATAAAGTTGTTAGGAGTTATTTATATTTGACATTATTGTTTTGAGGTCCTAATGCCGCCTCTATAATAAGTATTTTATTTACTTTGTCATGAACAATAATGCTTTTGATGTCCAATAAATTGTTTATTGTGTGTATCGGCTGATTCCTGGATGAGGGACTTTTCGCACAATAAATCGCAAGAAAATAGTTTGAATTTTTGGGCGTGACAGGTCGGTGTAGTCGACACACATCCGCCATTGTCCTGTTTTCTTTCTTACCAGGACTGGATTAGCGAGCCATTCAGGTTGGTAAACTTCGTGGATGAATCCCGCTGCTAGGAGGTAGGTGATTTCAACTTTGATCGCCTCTTTCCTATCTTGGGCGAACCTCCGTAGCTTCTGTTTTATCGGCTTTATAGTTGGATATACGTGGAACCCCAAGCATGTCGGAGGGCTTTCATGCAAAGATATCCGTGTTAGAGCGTAGGAAGCTGACGAGCGTGATTTTCTATTTAGGGTGGAGCACTACCGTGATAGTCGCTGTCTTTGTCGGGTCTGCGTTGGAGAGGGCGATCTTTTTGGTGTTCGAGGGTGTGGGGGAGATTCCCGAAGTGCTTGGTGCCTTGACTAGGATTTTTGAGGCCTCGAGAGGATGCGCTCGGACTTGTCTGAGGGTTTCCTCCATCCAAACTGATAGGTCGACAGCCTCTGCTAGGGCGAGACTATCTTTCTCATATGCACGAGAGGTGCCGATGTTTTCCTGAACACTGATAACTCCATTGGGACTCGGCATCTTGAGGACCAAGTACGGGTAATGTCCAATGGCTATGAACTTGGCTATGGATGGCCTTCCGAGGACGGCGTGGAACAGGATATCATATTCCGTGACCTAGAAGGTGATGTGCTTGGTCCGATAATTATCTCGAGTGCCGAACGTAATCGGTGGAGTTATTGAACCGAGCAGTACCGAGCTCTGCCTAGGTATAATACCATAGAATGGGAAGTTGTCCTCCTTTTGGAGGCTGTCGACTGAGATGCCAAGATCGGTGAGAGACTAGCGAAAGAGGATATTTAGTTTACTCCCTCCGTCGATCAAGACCCACCTCATGCGTACTTTGAGTATCACCGGGTCAACAACCAGTAGCCAACGCCCGGTCTTCGAGACATTTGTCCATTGGTCATCTTGGGAGAAGTTGATCAAGGCTTCCAACCACCGCAGTTGTTGGATCTCCTCGAACCCTATGACATTGATGCATCGGTCTAGAATATTCTGTTGCTGTTTAGTTTCAGCTAATGTGGGACCTTCGAAGACAATATTCACTGTCTTATGAGGCTCCTAGAAATCGTTGTTGTCTTGAGGCCGATTATCCTTCCTCGGGGCATCATCGTCGTCCCAACGTCTTTTGTCTTGGTAGGGATTACTGTGGGATTCTTTGGCGAGTACATCTTGTAAAGAATAACATTTGCGCATGATATGCTTGCCCTTTGGATGAAACGGACAGGGTTTGTCGAGTTCCTCTAACATGGCTTCGTCTTTCTGTCTTCCTTTTTCGCTCTTGCTTGCCTCGAGAGGATCTTGGTCGATCGTCCTCTCGTCAAGGGGATTGAGGACGGTCGTCTCTGTTCCGATGAGATCTGCTCTCGTGACACAATCGCTCTATCTTTTTCCTTCGAGCGTTTTTGTAGTCGGCGTAGCTTTCTGCAATAGAGATCATCCGGACTATAGTCTTTAGCTTCTTTCTTATGAGGGTCCCATGCAACTCAGAAGAATGGTGTAGGGCGTTGATGGAGCAGTTGATGATATCCTGCTCATCGATGTCCACGACCGTAGTCTTTTTCTCCGAGAACCTCTGGATAAAGCTGTGGAGCTTCTTATCCTCCTTCTATCGTAGTTGTTGCAAGTCGTATCGAGTCTCGAGCTTCTACCATGTTCCTTAATAGTTGTCGATAAAGGCCGAACGAAGTTGCGTGAAGAATCGATAGAGTTCCTAGGTAAGCTCGAGAGCCAGTTGTTGGCGGACGAGGAGAGCATGACTATAAGGTAATTAGCCATGATCCCTTCGTCTCCTCCTACCACACGAACGGCGATGTAGTAGAGTCATAGCCACTGTGAGGGATCCATTTTACCGTCATATGGTTTGATTCCCATTGGACGGAAGGACTTTGGCCATCTGACATGTCTTAGGCGCCAAGTAAATGCGGGGAAGCCATCGTGGTCATCTCGGCTTCTTCTTCTTCTTTTGCGATTGTGAGGATTATGACCTTCAGTCGAATCGTCATGATCGGCGCTGCTGCCAATACTGCTGCGGCTATTTTTAAGGTTGCCTCGATTGTCAATCTGCTTGTCGATCTCGGAGCGCAACATGTTCCGTCTTCCCAAGGGCGATGGTAGTAAGTGGTCGCCACGCGGGCTGTCAACAGGCGGGTTTTAGCTGTGCGATGGTTGATATCGGTCCTAACCATTGCCCTCCTTGTCTTTTGGGGAAGGAGTCGGTGGTCGGGTTGGAGCCAGAGCCAGGGTGTTGATCTGAGTTGCTATCGCCTGAGCTAGCGCTTTCGCTTGTCGTAGCTCCGGAGTCTCAGGAAGAGAGCTGAGAGCCCTCTCAATGGCCATCAGGTTGGCGGCCAGAGTTTTGAAGACTTTCTTTTCGTCGAACTCCAATGTGAATTCATCTTCAAGGTTTCGGTGGACCCCATTGTCTTGTTCATTCTGATTGCCTTGCGCGACGCCGCCTCTCGCTGCTGGTGGTGGATAGTGCCCCCTCGACCATCATAACAAGATTGGCCGGGAACCACCGATATCTTCAAACTTGTCGAGCACCCGATTTCTACCCATCGGCGTCGAATCATTCGACCTTTCTTGCCGGAAAAGATGATATAGTGTTCGGGGCCAGCCGGATCCCGAAGATGACCCGACCATCCGTCTTGTCTGTCCATCCGTTCGCCTTGTCAATGGGCCCGATAAGACGAGCCGTCCAGCCGGATCTTTGACAAATGTTAGGCTCTCGAATACGAAGACGGAGCCGGCGGGAACGAGAAAATCCAAAGGAAGAGCCATTGGATCCTAGTGAAAGCGATGCGATCTCCTACCTAGCGTGCCAACTATCGGTGAATCACCGATCAGTCCACCCAAAGGGTACCCGAGGTGGTGATTAGATGTGTGTAAGAAAAGCGCAACGCCTTCGAACCCGATGGTTGATTCTAAAACACAAGAGCCAAGGTTTATACTAGTTTAGGTCTCCTGAAGGATAATAGCCCTACGTCCAGTGTTTGAGTGTGTACTATGATGGTGGATCTTACAATACGACGTAATCAAGCTATGGAGGCTTGAGATGTCGAAAGCAAGAAAAATATGGTGGAGCTAGATGACTAGATGATGTGAATAAACGAGATTGGATATCGATTTGATGCCTCTAGGGGTTCTCGCCTCCTTTATATACTCAAGAGGTGAGCCTAACAACCCAGGACTCTATCTCGAGTAGAACTTTACAAGAATTTTGGTATAAATAAATCTTTTAATATCATATCTGGAGCTTAACTACCTGATAAGGACTCAACTTTTCTTATCAGAATCAAACCCCTGTTTATGGACCATACCGGACGGTCAATGCTGGTCTTAGCTTGCCTTTGGTCCGATCTGATAAGGTCAACTACAGGGTACCGAAGGTCAAATCATGAAGTTGAATTGCCTCGTGGATAAGGCTGTTCTGTCTGAGTGCGTGGCGCTGGTTCGATCACTGAAGGCACCAAGTTTTTTTTGCTGTTTTTGTGTATAGCGTGTGTTTTTTCTTTGGCCCTCAAGCCCTATTAGTTTAGTATAATGTTTATGAAAGTTTCTAATTTAATTTTTTAATTTAAGACTTACATATATGTACTAAATTATGGTGTAAATTTAATAAGTATTTACCCGATTAAAAATATCTTTATCGAATTGTATATAGAAATTTTGGGGTTGCATACCTATTGATAAAATCCTGGATCCGCCACTGCCACCGACTAACAAGACTAGCTGTAAGTATGATAATTGGTCTGATTAGTATGATTTTACGAACCTAATGCTTGACTCGCTAGCTCTTATCTGATTTCGGCAAGACAAAAAAAATTAAAGATCAAATGTAGGGTTGGAATTGGATGCACTACAGGAAACAGTAGGTTTGCCAAGAGCCGAGTAATTTGTCGAGTGCATTTTCTCAGACACTCGTCAAAGAATAATGTTTGCCGAGTGTCAGCCAAACACATGTACGTATGTGTGGCATGCATCCACGTATATTTTTATTGTAAATTTTGGAATAATTAAAGTACTATACATTTAGATCGATCATCAATGGAACGATGCACGGATGCAGAGCATATAGATAGAATAGAATTTAGAATTCTTATTCTTGCTGGGAGCTGCGTGCAGCTGGTTTCGTCAGTGCACGATCGATCAGTAGCTTTAGATCGACGAAATGTACTTAAAAAGAATTGCTATAGGTCGTCGTCGACGGTCGACTTCTCTGCTGGAGACAGTGGAGGGTGCACTCGATCGATCTTGGAGTGAAGATGAGATTAACCGCTAACTAGTTCGGCTAAGCTTTTAGTTAGGTTCCACATGCACTTTGCTAGTTTTAACCATGGCACGCATGAACTGTGGCGCATACTGGTAGTGTAAACAAAGTGGATCTAGAATTTTAGGCTAGTACGTACTATGATAAATTTGTGAACTAATCATCACAGTTTTTAGTGGTGTATTGAAGTTATTAGATAGACTAAACTAAACTGTTATTATCAATACTAAATTAGAAAATAATACTGTATCACTTGACCAACTAGTAAATCATTGTTATCATATGATAACACACCAAAGATCCATTCCTGAGTATAAGTAAACTAACTGAGTGAAGAATATAGAACAAAAATTACAGGCATCTCATATACTATGTTACTAACATATCATACACTAATTATTAAGCATTATAGTGTAGATTCTGCAAATTAGACAGGTGTCATGTGCCAGTGTAACAGTGGCAGAGCGTGTTATAGGCGGAAGTTATCTTGACACATCTTCGATAAATCAGTGTCTATTTCCTCGTATTGATCATATATACAGAATCTAAATAATCTAATGTCTACATCTCCTAATTCTATAACTTAGAGTTAGAAGTTAATTTACAAAATCTAAAGTATGCACCCATCTATCTTTCGCTAATTAATCTGCCCTTGTGTGTAACCACAACGAAGCTACGTCGCTGATGACCTGCATCTGCATGCATAAGTGCGTACGTGCAACGTATATTGGCGTACGTTGCAACAACCAACATACGACACGCCCCCCTGCGGTTTTAATTCGCAAGCGCAGATCGATTGACAGATTCGATTAATGGTTACGTGCGACGTCGACCAGGAAATATTATATGCGAATTTGATTCTCATCTGACGAGCTAGCATTTCGCATTAATTAGTGATTTAGTGATACAAAGACAATGAGTGATCGAATCGAAGTGGAGGGCTGGCAAAATAACCTGAAAAACCTGAATGACAGAGACACTAATACTTCGATGCTCTGAGTTGGACTGTCTATAGCTTCTATCGGCTGCAACTATTTTTAGGCGTAAAAATAGAGATGAGACAGCTAGAGCTTAAGTCTTACCTCTAGCTCCTTATTGTTATAGAAATTTTTAATTTTTTTAAATAATTAGTTAAGAATAGTTAGATCAGCTCTAGACACGATATATTTTTAGCCCCTAAAGCTTTCCAAATAGTTTAGATTCTAGTTCAAGATTACGATAGTTAATAGCTGCAGAATCTAAAAATAAACTAGAATTCAAAAGACGAAAAATATCTACTTCTCCATATTCTTACTAGCAAGATACTCAACAGTTATTTCTTGGAATCATCTTTCCCAATAAACTAGAATTTAGATGTTGCAATTCACTGAGTTTTGACCCCCTATCTCTACCTCTCTGAAAACAAAAAAACACACTTGGTTTCCACTTCGTTGTCGAGATTGCTGAACCACAGTTTCAGAATTGCAAACGTATCCGTGTGCAGTGGCTTCATTGTGCAGCATGCCATTTTGTTTTCTCGCGTCAGAACTCCACTACCCGAGAGCAGAGCACGCACCGATATTGATGAGTCACTTGATCACTTGGATCAACTTGTCCTAAAACTCCAAATAAACCATAAATCGCAGCATCCATCCATCCGAAGGAAAATTTGATCCCACACGCAAGAATCGATGCTCTCATTCAGTTAATCTTCCAGCTGCATCGTCCAACTGCAGCTGGCTGAAAACCTGTTTGAGGACCTCTAGAATCTAAGAAGCAGCTGATGAGTAGCTAAAGATGGTATTCTCCAGCTTCATATACTAGTTTATTTTAAAATTTACAGCTATTAGTTTTTACAATCTAATGTAAAAACTTAGATCGTTTAATGAGCTTTATATTTTAGGATTAGTTGTAGCTGACAAAAACTCTCTCAGATAGCCAGCTATAGATACTCCTACTTGTGTTGGTAATGGTTCTGAGTGTTTTTGACATAAGCTCTGAAAAGACTGAAAGAAAAGAGAAGCTGCAACTATGCCTCCATGGGAGATAAAACAAAACGAGAGAAGGAGAACATGTAAACGACGGCTCTAGCTAGCTGCCTCTGACTTTAACCAAGAGTGGTGTTAAAAGCAGAGCAAATGGGATGCAGAAGCAAAGATGATCATTATGAATCGTGAGGATTTTACAGTCAGATTCAGCTCGATCCTGTGAAGTGAAAAAGAGAGATGATAAAATGAGACAAGAAATCCAGCATGTGGGACTGGAAGGCCACCAGTTTGCTCTCCCAAACCATTCTTCAATCTGAAACGAGAGAGAATTCAGATCAAAATATATTGGATCGCAAAGAAAAGCGGGAAAAAGAGCAGATTTGTATTCTCGGTCCCAAAATATAAGACAAAAATTTTACATGGTCTTTAATATAGAATTTTGAGCACTAATTTATTTCATTGTATATCATCAATAGCTATAACGTTTATATTATGAAATTATTTTTATGAGCATATCTACAGTAAACATTATGTTATCACCGGATAATGATGTATTATCAGATGGCCTAAGTATTTTTCTCTTATTTAGTGTTGATGATAACAATATGACACATTTAGTGAACTCAATATTGTACTGAAAACCGTAATCGTTAGTTGAAAATTTTGTAATGACGCTCGTGGTCTAAAATCTCATATCTGTCCCTAATTATTTTTAAATATAAGTCTAACTTTATGACATCATAACATTAAACTTATTTAATTTTAACTTAACTATTAAATTAGTTAAAATTATAAATATTGATTTTTCTAAAAACATAAACTTCTTCCATTCTACGACAACGACAAAATAGAGTAGGTCAGAGCACTCACAGCGATGACTTTGACTCATCTACGAGCTTGAATTTCGCAACTAAAGGGAAGAAAGCACATCGCGTCATGGCTCGAGAATAGATCGTAGTTTAATTTAAACTTTAAATCCCAGGTGTTAGTTCTTTTGCTGATGAACTGATTGTGTGGTGACGCGGACTATGAACCCTAAGTGAGTGCTCGTCCAATGCGTCTGATCAAAGCAAAACATCCCATCCGTTTTACATCCAATCTACACATGAGTGGCACTTTCAGATTTGATAGTTTTCTCCCCTTTTTCCTACAAAATTTGAAGGTTTTCGTACTGGGAAAAAAATATGCCAGCCGACCGGCTTACGGCTCCTTACAACACAGAAATTTTATAGGGTTTAGTTTAAATTCTTTAAAATTCCTTTAAAATTCTTTTGTTCGGAAGAAGACCTTAATTTACATCCAATCTATGGAATGGAGTGCTACTTTCAGGTTCATCTGGGATATGCAATCTCAGTCTTCAGATTTAGCACGTACACACCCACGATATAAATGATGTCCGCTTGGAACGAGTTTTTTTTTTCCCTTGCATACAAAATCTGAAGGTTTTCTTGTGAAATCGCTGCAAAATTTCTCTATTTTTTGCAAGGAAAATCCTTGCAAATTTCAGCGTTCCAATCGGAGACATCAAAAACTGTTAAGAAAGCCAGTGTTGTCTATGGAAGATAGCGGCATCAGAACGAAGCAAAAAGAGAGAGAGAGAGAGAGAGAGAGAGAGAACAGTTTAGAGGAAGAAATATGTATCAAATAATTTAGAGAAAAATAGTTTAGATGAAATAGTTTGAGAGGGAAAAATAGAGTTCTCCAAAAAAGGAAAAAATATTATCACCATTTCATATTATAAGTCATTTGACTTTTTTATTGTAACTTCTTTAATCTTGATAAGTTTTAAAAAATATATTAACATCTACGATATCAAATAATTACACTTTTAATACATATTTTATGATAAATTTAATAAAAATAATTTTATGTTTTAGTTATTGATATATTTTATATAAAATTGGTTAGATTTAAAAAGTTTTACTTGAAAAAAAATCAAATCACTTGTAATACGGAAGAGATGAAGTATATGGGATAGCTTTCTCTAGGCCCGTAGAGAACAAATAGCCCAGCCCAATGCTAGACCAGGCTTTCAGGCCCACGTTTCATGGGCTCGGAGTTCGACAACCCACTGGCCACTGCGAGATTTCAGGCCCAAACATTTACAGGCTTATCAAAATGGGCTTAGAGAATGGGCCGGGCTGCTCGTTGCTTCAGCCGCATCACGGCCCACGGGCCCAGCAGCCACCGAGCCGGTCTCTTCTTGCAGCACAAGAAGAAGACGAGCAGAAATAGCTCGTCTCCCGCGGCGCCCCGCCCATCGCCGCGCGCACGCCGTCGTCTTCCTCGCCACACCGCGTAGCTGAATCGGAGAGAAAGGGAGAGGTGGTTTACGATCTGAGGCGGAGGACCTGGTCGGATCGATGGCGAGGTTCGACCCGTACGAGAACAACGGCGGCACGTGCGTGGCCATCGCCGGTGCCGACTACTGCGTGGTCGCCGCCGACACGCGCCTCTCCGTCGGATACAGCATCCTCACCCGCGACCACTCCAAGATTGCCCACCTGTATGTTTCCAAACCCTTCCTCCCCCCTCCCCATGTTGTGATTTGATTACAAATTCATCTCTTGGCCCCATTTAAGTTAGTCATGGATGCGTTGCGCACGGATGAATTTGTGGTTCTTAGCTGGCCGGATGGAAAACTAGTGGGGATACTGTTCACGCATTAGAAATTTGACATGTTTCTATGAAGCAGAGGTTGTACATGTTCTGCAAGCTGCTGTACAGCTTAGTTGATTTGAAAAAAAAAAAAATAGGCCATACTCCTTTCATGAAATTCTGGCGAGTGTGCATAAATTTTTAGGAATTTTTGCTCTTCTGCCTTATAGTTAGTACTTGAGCGGCGTTTGCTCTTTTGCCGTATGAGTCTTTGTGTATGACAACCAAGTCGAGTGGCCACAGGTTATACACTCGTATAGGACAAAAAAGCAAATGACACATTGACACCGACTTATGTTGAATGAGAGCGAATCTCCTGAATTTTTAAGGTAGTACTAGTGATAGTTCATTCTGTGTACATGAAAGTGTGAAACTATACGTTTGGAGTAACATGGATGTGTCCTTGGATGAAGGGCCTGTCCAAATCCTCTGCCTGCATGAGTCAGTGGACAAGTTATACTATAGTAACAGTTGTAAAATGAGTAATCATCCTGCACACAACATAGTGAGCTCTATATTTCTTGGTAAACATTGATCCAAATTGCTAGGCTGATCCAAAGAGTGCGTTTTGCTGAATGAAATGCTAATGATGTTCTCCCTTAATCCTTCAATTAGAGCGGATAAATGTGTTCTGGCCTCATCTGGATTTCAAGGTGATGTTAAAGCTTTGCAGAAGAACCTTACTGCCAAGGAATTGGTAAGTCTGACAATTCGCTGAGCGTTGAAACCATCTGTATTGTAAGACATTTTCATGAGTAACCACTTGTTTGATAAGCTCATCACGATAATCTATTATCTTAGCTGGTCTGACGCTTAAGATTGTCTGTTCTTACAGGGTTTTCTCAAGTTCTGGTCATGGAAATGTAGCTAGCTAGATTGTATTTAATACAAGTTTATGATGTCATGATTTTTCTGCTTCCATAGGTTTATGAGCACAATCATAACAAGAAAATGAACTGCCCTGCGATGGCACAATTACTATCCAACACACTCTACTACAAAAGATTCTTCCCATACTATGCTTTCAATGTGTTGGGTGGGCTGGATAGCCAAGGTATGATTTGGGGTTACTTCTTTAGTTCTTACATGATCGTTCAGTAATCAGTATGGATGTAATGATCATGCATGTGAGCATCTCTTCTTCTCTCACAGGTAAAGGATGTGTCTTCACATACGATGCTGTTGGGTCTTATGAGAGGACAGGTTATAGTGCTCAGGGAACAGGTGCAGCTTTGATGATGCCTGTTCTGGACAATCAGTTGAAATCTCCTAGCCCTCTACTACTGCCTGCTCGGGTGAGTGGCATAAATTTTAAGTACTGCTTGATTCTTCAGGAATGTTTTCTCAAAATAAAATAGTAGTGTTATATAAATACTTTTGTCATGAGTTATAACTATGATTCTTATGAGTTGTGACACATGAGAGCTCTAACTCCTGGTTATTATGCAGGATGCAGTGACACCATTGTCTGAATCAGATGCAGTTGATCTGGTGAAGGACGTTTTTGCATCAGCCACAGAACGAGATATATACACTGTATGATGCTTTTATGTTTCCCTTGATGCTCACGGTTGATTACTGGTGGCCAATTAACAGTGCTGATTGAAATACTGTTTTGCTTCCATGAAATTTGCAGGGAGATAAACTGGAAATTGTTGTCATCAACAGGTCTGGCTCTCACAGAGAGTGCATTGAGCTAAGGAAGGATTAGTGTTGGACAAGACGTCCGTTACAACGAAATATCACTTTTTACCACTGGCCTCCATCAGTAGCAGAGTGTTCCTTTTCCTTGTGAAATGCATTTGAATTTCCATTGTATTCACTGTTCACTGTTACAGAAGTGGTTACATGAGACATTGTTGTAATCTATCTCATTCTTGCTATGAATTTCTGAAGTGCTTACTGAATTATACTCGTGTTGCCTGAATGATTAAATGAAGCTAAACTTGCATAAGTAGCGAGAAACAATCAAGGTGTAGCAGAACTGAAATCTCTGCTCAAAAGATGGAGAAAGTACTGTCTCGAAACATCAAGCTTTATTGTTATTGGGCCTTTTGTAATTCAGATCGCTTCATCAGTGACCCCCCTAAGGGAAACAGTTATCAGAGCTACTAAACTCATTCTATGTTTAGGAGTTTCTCGCAGCTATAAAATTTATAAATTAGCTAATATTAATGAAAAACACCAGTTTCTCTGTATTCTTATGGACCTTGTTACTTAGTTGGTGAGAAACTAGAGGGTGTCTCTGGCTTCAGTCTAGTTTTTATATTTATTAATTTTTACAATCTAGATTTAGAATCTTAACTGTTTGAGGATTTGAATCATTTGGGGTGTGTTTGGTTGCTTTTGGGTGGTATGATTGTATATCCTGGATGTGGGGAAGCTAGATGAGTGGAGTCATATTTTGAAAAAGAAGAGTGTTTGGTAGACTATTGTTGATACCGGATTTGGCATCGTCAGATTTGGCGAAGCAACGAACGTCCCTAATTAGTGCCGATGTGGCAGGGAAGCTCTAATCGATTTAGCGAGCGTCTGCGCGCATTTCAAGCCCTAAATTTGTTTTTTTTTCCTATAATAGAAAATAGATAAGATTTTTTCGTAGTTATCTATAAGCATGCAAATCCCAAGATTTGTTATAATTCGGGTAGAATTCCATTAAACCCACGAGTATAAATGTGTACCCGACGACTTTTGTAAACCATCCTAGGATCAATCTATTCAATTTCTAAAAGCTAGCGTTGCGCCCTAAATTTGTTTCGACGCAACGCCAACTTTTAGGAGTATAGGTAATGTAGTTTTTCTCGGTGTTTTTCTGTCTCGGGTTGGGCTGCATCGGTTTAGTTCGATCTTTAACAAGAAATAGGTCTCGTCACATGGCAAATGCATCAATTCAGCCAAGACTTTCTCGGTTCAGTCTAATATTTTGGTTGAGTTCATGCGTCTACTAGTTATCCCGATGTATCAGATCTATCTAAGGCTGTATTGCTCTAATCTCTTAGTTAGATCTGATATGTCAATCACGTGAGTGCTAGAACTGTTGGTGAGATAGACTCTTCTTGTTGCCTTCGACCTCGTACTGTCTTGGTTCAGCCCGATCTATTAGGTTATTGTTAATAAGATAAAGTATATTAAGTCAGCGGATTCGGTCTATTGTTTCATCAGAGTTCTAGCCGATAAGGTATTATGGTTCCGAGGGCTTCATCGCGATCCCAGTCTATTGAGTTACCCCAATCTCTAGTGTGTATCAGCTAGTGGCAACGATCAGTGTCGGCTTATCGGCCGATTGGCTTCGTAAAATATTCTATCTCCTTGTTTTTACTATGCGATGGATGCTTGTTTAGAGTTCAGCTGATATGTTATTTTCTGCACTCATATGTATCAGATGTGCAGCCGATACGGTGTCATCAGTCGATGCTATCATCGGCCCATCGACCGATATGTTCAAGACAACCAATATTTTTAATCTTATCAATTACAGGATCAAATTGACTGACATGCCTATGAACCTCAAGATTTAGAACCTGCACTGGAGCTAAGCAGACCCTCTCAAACCTTCGAGTGTGAAGATACAAAGATCTTTGTGTGATTTTTGCGTCAACAACTTGTATATGAAGCTGTATGAGCAAATATAGGCTGAACGAGTCTATGTTTAGTTGATTGTTTTAGTAGGATATGATGACCTTGAATATGAGAGGTGGTATGGTTAGCTCTATACATGTTTTTTGTTTTTTTTTTTGCACTTGATCAATTTATTTCTGATAGTAATTTTTATAGTTAAGATCTGACATGCAATTCTTTAGGAAGAAACACATGTTTGTCTATAATTATTTAACAAAAATCAAAATGACATAAAATTGAACATTGCAAAGGAATCCATCACTGCTGCAGATGATGCCTTCCCATTTACAGCCTTTTGTGTCTTTCACCCATGACATGCCGAGTCTGCCATTGCCTCTTGGCAAGAGATCGTCCAGGAAGCCGATGAGGGGGCTCTCCTGCTGCTGCGTGCAGGAGCTGGTGAGAGCCACAAATGAGAGCACAAGGACAACAGCAATGTCGAAGAACAGCACGGGTGATTTCCGGAGTAAGCCTGAAAAGTGAAACCATGTGTCTTGCTAAAAAAAGATTTTTTTTCAAAGATAAAAAGAATAACTGGAAACCGTATGATTAAACTGTATTAATTCAAACACCATAATAAATAAAGAAATAAATCTACATAACCTCTCATATATTGCTAATTGGTTACTTAACCCTGACCAAATAAACCATGTGTTTAACTCCCTAACCTTTTAAATATTGTTTACTTAACTTCTAAGGTGGTTTTGTAAATTGATTTTATCCTGTTGGCCTATCATGTTGGATAAGATTGTTTTTTTTCTTATTCTTCCTCGTCTCCTTGTCCTCATCTCCGTTATGCTAATACCGCTACTAAATCCTTCCACCTCCCGGAAGAAGTAGAGGGAAAAAAATTATATTGGTTGTTACATAATGCGTTGTTGCTGCTCTAGTTTTATTTTTCTTTGTTCTTTAACACAACATGGTTAAGAAAAAATCACAACTAAATTGCTACAGTTAAGTCGTCCAACCAAATATAGGTATTTTTAAAATTATACAATGGAGCTTGGATCCATCGGTCTAGATCTAGGAGCTTCAGATTCACGGAGCATCTTCAACTGCTAGAACAGAGAAACTCCCAAACAAAACCTTAATCTTCCGAAATAGAACCCCTAACTATAATATCAATAAAGAAAAAAGTACACATTTCCCTTTCAAAAAAAGTTACGCATCAAAACCAGTCCGATTACCAAAATTTTCTAAATGCAAACTGGATCTTGGATCTGCAGCCTCCAATCAGGCTGGGTGAGCAACGCCCCTTGTGACCGCGCTGAAGATCTCCATGTACCCAATCATGCCAACCAAGACGGCCTCGCCGACGTCGCCATCTTCGACGACCCAGAGATGCGTGGCCCTGTGCGACAGCATCTGCGCCATGACAGCAGCGAGAGAGCTAGTCGTCTTGCAGGTCAGCACCGCGTTCTTCCGGTGGCTCGCCACCAACAGGTTGGCAAAGCTCGCCGAGAACTCAATAATCCTCCTGCTGCTGAATCTCGTCAGCCTCGGCGAAGGCGCGATCTCATCCTCGACTAAACCCCGGCGCCGTGCGCTGGTACTTAGGCCATTGTCATTGTCACCAGCCGGTGGCGATGCTCCGTCCTCGTCGACGCCGGTGGCGAAGCTCAACGCCGGCAGCGTCGCCATCGCTTCCGCCGCAGCGACATAGTCTCTCTTCCACAGTTTGTGCCCAGATATCTCACCAAGAATCACGTGCGACCCGTCACCGTTCGTCTGCACGACGGCGACGGCACGCGGGTTGGAGGGCAGCTTCCAGACAGCTCCAATGGCGGGAGAGGAATCCTCGACATGGGAGTAGCTTCGGCTGACTGCTCCGAGGGAGGAGATCGACTGCAGCGGGATGGGCGCGAGCGCGCCGAGGCAGTTGATGAGGAACCGGACGATGTCCTCCCTGGTGAGGCAGCAGTACTTGTCACAGCCGAGAGTTGCCGGCGACGACCTTCCGGTGATCTTTGCCGGCGCCGGCGACCGTGGCGTCCCGGTGAGCTTCATCACGGCCTTGTAGAACGGCGCGAATGGCTTCTTGTTGATGGCGCATCCTTCTGTGATGTTCTTCCGCACAAGGACTCGCATTGCTCCCTGCTTCATCAGCTCCACAATTTCTATCAACCTTGGATCAAAAATAGTTGCAATTAATTCTATTACTTCAAAGATCACAAATTTGACGGTTCTCTATGATTATTCAGAATTTCAGATCATCGAAATACACTCGAAAAAAGATATATTTTTTATTGTTTGGTATTTTAGGTTGAATTCATGGATGCAAATCATGCAAAATGCAATGCAGCATGAACAGATAAGAGAACAGATCATTGGCTATGAGATTGAGGGTGATGACGGGGTGGGCTCATGGCGCTCACCTGGCGTCGGCCTCGACCTCGCGAACGAGGGCCGGCTCATGCGCCACGACGTCCCCGGCGGGCGTCACCATCGCCGCGGCGGCGCCGCAGGGGTGGGAAGCCAGGAAGGCGACGACGTCGAGCGAGCTCAGCAGGCC
>KE371967.1:55034-69867 GCA_000418225.1 Zizania latifolia
GCCCTGTGCGCGCCAGGCCACGCGAGGGAGCACCCCCCGGGGTAAGGCGTCCCGACGCCTTACCCCTGCCGACCGCCTTGTCGCTAAAGCGACGCCTTAGCGACACATTTATAACCATAGTGCAAACCCTAGTTTAGTAGTTTGTGAGTCCAACATTAATGAATACTTCAAGCTTAGCATGAAAACGTTTCAATTTCAAACATATGCAATCCTGCAAGTGGGGTGCTTTAAGAATCGATAAGGGTTTGAGCATGGAGTAGTTATATCCAAGTCCACTATCTTGTTAGCTTCATTAGCCATGGATAACCACTGATGACTGAACTGTTGGCATAACGGTAAAATATATAATAAACATTAGCACCCTTCATCACATACACTCTAATTGTTACTTCTTGGCAATTACTACATTTGGACCATTGTTAGTTACTATGCACTTGTGTCTGTCAAGGAATTCAATCTGTATGGGGAGAAAAGTAAAAGGCAATAAAGTACGTGTGGATTGTGGAATGGTTTACCTAATATTCCACTCGTTGTCTACATGGACTGGACATTCATCTGCTGCTGATGCTTCAGCTTCCATCTTAGCTTTTGCTGCTGCATCTCTAGCAGGTTTTGATTGCATATATTCTTTCTACAAAATGATGAACACATGGATATCACTCTCAATCCTTCACAATGTCACCTGTGTAAACATAGAGAGGACGTGTGGGAGAAGACCAACACCTGTCTTTGAACACAGGCTGGATTTGAACACTGTGGATTTGGTTTCATTTCCATTGTTGGGAAATAATCCTTAAGTGAATTATATCCCTGCACAATAAGAAGGCATCACAAGATTTTAGAAACTAACAAGCAACTGTTCAAAATGTTGAGGCGAATAGACGAATATGATGAATCAACACGAGCCACAATGGGGCACCTTTTTCATACCAAACAGCATATCATGTATTTCCCTCCAAAAGAACATCATCTGATATTGTGCATTTATATAGAAAAAATGCACAAAGGGCTAACAGAACACTATTTTCAGCCCAACAATTTTTTAAGAAAAAAAGATCCCCAAACGAACAGGAAAAATACATCTATAAAGTTAGCCGGACCATAACAGTTTAAATTCAAGCAATTACCAAGTAAGGGGAAACTTGTCCAAACTTCAGCAAATATTTCAGAGCATTCTGGATTAGGAGACCAGCAACAACACCCTGCAAAGAACATAATTATCAGCCAAAAATAAATGGTGACAGAGAAAGAAGTTAGCAGTGTAATACTGTAAGAGTTTTGATGATAACAGGAGTAAGAATCCAATGTCTAAGGTGTAAATAATACACTGTCACATTGAGCTGTTGTGCTTAATACTCTGTGCATTAAATCGCAATTATTGTCAACAATGAAGAAAAATCGTGTTTAATGGATAACAATGGATACAAAAGTGTATCAGATGAAAAATAAATGGTGACAGGGAACAGATGAATGAGTTGTTTTGCCTTGCTCATGTTGATCTGAACATAACATCAGACTTTCATCCACAATCCGATGGGCAATCTGAGGCAGTCAATAAGGCCATTGCAATGTACCTCCGTTGTTTTACAGGTGATCGTCCTCATCAGTGGCTGCGCAGGCTTCCTTGGGCTGAATATTGTTATAATATTGCCTTCCACTCTACCCTTCGTACTACTCCTTTTAGGTTGGTATATGGTCATGATCCTCTTAGTCTACGTACTTACGAGAAAAGCAAGGCCAAAGTTCCAGCAGTGGAGCAATCCCTATTGGACTGTGATCTCTTTCTTCAGGATGTTTGGGACCACCTTCTTCAGGCTCAGGACTTTGCAAAGCTTTATTATGACAAGAACCGTAGAGAGGTGGCTTATGGTGTTGGTTATTGCGTCTGGGTTCGGTTGCTACATCGATCTGCTGCTTCAGTATCTGGATATTCCACAGGGAAGTTAGCACCCTGTTTCTATGGGCCATATCAGGTTGAAGCTCGCATTGGGGATGTGGTGTATCAGCTGGCCTTGCCATCGGGTGCTAAGATTCATAATGTGTTCCACTTGGACTTCTCAAGAAGTATCATGGGCCAACTCCGGCTGCACCTTCTCCCTTGTCAACAATGCTCCACGGTTGAGTTCTGCCTTTGCCTGTCAAAGTGATCCGTAGTTGTCGAGCCTGTGACATGTGGCAAGTGCTGGTCCAAATGGGAGGGTCACCATGCAAGTGATGTGATCTGGGAAGATGTTGCTGTGTTCAAGGCTCAATATCCAGATTTTCAGCTCGAGGACGAGCTATTTGTCAAGGAGGGACCGAGGGAAGAGATGTAATGTGGGAAAAACACTATAGGCGTCGCCGCGTCGGAATAAGAGTCAGAGTTAAGTTTAGACTTTAATTGATAAGAGTGGTCAGATCAGGAATAAGAGATAAGTTTAGAATATACGAGTTGGAGTCAGTTCAGGAGATTATTTCAGAGTAGGTTTAGGAGTCCTAGTTGCATGGTTAAGTTCTGTTATATATATGCTGAAGGTTTTGTCAAGGATCAATCAAGGAATAATAATAGTCTATTTTCTCATCTAATTTCTCTACAACCTCATCCTTTTTCCTGGTTAGGGTTCCTGAACCTAGGACCTTAACGTGTACTGTAAGAGTTTTGATGAAAACAGGAGTAAAAACCCAATGTCTAGGTGCAAAGACTATAATACACTGCTACATGGAGCCATAGTTCTCAATACTCTGCAATAAATCGCAATTATTGTCAACAATGAAGAAAAATCTTTTTTAGTGGAAAAGAAAATGGATACAAAAGTGTATCAGATGCAAGAATGATAGGTGCTAGAACTGGAATAAGAAGTACAGCAGTACATGTTAAACATGTAGGTGTAAAACAAAAATATACGACTATATGAGAGTTCAAGGCTTCTGAACAGCTAAAAAATGTGACCATTCCCATTCCAATTCAAGCTTCCACATAGTTTTAAATGCATTGCTGTCCGATGAGAAAAGGATGAGAACTATACAGAAGGAAAAAAGATACCTACCATTGTAGTTGGCAAAGAGGCAGCACAAACACCTTCTCGCTTAAGTGTACGCTCATCCACTCCAGATGCAACAACCTACATGCAAAGGTACCACACACAGGTTAAGCAATAGAGAAATAAAAATGCAAATACAGGAAGTGCGTAGGGAGACCTCCGCCAAGCTAAACCAACAATGCAGAATGCAAAAGCAGAAATTATAGAACAGACAGTAAATCAGTAATAAATGCTTATCCATAATCCAAAATTAGCCAAATGTGTATGAGCACTCCATAAGACAATAGAAAAATCTAAATTTCGTGAGGAATTACCAATGGAGGAGCACATGCAAAACATGCAGTTTCACCAGGAACCAGCAATTGTATATGACCAGAAACAGCATCTTCGGAGACACCTGATGCAGAAAGTTCTCATGTCAGGTGCAATCAAATTGATAAGATTAATATAAATGAAGATTGAAGAGTATCAGCATGAAAGGGAAAAGTTATGTCAAAATGAAATTGTTTATATTTTTTTACCAAAAGTTATATAAGAAATAAGAATTAAACCAAGTTTAACATGTACCGTTATGCATATACTATTTCCCCAAGTACATATGCATTGCCATGTAATGTTGTATTAAAGGGTACAAATATTTACATAAATAGAACCTCCCATGTTTCACTAGCAGCTCCCCACTACTTCCATAATAATTAGATGTAATTATATTAGTATCAATAATTATGTCTAGCTATGCTTGAGTAATTGTAAGTAGCAGACTAATAGCACGTTATAAACTCATCATAAAGAATGATAGTCAGTATATTGCAGATGTGTTTACTCAATGGAAGTTGTAACTTGTAAGGCAATGTAAAGCAACTTCTCAAGGCAAGGTGCACGGTCAAATTTCATAGGTAATTTAAGATGTCAATGAGAGGGAACAAATACAGAAGAGAAGATACAACTGTTGCTGATAAAGATAGTATACAAATGATTTTATTCTCAGGATGTCAGTGTCATTAACTTGGTTATTCTACTTACCAGACTCCATCCACGTCTGGCCAAGCTCATTGCAGGCCTGAAAGTGTGTAAAGAACAAATGATGCACGACATAATAATTCAGATTTGCATTGCAAACATCTAAATTTAAATTAGCCATGTACAAGGAGAAACAATGATATGGTTGACGGTGTCATGCATAAAATCATGGAAATGTTCACTAGTTTTCACCTGGTTTACAACCATACGAGCTTCATAGTTATCAACGCAGCTCAAAACAAGATCAACTCCAGTGTTGCACCCATGAGCGCTTTTGGCTTTGAGACTTCCTAAAAATGTCTCAAATCCTTTCACTGTAGTAATATTCAATGAATAACTCTGCAGAAAGAAATATAAGTATAACATTGGTTGGCATATGGGCAGAAGAATGTAAATATATTATGGTATATTACTCCATCCAAGGTTGCTGTACAAGGGGAGAAATTCTAAATAAAATTATGTGCTTCATACAACATTCACCCTAGATGAAGCAGTAAAAAACATATGTTTGTAATGGAGGAAGAGGAAGTTCGTCTAATGATTAAGTAAGAGGATTCATCAGGCCATTGGAAGCATTGGGAAAGACAAATATTTTCTCTTACAATTTAAAACAGCATGACCATATATTTTATTCTATACTAATAAAAACTTAATGTGTGTTGAACGCCTTGAACCTGATGAAAGAACAGCTTTACAGGAGATGAGAAAGGGTTATCACAAAAATGACTGCCACTAGACATGGTTCTCAGTTCTCACCTCCAACACAACATCAGGATTTATTCCAGATAGTGTCTGCACAGCGGCATCTGTCTTGGTCATTCCAACCTAATTGAACAGGGATGATATACACGTCACCATCTGAATGGAGACTATATTAATTGGAGAATAGTAGCTCCATACAGAAACTCAGGAAAAGATCATAAATAATATATTTCATAATAGAAAGAAAAGAGAAAAAGAAAATACTCATAGTACCATAAAGCATGCTGCATACCTGGTCTGGGCGAAAGAACAGCCTATTCATGTTCGCCAACTCGACTGTATCGTAGTCATACAATAGGAGGCGACCAATGCCGCATCTAGTGAGCATCTCTGCAGCAACACTACCAACACCACCTATACCCTACAGAGCACGTATGCCTAGATTAAGACATGTTTTCCTGCGTTAAAACTCAAAAAAAAATATGGAAGCTGAAGTTTATGAATTCTCCACTAAAAAACTGTGCAGTTACATACAATTTATGTTTTGTTATTTCATAAAACTTAAAACTTTGCATAAGCACATCTAGCCATGTGATAGGACTTGAATTTGGTGAAGAAATGACCATAGTTATTAAGGCAGTAAGGCGAGGCGAGGTGATCCAACCCTGCCTTACAGCCTAGGCAATAAGGTGTAAGGCGAGGTGATGTCTTACACAATAAAAGAAAGAGAGAAAAGAGAAAAGAAAAGGAGAAAATATATGGGCAAAATTGCATCAAACCAGCTACTGCACTATATATTACTGTGTACTATAGTCCAGTCCAACAGCCCATTTAAAGCTCACCAGGTTTATTTCATCTCTTGACCTAGCAGTGCACTAGAAGCATTGTTGCTGTTGCCACAAAGCAGCCTATTCTATGTTGCTGTTGCATCCTTCTCTCAATCTTTCTCTCTCTGTTGTGTCCTCTTCTTTATAGCACTCTTGTGCCAGAAGCAAGTAGCGATGGTGGTCGCTCATGGCTCAGATTCACACAAGCAGTCCAGCAGGAGGCAGACCAAAGGAAGGGGGAGAGAGGATGCTGGCTGTGAAGCGGATGGGAGGATACTGGTGCAGATCTATGGCGGGGTGGAAGCGCCGGCAGCTTTATCCCCCTCTTCTTACCCTCTCTCCTCTGTTTTTGCCTCGAAGGTGGAGGCAATGTAAGGTGGAGCGATGCCTTACCCCCCTGCTCCTGCCTTACCGCTTACGCACCATTGCTTGTCATGCTAATTTAATCATGCATTAGTGAAAGAACCTGAGAATATTGTCTAACCATACCATACATTTGTAATAACTGTGAAAGATCTTACTGCCAAGTGTAGGTGAGAGCAAATGCAATAACCAACTGTAAAAACAATTTTTCATTCTGAAATGACAGTTTAACAGCTCCTTAATTGTTTTACCCTAGTAGCTTTGATGCCGCTTATGACATGCAAAAAAAATGGGTAAATGATTTGTCTGGGCAGTTTTAGCAGGCTAGCATGTGTTCCTTCAGAAGATAGAGTCACATATATGTATGTCCAAAAACAATACTCAGCATGTTCATGTTTAGAAGTAGTATGTGTTTCTTCAAAAAGTTGGGAAAGTTATATGCCTGTCCAAAAGCAATACTGAACTAGTGCTACACCAAAATATAAATATATAGGATTTGTGATTAAGATAAATAACTTGCACAAGTGATTTCCAATGTAGGGTATGAACCTGAAATTAACCCTATAACAGAAAAAGAGGTTACTTCAAACATACATTAGCAGTTAGCACCCCATTGTTTTGATCAGGCAGGGTTTGGTCCTGACGTACTCATATCAGCTACTGACTGGATCTAGCATTTGAAGTTTCATAGCTTGATAAATGCGACAATGCTAATAGTTACCTCCTCTACATGAAAAATAAAACTTTCAAGAGTCCGATTCATGCAAATTTTCAACTTTAGTTGCTTGTAGAGATTCATAAGTAACAAGTTCATTCCATGGCAGAACCGAGCAAGAGATGCTTACAACGATGGCGACGGAGTAGTCACGGATGCGCTCGTAGTTGTCGACGATCCCCATGCGCTGAAGCGCCATGAGCCTGCTGTAGGGGTTGCTGTCCACCACCTCCGCGCTCATGTCCTGCACTCCACTTCGCAAACCCACAGTAAATTCTACAACTCCACAAACTTACGGAATCCAAGTCACTCCCAATAAACCTAAGAAATCTACAAGGCCCCCAGCCAAAAGCGAAGGTTTACATCAGATCTTACCTTGATCTTGGACCGGGCAGCCCCAGCAGCGGCGGCCGGGCTCACCATCCCCGCCACCCGCTCCCGCATCTATCAACCAGATCCACGAGTTAGAACACATCGCGAAGCCAGAGAAAGGTAGAGGCACAAGGAACTAGAGGTGGGCGGTGGGCTGGCTACCCGGTCGATGGCGGTGGGGTCGGCGCTCTGCTTGAGCGCGTCAAGGTCACGGAGCAGCGCGCGCAGCTCCTCCTCCATGGCCCGGCGGCGCAGCCTCCTCCGCCGCGCTCCGCTTGCTTGCACCCGCCGCCGGAGATGGAAGCGGAGAGCGAGGGAGATTGGAGTAGAGTAGTAGATTCCAGTGACGGAGCCAGGATCTTGGAGTAGACCAGCGGGCAGCGGGGGAGGGCCGGAGGCGGCGTAGGAGACCGGATCGGCGAGCGCGGGCGCTGGCCGGGGGCGGGGGTCAGAGCGCGGCTCGGTGCAGCGGCGGGGGTGGGAGACTGCCCGGGACCAGCGCATGTGTTACTTGTGTTGGCCTCTGGCTGGTGGGCCTGCTGGGCCTGGTGGGCTGCGCGCACCGCGCAGGCTAATCTTAGTTTCATATTAGACTAAAAGAGTGAGGCTGGAACTTTAAGATTTGATTTTTTCTAGAAATTTACTAATTACTATAAAAAAAATTCGCGGATAGAGCTATGGTCCAAATTTCCCCGGCCCAATTCCACCAATTCGATCGAGAGCGTTTTGATGGCTGTCTCGATCGATTTGCCATCAAACCAAGAAGGCGAGAGAAGACGCGGAGGTATGGGGTGACGTGGCGGACAACGTGGAGGTATGACGTCCCGAGTGACGACATGGCGCATGACATGTTGGCACGGGCGGCCACGTCGGAATCGAGCTGTCCCAGGAAGTGGGTGCCCAAAGAGAAGGCAAGTCTGGCCTGTTCTGTTCTTCGTAGTAGGCCGACTCAACAGGCCTGGAATATGCAAGCTACATCGAGAAACCAAACGGTGCATCCAACAAAAACACATCTGAGATTAAAGTTCCATTGAACTCATTCAAATTTAAACAATCTTAGAAAACTTAGAACTATTAGCCTATCCCACCAATTAGGTTTTTTGTGTTGTTAACTCCACCGTTGCGCCCTCTAAAAACACCCAACTAAGGGTGGTGTCGGTGTTTGAACAATTTGTCCATCGATGGGGATAGTTGCGGTGGTGATTTATATTAATAGGATAGCGTTATATTGTAGGTTTAAATGGTCGACTCGAGAGATAAGAGAGTGAGTTTTTAGACAGGTTCAAGCCTTCCGAAGAATAACAACACTATGTCATGTGTTATATAGATTGGATCTAGTATTGTAAGCAAAGAGCTTAAGAATTAGGGTGTACGCTAAGGCTTAGATTTATCTCTTTTATATAGCCCAGAGGATGGGATTCACAGATATGATATCTTAATCGAATCGGTTTTCTAGTATCTTGGGATTATAACTGAACTCTTATTTATCTCCTATTTAAAAGGATATCTTTACATGTTTGATCTCTAATTTCAAATCTATATCCAACTGCTATATATATTGGCGCTAAGCTTTTTATCTGTGTTGCACTCCTTGGTATGTATCAGATTATCATGTATGCTAGACCAACTTTTGATCTGATCTATCAAAACACATCTTAAGGTACTAGGGTCATATCCTTGACAGGTGGTAGTTTCTTTGATGGGGCTGAGGATCTAGCGGGGAACTTTTTACCTGTGGGGCAGGCAAGGCCAGGCCCTGAAATGAAATAGGAGCAATGGTAGATTTATTTCTCAACCGGCGAAGAAATTAATGGTGAGCCAACGTTTATTTATTTGAGCCAAAGTTTAACCAGGTGGAATTAATATAATGGTGATATTTCTAATGAACCAAACACATTAACTCGGCGGTTTACACCCAAATAATATTTTTTGGGTGGCATGTTGGGGATGAAGAGAGCATGCGCCGAGAGAGCAGGGCGGTCGTACCGTTGGTCCGGGCAGCACGAGTACGGGATCATGTGCAGGCAGGCGAGAGGAGACACAGGCAATAGCGTCAAGCAACAAACCCCTCTCGTTAATTCCGTTTCACTTCACTTCGCGCTAATCCCCAGTAAATCAACTGAACTAAACCACACCCAACCCCAGCAGCGTCAGCGTGCAGCAGTCTGATTAATTAATCTGCTTTGCGTGGCATTTGAGGATTAGTTGAGTAGTAGAGAAGACACATCACACACGCACGAGATGAGATGAGATGAACAACCTAGATGCGGAAGCTTATCCCGAGCAGAAGCTGCAGCTAGCATGCATGCATGATGCGTGCAGTGGGAGTAACTAACTAATTTAGCAAGGGAATTTCGGCTAATTCCCTGGCTGTTCTGATCAGATCGATCAGGGTTAGTTCGTTATATGATATTGATCCCAAGAGATCGAATTGATTTAAAACTGCTTGATCGGCTTGTTGATTTCCTTCACTGTCACTCAGTTCGTCAAACTTCGAGATTGTAGCACCGCCGTTTGATGTCTTTGCACTGAATGCAGAAGTGTCTCTTTCCCCTCAAATTCATGAAACATTTTTTTATCGAACACCAGTAGTGGAGAGAGAGAGAGAGTACTGGTAACTTTCATTTTGCATTGGAAAGCTCAATGTTTTAAATTAAAGAGATGAAATATTATTATCTCTAGTTTATTACATAGGTCATTTTAGATTTATACATAATAATTAAGAAATTATATCAAATAACTTTATCGTCACTTATTTATTGTACTTTAGAAAATATCAGCCGCTTATTATTTGTGAGAAGGGTAGCATATATTTGATAGTGATAGAAAACAAAAACAAAAACTGTCAAGAAGTTTGAAAACAAATTATATTTGAAAATTGTTGAAAATTCTAAAATGACTTATATAAGAAATTGGGAGAGTATATGGAATTTGTTGCCATGATTTTGAGACAGTTTCAGTTAGAGTAGTGACCAAAAATAGCAGCATTATGTAATAAAATTATGATAATTAAGATGAGAATCGTGTTTTCCTAATAAACAACATTGCTTATACGTTTTATTTTGAAGGAATTAGAAATAAACAAGTATTGTTGTTATAGTTTGGACCACAGTAATTAATTGTGTATAATTTAGACCCACGTTTATCTGTGTCTTTGTTAATTGTTCGACGCATCTTAATTAAATATGTGAAATACTCTCATCAAAAATGAAATATATATATAACTAATGCAATAATTTGGTAATAAAATACAACACATACGTCTATATAAATCATCCATAAAAAGATCAAAAATAAATATGCATGGAGAATCTCTCTCTCTCTCTCTCTCTCTCTCTCGGCATGGTGCATCAACTCCTGAACTCCTGTCAAGATCCAATGTTTCAGTTTTTTAACATAACACAAAATAAATAGACTAAAAAGATCGACTTTAAATATGGAAGCACGCATGTTTTCTCAACAATGGAATATAACAAATATCAAAATATGTATCGGTTCCAATGTTCAATGAGCTTCATTAGTACAATCCGTTGCAACTCAGCAAATTAAAGGCAGTTTTAATTTGCAGCACACGCCGATGCATGGATCGAAACATCTCCTATGCATGTGCACCGCACATACCCCGGTGCACATATATACGCCTTCCAATACAGTCTGATAGCGTGAGACGAGACGACGGCCGTCGTCAAGAACAAACGATAAAATAATTAGCATTTTCTAGTACCAATCAGCCACGAGTTACCTACCTTAGCAACCAAGCCAAGCGATTAGTTAGTAAACACAACACGAGGCGGCCGGGCAGCAGCGTAATCGCCTTCGTCTTCCTTTCTCTCGCTAGCTAGCTTCAGTTCATTCTTGAACTTCCCTTTCAAATATAGAAGGAAAAATTACAAATTACTACCATAAACAATCGTGAAAGTTTAAATAATCCCCTAAACTAAAATATCATTTAATTAGCTCCCAAAAATTTGAAAACTGGTTCACTCTTTAACTTTCGTTGACGTGGACGGCGGAACGACGATTGTTTTATTTTATTCATTAAATAATGTATCTTTTTATACATTAGTATTGCTTAAAAAAATATAAATCATGTTTAACTAGAAACACAAATTATTTTAACTGTTTATATATAATGTTTCAACCAGTTATGGTAAATATTTTACATAATATATACGCAATGTTTTAATCAGTAACGCGTCATGTTTCAGCTAGAAATATATTTTGTTTCAAGTGTTTTTATGTAATGTTTTAATTAGTTCTGATAAATGTTTAACATAATATATACGCAATGTTTTAATCAGTAACGCATCATGTTTTAGCTAGAAACATATTTTGTTTCAAGTATTTTTATGTAATGTTTCGATCAGCTCTGATAAATGTTTTATATAGTATATACACAATGCTACGATCAGTAACGTGTCATGTTTTAACACTAGCAGTTAAAAGTTGATCGAACAGCCAGGATTTACGCGTGGTGATCCAACGGCTCAGAGGTGTGTCTGATATATTGCTTCACGTCGGACGTCTGGCTCCTACTTATCTCAAAAAATAATCAAGATTTTCGATTAATCGTTTCATGTATCGATCACGGAGAAGGATGAACTAATTAAGAAAAATTATAATTAAGATACGGAAAGTAAGAGATGATTAACATGATAGATGGAGAGTGGAGAGAAGACCTCTCTCGTCCGTAGCATGTTTAAGCTTGGTCATGTCAGTTATGTCTCTGGGTCCGTTAGTAGTTAGCATTTAACCGTACGAGGTTTAGCCAAGTCCAAATCCAACATTTACCGGCTCCTGCGCTCCTGCCCTTGCAAATGTAACCGCCTCCTCACCTAACCGCACGTTTTCTCGTGGCTTCGTTTCAGCCATGCATGGTCGTGACGATGAGACATTTCCTGATCTTGTTGTTATACGTGTGAGGTTAAAACTGTTTCCCTACAACAATATAAGTTAATCTTAAACCTAAAATAGATGCTGTTTTGAACTTTTTGACGGTTTCATCTGGCGTTTTACCTAATCTCGAAGCAAAGCAAATGGATAGAGGGGAGCAATTCCAAAATACCAGATAAATCCTTAACATATATTATCCCCGTCTCAAAAAGACTTCGTTTCTATCTTTCAAAATTTATCCCACAAAAACTTGCATGATTTATATATTGTTTTCTTTGGTTAATACGTGCATAATTAATAGACTCTTCTTGACCAAATGACACCACCCTCCTCAACTTGCCTGAAAATTAGAGTTAATGGCATTGATAAGGGTCATCTAAGTCATTTGTCCATAATACTAATCTCTCTAAAAATTGTTAAAAATAAAGTTTTTTGTTGGGCGGAGGAAGTATATATATAGGAACCTTTGGTTTTTCATATATAAATACATTATGATGCACTAATTTCCATTTAAATTTAACTTACAGACAGTATGAGAGTAAATTTTACCTTGTTTATTGGGATCCTAATATTTGCTGTCGATTTATTTAGACAAAATAACACACAGATTTGTGCTGCCTATTTTAGGTACTCACTTTCTACATGCATGATCCTATTGCTAATAACAAATTTTATTGTAATTAACTTTGTAAATATAAGCGTTTCTTTGCAAACAAGGAACCGTATAATCTGCAACGTGCAAAGCCAAACACAATATGAGGCAGAGCAAAGAAACTGCCTAGGATAAAAAACAGTTCATTGGTATGTATATATACTAATTAGATTGAAGGATATATATGGTAACTAATGAAAAAAAATATTAATTTGTGGTTGTTTTTATGTTCGAAGAGAAAAAATAGCATGTAAAATTGGTGATTCGAGCCGTTTTAATGATTCAGCTATCAAATAAAATTTTGTATGCCATACAAAAGCTCTGCACATTATTGGTCTGTCATAGTTAATACCTGCACACCAGCTAGCTAAAGTTTAAACATGAAAATCTTTTTATGCCAACAGAAATTTCACTAATTCTTATAATTTTTTTCGCAAATTAGTATAGGGGCGAGGATAGAAATAAATGGCACCTTAAATTGCATTGAGAAAAAAAAATCATATCTGGTGCATTTAATCGATGATATGATATGCTGCTGCATCAGCTATCCAATATATTGATAGCTAAAATATGAGTTTTCACTCATAAAACTCCAGAATATTTAATGAGTTTGTGCACTGCTGCGTACCAGCTCAGGATTTAAGTAATAATAAAACTGGCAGCTAAAAAATGCAAGTAGAAAACAAAGAAAAAATGAGAAAAAAAAAACATACTTGCAAATTGCAAATATTTCCTCCCGAACGGCCGGTCAACGGCAAACGAGGGTTGTTTTCGTAAAACTCCACACACGCGTCTCACTGCTCGTCTCCTCCGACTTCGTATATAAAAGCCACCTCGCCACCCTCTTCTTCGCCAACTCGAACTCTCGAAGCATTTTTTTCTCTGTCCCCAGGTCGCCGGTGCGAGGAGCCAGGCGTGTGGGGGCTGGCAGCATGGGGGCCAGGCGCGGCGCGCGTGCCCTTTCGAGGCAGGATGGGGAGGCCGGCGAGAAGCGGAGGAGGATGCCGGATGGGGATGGCTCGGCGGCGCCGGTGGTGGCGCACGCCGGCGGCAAGCAGGGGGCGTTCGACGCGCTGCACGATGAGCTGGTTGTTTCCATCTTTGCCGACGTGGCCGCCTCCGCCGACTCTCCGGCTGACCTCTTCACCGTCATGCTCACGTGAGTGCGCGCCGTTGGCGTTTCGTTTGGATGGATCGCCCGTCTCGGAGTCCCGTTTGTATTTCGTTTCCGTGTGCGACGCGAGGAATCACGGTTAATTATTGGATGGATACGCGGGTTTTCATGGCCGTTTGTTTCGGACTGCAGGTGCAGGAGATTCAGGGAGCTGGGGCAGAACAAGCCGGTGCTCGCGCGGGCGTCGCTGGGGTGCGTCACCGTGCGCGCCGGGGCCTGGTGCGACGACGCGCACCGGTTCCTCCTCCGCTGCGCCGACGCCGGAAACGTCGACGCCTCGTACCTCCTCGGCATGGTACGCGTGCGCGTGTACATACATCGCGCATGAGCATTTCTTGTTGAGTTCGCCGTCTCTTCGTGCGCTTAGAGTTTGACCGGTTAGGTGCTTTGACCGTGCTGACGGTTCCCTTTCATTGTCATCTACAGATCCGGTTCTACTGCCTCGAAAGCCGTAGGTCGGGGTCCGCGCTGATCGCGGCGGCGGCGCTGCGCGGCCACGCGGAGGCGCTCTACTCGCTCGCCATCATCCATTTCAATGGCAGTGGTCGCTCCAAGGATGCCCGCAACCTCCTAGCCGGCGCCCAGCTCTGCGCGCGCGCCGCGTCGCAGGGACACAACGACGCGCTCCGTGAGCTTGGCCACTGTGTCTCAGACGGCTACGGCGTTCGCCGCTCCCTCTCCTGCGGCCGGCGCCTTCTAATCCAAGCCAACTTCCGCGAGCTGTGTGCCACGTTCGTCACCGGAGTGCCGGGGTTCGCTGCGGCGCTCGGCCTCATCGGCGAGTGCAAGACTCTAAGGGCGCATATGTGCTTGCTCAGTGACTTCGGCTGCCACATCACCGGCGCCGCAGTGCGCCAGGCGCACGCGGCCAACGCGTTCCTCGTCGAGTGGTTCGCTTCACGCCCCATGGGCACCACCAGTGACGGGGCGCTGCGGCTGTGCTCGCAGCCAGCCTGTGGGCGCCCGGAGACACGGCAGCACGAGTTCCGGCGGTGCTCCGTGTGCGGTGTGGTCATCTACTGCTCCCGCGCGTGCCAAGCGCTGCACTGGAAGGCGACGCACAAGAACGAGTGCACCCGCATGGGCCATTGGCTC
>KE371967.1:79632-91804 GCA_000418225.1 Zizania latifolia
GATGTGATTAGCAAAGTGTTGCTTACCTATGTCACTTATCTTCTAGCAGTGATGCCAAAGCTCACTAGGAGATTAGTTGAATATGGATCTTGTCCAACAATGTGTTGTTAGAGGAAATGCAATTTTTACATTGTGGTATATCTTTTATTTGATAGAAGATGAACATAGCATAGTGCTTAACCTTGCATTTTTATTGTAGATCATGGCACCTATTGCGAAAAACACTTCTGTTTTTAACCTGCGATCAATTCTTGAAAGAGAAAAATTATCTGGAACAAACTTTATTGACTGGTACAGAAATTTGAGAATTGTTCTCAAACAGGAAAAGAAATATTATGTTCTGGAGGAACCCCACCCTGATGAACCTGAGGATGATACGCCACTGACTGAAAGACGGGCTTATGAGAAGCACGCTAGGCTCGTGCTAGCGTAGCCTCCCCACGTCCCAACAGAGACTACTGCAAGCCAGGCTCGTGCTCAACCTCCTGCAGCTCAACCACTTGTTGCTCAACCTCTTGCTGCGCCTGCTGCTCAACGTCCTGCACCTGTCGAGCAAGGTAAAAATGCCGCCACTGTGCCACCGCCCAAGAAGACCAAAACAAAGAAGACCGTCGGCAGAAAGTCCAAAAATATTGCGAAACCTAATGTGGTGTCAGCTTGGACTTAGGCACACCCTATGTACCAAGCTGGGAAGGCTTTGCTCTCTCAAGATCAGCGAAGGAAGGGTGGGCAAGCCTTAATGGATCTCCATGCATTTTACCTAACTGGCTGCAACAACAATAAATTTTTAGTTACTGTAACGTACAAGCAACAAAATTTCTGAAGCGACAACTATTTTTTGCTTTGCTTCGAGGATCTATATGATCTTTTCAACTTGGACGCTCTCGACATCAGCTTGCTGCGGTGCTGAGCATTATAAGTCACTTAACCTAGTCTTTCAATTAAAGTCGACACGTCATTATGTGGTATTAACTACTCTTTTATATCTGCAGGCTAATGTGGCAATAATGCAAGAAGCGACAATTTAAATTTCTTGACCCACAGCTGTTAGCAATGACAACCATCGAGAGTGATAGGGAGTCATGCGTCAAATACGTACGTAAGGTACTCGCCGATTGCACCACAAGAGAATAATTTTTAATGGGCATACACCACTTGAATGGACATTATGTCCTACTACTCTTCGCCCCAAGTGAAACATTGTATGGTACATTGACTCGGCAAGACCGTTGGGATTGAATGGTGACCGCACCGAGAGGGACTTCTTGGTAATCAGAAGTATAATCGACGAGTAAGGTTTTTCTTCACTTTATTACTACAAGTTTAACCTTTAACCTATTCTCGCTTAACTCAATTTTGTTGTATCTCGTTATAGAGCTTTCGATGTCGGTCTCAATACATCAAAGCAACGCAACGCTGACAGTTAGTGCATAAAACCGCAATGCCGGTAAGTCTCTAAATGTTTGCCCTTTCAACTTTAATGTGTCGTCCAAACTAATCGTGTATTTCCATAACAGTGCTACAGTCAATCTCCTAGAAACCAATGCAGGTTTTATGTTGCACACTATATGATGCTGGTCCTAAAGATAGCGGATCTTATATCACCCGACGTAAGATATTATTATATACTTCATTTCTGTGTTGAATTTATATTTCACTTATGTAAACATCGACTAACGTAAAAAACTGAATTTACAGGAATTCAACATACCTGAAGGCAATCTTAGCTAGGCTGACTTGCAGGGCATCCGTTCACGGCTAACGGCATTCCTTGTGGAGCAAGTCTTCAAACCGGCTGGCGCTTTCTATTATAAAGGCTAAAATTAATGTTTATTGGTTATGAACTTGTGATGTAATATAATTTGTAACATTTGATGAAATCTGTGATGTTTGCAATACAATTTTTGATGTATGCTTTATTTGTGCAATACAATTTGTGATGATGGCATTCTGTGTTGTTTGCAATATACAATGTTGGCTGTCAAATCCTGGCTTTGATTCAGGATGCAGCCTAAAAAAATTATTTTTTACAATATGACCATAACATTAGTGACGGGTCTAAATAAATACCCATCACTAAAGGGTCCCTTTAGGTCCACTTGCGTCCGACATGACCCCATTTAGTGCCGGGTAGCTACTGAGACCCATCTCTAAAGGTTTATAATAGTGACAGGTGTCAAGTACTCTCCTTCACTATAGTTTTACCTTTAGTGATGGGTCACGATATTCACCCATTACTGAGAGGGGTCATGCCGGACGCCTGAAGGGACCCTTTAGCGACGGGTGTTTATCCGTCCCTAATGACAGGGCTTTACTGACGTGATAAGAGTGACGAGAGATATGTCCGTCACTAATGTACATTATAATCCATCAGTAAAGTGCTTTTCTGTGATAGTGTACAAAATGATGTGGATTAAAATTCAACGTCTAATTCTAGTCTCATAATGTCACATCTTAAATGTTTATGTGTTGTCGTCGTAGACTTGTGGTCATCGATATCACCATATGCAAATGTACTCACTAGCCGGCTGGGAGCGGGGTTCATAATATCGAAATTGAAATTTTTTTGGCACTAGCGGATAAAGAAGGAATTTTGGTTCAGATTCAAAAATTCAAAAAAAAATCTGACATGATTTTTGCTTAAAACTATCCATAGTTCATATACATCACAATTGCATATAACAAATAACAACATAACACAAGTTATATCAACCAATTGATATATATATTACACTAAGTGTCGAAGTGTAAAATATTAGTCTAAATAGTCCCAAATATCTTGTGTGTGGATCGCTCAAAAAAACTACATAGGATAAAAAAGAGTTATATATACTATATACTAATTAGATCAAAGGATATATATGGCAGCTAATAAAAAAACTATTGATTCCTGATCGTTTTTATGTTTGAAGAGAAAAATTAGCACGTAAAACTGGTGATTCCAAGCCACGTTTTAATGATACAGCTATCAAATAAAATTTTGTATGACATACAAGCTCTGCACATTATTGGTCCATCATAGTTAATACCTGCACACCAGCTAGCTAAATTTCAAATATGAAAATCTTTTTATGCCAATAGAAATTTCACTAATTCCTATAAATTTTTTCGCAAATTAGTATATTTGGCACCTAAAAATTCATTAACTGGTAATGTAAAGGGGCCATGATAGAAATAAATTACACCAAGTGTCAAAGTATAAAATATTAGTCTAAACAGTACCAAATATCATAACTAGCCGTTGCTAGTGCTGCAGGCAATGGGAGGGGATTTTTGGTGGATTTAGGGTTTAAGTGGGGCAATATCTTATGTGGGCTAGTGGGGGATGAAAATTTAACCTTGTTGATGCGGTTTAGGCATGCAAGAATGAATTCGAGTGAAATTTTCAGTCTGATGCATTTTTTCTAGACCCCACCGAGAACTACGAAATTTTAGAAATTTTGATGAAATTTCACTGAAATTATGAACCTATGCAGGGAGTATGATGTATATTGGAAAATTGGTGGCCCTAATACATACAATGAGGATCTAAACATGTGCTAAACCAAACTACTTAAGTCGTTAGCCTTTCTAGCTTTTAAGTAGTTAGTGTTGGATCTTTGGTGGCCAAGTCGCTTTCTTAGCTTTCACCGCTCCCTCTCCTGTGATCAGCGTGACCTAATCCAGGTCAACTTCTGCAAGCTATGTGTCACATTTGCTACCAAAGTGCTGGGGTTTGTTGTGGCCCTCAGCCTCATCGGCGAGTGCAAGACTCTAGGGGCGCATATGTGCTTGCTCAGTGACTTCGGCTATCACATCGTCGGCACCATGGTGCACTAGGCGCACGCGGCCAAAGCACTCCTCGTCGAGCGGCTCGCTTCGTGCACTGTCCTAAATACCTACAACGAGGACCTAAACCTGTGCTAAATCAACCTACTTAGCCTTTCTAGCATTTAAATACTTAGTGTTGGGTCTTTGGCGGCCAAGCCGCTTTCTTAACATCCAGATGGCAATGCTGACCTACAAATAGAGCTTGATTTCGGTGGAAGTGCCTACCTTCAGATGAAATGCAGACCCTTGCAATCCTACGTGACAAAGCCAACCTTTAGATGGATCATAACTAAACAAATGCACTAAGCACTCAGGCTAAACCGAGAGACCGTACCTTATTAGAAAACATTTTATTAATAACACAATTATTACAGGAGAGAGTACACAACTCTTTAGGTGACTATCCTACTACTCTCACTATCACACTCTCCTCTATCTAGTACTTAGCCACTTCCTACTATTCATCATACCCTTAGATCAATGGCAAGGATAGGGAGGAGGCTTCTATTTATAGGTTTACAAGATCGTTGAATAATTGACACATGACAACATATAAGTCATTGATTTAGTTTCTATACTCTTCCTAGAAAATATCTATACTCATGACACAAAAGATTCTATACACTTTTTAATAAATATTGTATGGGAAAATTGTAGAAGGTTGTCTTACTCTTCTCAACAATATAGATTAAAATTCAACATCTAACAGTAGTCTCATCATACTGTATCTCTAATATTTATGTGTTATTGTCATCCTCGACACCTGATCATCGATGTCGCCCTGTCTAAATGTATGCACTAACCAGCCAGAAGATGATGTAGATTCAAATTCAATGTCCAATAGTAGTTTCATAATGTCAGACCTCCAACTTTTATGTGTTGTTGTTATCTTAGACTCGTGGTTGTTTATACCAACATATCCGGGCGTACTCACTTGTTGGCTAGCAAAATGATGTAGATTCAAATTCAACGCCCAATAGTAGACTTAATGTGTCTCACCTCCAATATTTATATGGTATTGACTCTTAGACTTCTCTTCATGTATACAGGTTCAGAGATTCATGTCCAAATCAAGTCTTAAAGGATTTTACCGGTTTAGAGAGTCATGTCCAAATCAAGTCTTAAATGATTTTATCGTCCGTCACTAATAAACTTGTTTGAAATAGTAAGCTTCTTTATTTGTATGATGTCTTTTGCATAGCCCTCTATCCTATTAGGGTTAAAGTGTTTTTGACAATTTATCGATTAACATGTTATTATAATAATTAGTATAGTTACCACTGTTATTAATCTATATTTCAATAGTTACTAGATTGGTTTCTAGAAAACGACGATAAAAAACTAGGGCTAGATAACGAGCCAGCTCGTCTTGTTAACATAACGAGTAGAAAACTCAGCTCGGCTTAGTTCGGTCTAGCTTGCGAGCTAGCTCATTTAGCTCGTGAGTAGATGGTGATATTGGAGGTGGCAGTCAGGCGGCATGGGTGGAGGCGGCAACTAGACAACGTGGGTGGCGGCCGGCGACGTGGGTGGTGGCCAAGCGACGTGGGTGGAGGCGATGACCTTGCGCTAGCGTGGGTCCAGTTCCAGAGGCAACAAATGAGCGGCGCGAGTTGGGAGTGGCGCGGGCCTGGTAGCCAGGCGACATGAGTTGAGAGCGACGTAGGGTCTATGGTTGGGCGACAGCAAGGGGGGCAGCGATGGTAGAGGCTAGCGATGGCGGGGGCCACTGGAGGAAAGGAGGCGGTGTGACGCTGGAGGATTGGGGGATGTGCATTGTGTTGTACTACTGTGTGTGCGTGTGTGTGCGTCTGGCCTGAGCAAGCCAACTCAAGAGCTATGATCTATGCTTTAGTGGATTGATGCCTGTTGAGATGCTATTTATTTGGGCCGAGCTCGTTAAGCCCGTGAGCAGTTCGAACTTGCTCATTATACTAACGAGTTAAAACACATGTTTAGCTCTTTAGAAAAACAGAACAAATTGAGTTGAGTCCAGCTGTTCATGAGCCAAGCTAGCAATGTGCTATGAATTTTTTTCAACCGTGTCATAAACCATGTTAACTAGTCTAGTTACAACGGTTGTGTGAAGCGTTTGTCCCGTCCAAATTAAGCCATAGATGAGATCGATGCGCCGCGTCTGCCTGCTCGCTGCACAACGCAGTGCTAATAGCTTCCCGTACGTGCCTGCCACCCGATCCTCTTAATCGACGGTGACGATGTCCTCCCCCGCGGCCCCGCCGGATTAATTACCGCCGGAAAAAACTTGATCAATTAACTGGCACTGATACTCTGTTCGATCGCAGGAACATAGTGTACGTGATGCCTAACAGAAAGGGATATGTGCACAGGGAACTCGTGATTAACCCGGCGTGAATCAGCAGGGCGTCGACGAAAAAAAAGAGAGGAAAAGCTAGCAAGCATGAAATTAACGGATTGGTAAAGGAATGTCAGTTCATGCTCCAAGTGGCGACGACGCCCGCACGCATTTTGTCCAAATCATCTATCGATCGATCGATCGATCGATCAGGTTGTTGCTTGCCACAATCAAACACGTACAGTTGCCTGCTGCTATTGAAACGGGAAAGCACGGCTCATGCCTGTCTCCGTGTCCATTTCTTTGCTACAAAGAAGAGATTTAGGCGAGCGAGGCAGCGAAGATAGTGAGATTAGGTCGCAATATTAGTTAACGGATAAGGTCCACTGCCGCATTTCGCCAACTGACGTCTGGCTAGGCTAGTTCACGTGAGGTAGCTTTCTGCAGGATTAGTTGGTTGCTTACTTCAGTTCACTAATCAAATAGCTAAGTACAGGAAAAAATCATCTCCTCTATATACTTCAGGCAAATTTTATTGCAAGTCTAAGGGTTCATTTGTTTCTTATAAAGTGAGAGTATTTAGTTCGTTAGAATTTGAAAAGAGTGAGTGAATAA
This sequence comes from Zizania latifolia, assembly GCA_000418225.1. Lineage (NCBI taxonomy): Eukaryota > Viridiplantae > Streptophyta > Magnoliopsida > Poales > Poaceae > Zizania > Zizania latifolia. The sequence continues at coordinate 86,372 of KE371967.1, forward strand.
TCTATGAAAGCTAAAATTTCAGCTTCTTAATATACTAATTTATTTTTAAATAAGGAATCCAAACCATTTGGTTCTGGTTAGGATGCAGATTTTGTTAGTAGCTCTAGCAGCCAAAATATCGTAACGACGCGCCACGGGACGGACGGGACAAATCTCCACCGGTTGATTCCACCCACCGCGTACGCCAGGCACGGTGCGTCAGCTGGCCGCAGCCACGAGGGCATGCAGCAGCAGCCAGCGAGCCAGCGCGTGGGCTATATTGTCGCTTCCGTGACGCGCTCGCGCGGCGGAATCGCAGCGACGAGCTGGAGATCATCTCAATTCTCAGCACATCTCCTTGTGGCAGACTAGCCAGCACTGCACGGATGCGTGCGTGTCTGTGGCAGGGTTTTCACACCAGCACCGAACCGGGTGATTCTTGACATTTGGTTACCCTTTAATTAGTTCAGTATGAATAAGTTCTAATTTATTTATCGTAATTATTGACTAACATAACCAGTTATCAATGATTCTTGACATGTTGGTTACTGTTTGTATGAATAAGCTCTAGTTTACCTATCGTAATTATTGGCTGACGTAACCGGTTATCAGTTATTTTTGACATGTTAGTTACCGTTTAGTTATTGTAGTTATAAATAAGGTCTGATTTATTTATCATAACTATTTACCAGCGTAAATGGAAAACCTTAATCCTTATACCATGTTGTCATATGTTGTGACTATTTGTGAGGTGCGCGCGGTTTAATTTGTAAATCTCGGCGACCTCCAAAGAGCACAAGCAGAAAACAAACACGGGATGATGGTAGCTTTGCCTGGCGTGGCAATGCATGGTCTGTACACCGGTGATGACGAGAGCGAGGCTATCGAGCATCGGGGCTGCGCGTCGCAGCTGGAATGCTGACCTGAGGGTGCCATGTGCATGCTTAAAGCTTTCTCCCCCTTTCTTTACGCGAATACGGCCAGCCGGGATTACAGGTGCATCGATCAAAAGCTCCACATCCGCTTCACGAGTCACATCACGCTGCACGCCTGTTAGCCGATAAAAAACACGTAAGCAAAGAGGCCTGTTGCAGAAGTGGGCCTACTTTCGCCCGTTTGGGCCCTACAAAATAGGCCCGTTCGGTGTTTCGATTCAGGCCTGGTCAGACAGAAATTAGGACTGAAATGAATTGGATTCTCGGTTTTAATGGTCAGACAAAATAGGCTACGGAGGTGGCGTGCGCGCACGGAGGCGGAAGGCCGAGCGCGGCGCAGATCAGCTCGGGGCGGCAGCGGTCCGGTGAGATTCCAGGTAAAAAAGAAGGGAGCTTGAGCTGTGGCTCACTGGCGACAGGCTGGCCGTGTGGAGTGGTGGCACGCAGCTGCGGGCCACAGGAGCAGCCCCGCGGCGTGGCCGGAGCGGCGGCGACGGCGACGGACGCGGAGGGCGGGACGCGCGGTGCCGGATGCTTCGGCTCGGGGGAAAGAAAAAGAGTGGAGGGCCCGTGGCTGTGCTGTCGCGGGCGTCGACATGGCGGCGCTAGGCGTGGGCGGCGCGGCGGGAGCGGCGAGCGACGCGTGGCCGGAGGGGAACGAGCCGAGGCTCGTTTCGGTCGGCGGCTAGCCCGGCCGGTCCTGGTGGGCTAGGGTTCGGCCGAAGCCTGCAGAAAGACAAGGGAAAACGGGCCCGCTTTGCTGGGCCAAGAAGAACAGAGGGGGAAAAGGGCTGCCCACCAAAAGAAGCGTACGAGAGGGAGAAGGAAAATTGAAGGTGATTTCAAATTTGGAATTTAAAATGAATTCAAATATTCCTGATGCAGAATTTATTTTTTCGTTTCCTTTTGAGATAATGATAAATTGGACCCGTAGGCTTTGGTTAACATTTGTATAAATATTCTGGTTATAATATTTAATGATTTGGAAATTAATAGTCAATTTCCTTTAGTCCATTTTGATTTGACAAAAGATTATTTCTCATTTAATTATAGCCCCAAATTAGGTTATCTGTACTTGAATTCCGACAAATTTTATTATATGCAATTAAGTTCCTTGAATTGAATTCGGACAAATTAGCACCGTTTGAAACAGAACTTGGAAATGGAAGATAGATAAAACCGATGTTTATATTAAATATTTAAGGGTTGAAATAAATTAATTCTAAAACTAATTTTTCGACTATTTATATATATAATTATTTTTGAAAAATTATGCCATTTAAAAGTTTGAGAAACATGCACTTAATCCTAGGCCAAGCCTGAAATAATTTGTAAGGCAGAGGTGTTAACTAGGGGTAATTACGAATTTTGACATCGTCATGTGGGACACCAGAGGATTATCGTTCCGTGTTCTCCGATGCTCGCTAGGGATTTCTGAATTTCATCTCACGAGACAACACAAACTGGTGCAAGAATTGCTGAACCATCACGGCAAAATCGGCTACAACTGTGTGTGGGGGAAATTCATTAACAATCAGAGTTCTATTTACAATCCTTTTGAGATGTCTGATCCTGATGCCGAATGCCGAATGCCGAATGCCATCTAATCATAGAACCTTTGAACTGAACACAAATTTGGTAGAGAAGATACTTTTCAGGAGCATAAAAATCATCCCTTTGAAAAGAATGGTCGCCCAAGAGCAAGAAGAGACAGCGCAAAACTATGCACACGGTTGATTTGAACAGAAGAAGTATGAACAGCGATAGATTCTTTTTCTTCTTGAAATTTCGATCGACAAGAATCGATTCATCTCAGTGCTTCGTGCCATGGCCATATGCTTGTCCAAACTGTTCCTGTTTAATCTGGCATATATATATATATATGAAAGAATGGCGATCTCTGTCTGTCAGCATTGGCCCCATTCTTGCGACCCAGAGACGAAGCCATGGCCGGCCAGCATCTGCTCCCTGAGGTTCTTGATCGCCTGGTACCTCTCGGCGTCCTCCTCGTCCAGATCCTTGCTCTTGTCGCTGCACCCTCCGTCGTCCTCCCACCGGTCTCCGTCCAGCGCCTCGTCGCCGGCTTCTTGCGATCGCCGGTCGATGCCGCCGATGGACCACGGATCGGCGGCCCATTCTGCTCCCCTGTCTGAAGCTGTCAGTGAGCCGCGAGCCGACGCTACGTTCTTGGACATCGTCGTCATGTCCTTGGAAGCCGTGGTGTAGCTCCAGCTGTTGCCGTCCATGTTCAGCTCGATGGAGTGCTTCTCGCTGCCGTTTGAATCATCAGCAGCGCACTCGCCGCCGCCGTCATCTTCTTCGTCGCCGTCGCCGTCTTCGTCTTCTTTTCCGTTCTTGTTTACAGCAACAAGAATCGATTGAAATCGATGGCTGTTGGATAGGTGATCATCCCCTTCAGGTGGTTCATGCCGATCCTTCTTGGTCTCCAGGAAGGCCTCGAGCTCGACGCGTAGCTGCTCGACGACGGCGTTCTTCTCCTCGAACTGGAGCCGTGCCTCTAGCAGCTTCATCTGGACCCTCTCCTCGCGGAGCTCGTCTGCGAGACGCAGCATTTCCCTCTCCTTCTCCATCTCCTCCTGCGCCCTCTCGGCCTCCCGCCTCATCTCCTCCACCTCCTCGCCCCTGCCGCCGTCCACGCCGCCGACGAGGCCGCTCCTCACGAGCTCGTCGCACACCTTCACCAGCCGCTCCCTCGACCGCCTCTCCCTCTCCAGCTCCCTCCCCGCCGCCGCCAGCTCCCTCTCCGCGTCGGCCAGCGCCTTGCCGAGCTTGGCGTTCACCCTCTCCGCGCGCCTCCTCGACCTCCTCTCGCCGTCGAGCTCAGCCACCACCACCCGCACGGTCGCCGCGGCTTTCTCCCTCTGCCTGCTCCTCCACTCCCGCACCTCCTCGGCGAGCTGCCTCCTCACCCGCTCCGACTCGTCGCCGCGCCGCTGCTCTTCCTTAATGAGCTGCCGCGCGTGGGCGCGCGCGAGGTCGAGCTCGGCGCGCAGCGCGGAGAGGAGCGACGCCGTTGACGGGTTCAGGTCGCCGGGCCCCCAGATTCCGGCGAGAGCCTTGACGAGCTCCTTGGAGGCGACCAGGCTGCTGTACATGTCCTTCAGGTGTGGCGCCATTCTGTCTCCTGTGCATGGTGAAGCGCAGTCTTGAGGCCGGCATGCGTGCACCTGAAAAATGAAATTTTTTTTGAACTGATCAAAAAAATTTTGCAGCTCCCTCAGAATTCAGACACTTATTAGTTATTGCTGATGGTTGCCATTACTTTGCAAGAGTTAAACACTGTTTAATTCAACAGTAATCATGCAGAAATTACTGAAGTACCATTTTAAGGTTCTTTATGTAACATGGAAATTTTAATTTCACACGAACTTAACATGAAGCAGTTTAATTTCCACAGAAAACTAGAAAAACTTCCTATGTTCCAAAGTCCAAACGAGGAGTACTGCAGAATCAATCACGCAGACAAAAGACATGATATGATTTGTTGGCGTTGACAGACACACAGTAGGAGATGAGGCTGTCCTGGCCAGACCTGGCCCTGTTCTTCTACTCCTGCTGCGTCAATTGAAAAACAAGTCACAACTAACTTTGACAACCGCCGAATCTTCCATCTCAAGGTCTCGATGAGATGGCTCCAATTTCCAGCTTGAATCGACTAGTTTACTCATAAATCTATCTAAGAATCAACAACTGCTCTGCTAGATGACTAATGCCTCGCCTACCTGCATTTTTCAGGTGATTAAGCTAGGAGTTTTTTTTATGCAGGCCTAGCTCTTAGCTTGTGGAAGAACTGGACAGTGATGCATGCGCCAACGAGTCATATCATTGTCAGAGTTTGCAGCAGACAGTGCATTGTTCTGTTCTCTTCAGAGAGAGTCGGCAATGACCAATGAGTAGGCTCGAGAGCTCATCACCTCTGATTCTCTGAACAAACTGACAACTAAAATCCACAGTCAGACTACAGCTCTTCAACTCAGATGACTGATTGCAGTGCTCGATAACGAGTGATGTGTGTTTGATTGTCATGGTTTTTATCATTTCTAAATGAAGTCTAGGTAAGCAAGCATTTAGCAAGAAGAACTAATTGTACACAAGAAAAGTAAAAAAACAAGTGTTGAAAAATGATAATTAACTGATTGTGCAAATGTGAAAAATTCAGAGTTACCTCCATTGTGCTGCCATTGCTGAGCATGTCTGAAAACCAGTGGCCATGGCCATTGTGACAGCTCCTCTGTCCATCACCATCTAAAGCCGTGCTCTTCGTTCTTGATATCTTGGAGAACTACACCGAAAGAAAACGACCTCTCGATTAGAGCAGTAAATGGAGGATTACAGGAACGAACAGGCGGATGGCACGCGACCGACGCGACGCTCACCTCCACCGACGCGCATCGCCGGTGAGCCGACCTCTCGATTAGAGCAGTAAATGGAGGATTACAGGAACGAACAGGCGGATGGCACGCGACCGACGCGACGCTCACCTCCACCGACGCGCCTC
>KE371967.1:101512-112684 GCA_000418225.1 Zizania latifolia
GCTAGGTTCTTCTGTAGTGTTCAAGCATACTTCTTCTTCTTATGATTTCTTATATAAGTTGTTTCGGTCTTTTTAACCTTTTTCAAGTGTAATTTGTTTTATAAAATTTAGTTACTTTTTTATATTTATCTTTCATGTTTATTCTTGTTAAATAAATAATATATCTCTCACAAATAAATAATTTATATTTATTAAAACAGAATAATCGACTTAACAAAGTTATCTGAGCTAATTTCTTAATTTTTGTATATAAATCCAAAATGATGTATATAAGAAACATAGTATACATGTAACACCTCCCCATCTTCTTGAAATCAGTTCAATTAACAATCCACACGTAGGAGAGCGTCATGCGTGCATGTCCAAGCCAGGTACCTTGCTGATCATGCTTTATTTGTGCTTACTTACTAATTTTCTCAAAAGAGGAAATCAGAATTCAGAAGCACTACATTCTCTAGTGTAGCAAAATGTATATATGCTAGTGTAACTCGCTTTAATCAAGTTGCATATATATTATGGAATTAATGGACTCAAATTCAACCTGAAAGTTTTCGATTTCCACATTAGAACTTCAAATTACGACTAAAAAGTGTGATGTTTGAGTTGAAAGTTTGAACTAGCTGTTTCGGGAACTTCAAGTTAAACTCGCTTTATCCATTTAATACCAAATTAAGGTTTAGGTCCAAGTAAACAGATATGTAAGACAAAATTAATTTAGGGGTGGAGGATGTGCATCAGCCACTAGCATTATATTCCACACGAACAGCTGTGCATTAAACTAGCAATTCTTAAGATTCAATGGCTAAATTATCACCCAATTGCTCCATCGAAGAACAAGTTGAATCATCCATACATACATTTCAATTCAGATGCCACTGGACGAACATGAAAACGACTGGTCTTCGAATTAATATACCAGAAAAGTAATCAACACAATGACGAGCAACAAAGCAAAGCACTCAAGGAGGCAAACTCAATCTAGCGCAGTTGCAAGTTGCAACTCTAAAATCACAAGATATTTTCCCCTAAACAACCAAAAGAGACATGACAATTCATTCATAGCACAATACAAACGTTTGCATGAGACATGCAACCTACTCCCTCTTATTCGTTATATTTGTTGTTTCGAACTTATACACAATAATTAGGAAATCAACTGAAATAAATTTGTTGTCATTCATTTATTCTATTTTTTAAAAATAAGTTGTTTATTTATGAGAGGGATAATATTTACTACATCTATTATAAAAATATAAGATATATAGGGTTTTTTTACACACTCAACTTAGAATATTGACTATTATTTATTTTCATTATATATCATTAACAACTATAAGAACATTTGAAATTACTTTTAAACATCAATCTAACTATATAACATGTATAATACTAAACTTAAATATTTTTATCTTTATTATTCGTTAAAAGCTACAAATATTGACTTTTCTAAAAACATGTAAGTCTTATATTTTGAAACTAAAGTAGTATTTAACAATGGCAAACATTGAAGAAAATGAAAAGTGATTAGAAGTTCTAAAATGGCTAATATTTGAAAATAATTGAGAATAATAAAACGATTTATACAAGGAGGAGTATTATTGGGTTTCATGCATGTCATCACAACACACATCGATCATCAACTTTCACAAGTGATGTTGCATTGATATGTGTTGGTGTTCCTTTAGTGTTGCCAATTAAGATATAGATCCTCCTCTTTTTTGTTACCACTTTTGCTTTAATCTGTCACCAGCCTTTGATGCACCAAGTTACTTTCCCTCTGCCTGTGCCTCCTCTATCTCCTTTTCTCAGTGCCCATAATTCTAGCTACCATATGCAACCTTTCCATCCATGTGATGTTGAAGCTTCATGGAAGAAGAAGAAGAAGAGGAGCCATGCATTGATGCATTTCATCTCACCACCCTCCTATATATACCCATGGAACCCTGCAGAACAAACTCCATGCCAAAACACACAGGTCCATGCATGAACACAAGCACTAGCAGGTCATCATCGATCAATCTCATTGCGTGATTTTGTGCCAAATATTCAGTTAAGTTGCATTTGCTGGGTTGTTGTTCATTTTGAGAAGATGAAGAAGGCGTCCAGGCTCTTGAAGGATCTCTTCTACGCCATCGTCGCGGCGGTGAAGGCGAGGTCGACGGCGGTGCGCGCCAAGACGAGCGTCGCCAGGACGCGCCTCATCGTCTTCGGCATCCTTCGCAACAAGAAGCTGCTGCTGAGCGCCATCAACAGAAAGATCCACGCCATCGTTAGCGGCGGCGGCGGCGGCAGCAGCCGTGGCGGGTACGGCATCGACGGCGTCGAGGCCATCATCAGCCACCGCTGCGGGGGCGAAGGCGAAAGCCGTAGCGCCGGCGGCGAGAACGTCGTCGTCGATGGCAATGGCATCCACCTTCTTGGCGGTGGCGGCCGCAGGAAGGCCGCCGTGCTGCAGAGCCTGCCAAGCTTCGTCGTGGAGCAGGAGACAAGGGCCGTGGTGCTGCTCAGCAGCCTGCCGAGCTTCGCCATGGACAGGGACGGCGGCCACGGCGGCGGCGGCGAGGAGGGTGATGAGGAGGAAGAGGGCGAAATGGGCGGTAAGCAGCCGTCGGTGATCGAGCTGGCGCGCGGCGCGGCGGAGGGCGTCGGCGCGGAGTTCAGGCTGGAGGACGAGATCGACCATGTCGCCGACGTGTTCATCAGGAGGTTCCACGACCAGATGAAGCTGCAGAAGCTCGAGTCCTTCAAGAGGCTCTGCGAGATGCTCGAGAGAAACTAGCCATCTATGAGTTTAATGGTCCATCTAATTACAAGACCAAGGGCCAAGGCAGAGTATGAGTGTATAACTAGAATAAGTGACAAGAGGAGCCATGCACTACTACAATATGTTCCTTGAGCAGTTGAGCTAGAGGATCTGTGTACACATGCTCCCTCCTCAGCTTTAGAGGAGAATTGATGTACCGGAGTCCCATGACGGCATTTCATTCAATAAGAGATCATACTAATTTGGAACGCATAAATTTCACCCAAAAAAACAATTGCTCAACTCCTGCCAGGACTTCAAAACATTTTTAACCTGATCATAGAATGTTGTCCCAGATACATTGTCCATCACATAAGAGGGTTTTAAGAAAGGATTAACAATTCTATACCTTTCTCAATGATTTGGTTAACATCAAGTGATAAGGGCTATGTGATCGAAAAGGACGGTGTGTGCTAGTTTACACTAAAGAAATCTGGACACCTTTAACTTCTAACTTTCAAGGAACAAACTGAAACAGGCCGGTAAAGGGTTGCTCAAACATGCATGCCACCACAAAGTGTTGGCTTGGATAAGTTTTCCAAAGTTACAGATCTTACATAATTCAAACCTGAACTCATACCTTCATTAGTTTGCACTAACGAGTACTGAATCAAGAGATATGTGAAAACAAGAACTGAAAGCTAGCATGCACCAGTTTCTGAATTTTGCTTCACGCAGACAAATGAATCGACCAAATTCCAAATGAACAACTGATTCCAAACCCAGGTCCAATCTAATAAAGTTTCGTTGTAAGTCTGGGCGAGCATTACATCAGGCATCTGAAGACGTAGCATCGCTAGATCTCCAGGGGTACAGAACACTGTGGAGCAGATGTACAAGTACTAAGTTTTGTATGTGCCTCAAGAAAAAAAGATGTCAGCTCTACTCTGTTTTATAGCGCAAACTGTAGATCCTGCAATTTGGAAATAGTAGCACAGAAATTTCAGATTTCACACAGCTGAAAGTAACATCACATGAGCTACATAGGAGTTTAAGGGTGTGTTTAGTTAGGGTCTTAGGGAGTGACTAGTGAGGTGGGATAGAATTGCATCAACCTACCTCCCTATTTGGTTAGGGAGCTAAGGGATATAGTCATCTCAGTTTAGAAAATATTTCTCCAAGATACGAGATGGCTCCATCTCGAAAAAAAATCGGACACAATCGTCCCATTTTCGCTCATGCAGCACAATGGACTAGCGGCAAAGCAAAGGGACGGAGCGGTGCTGGAGCAGAGTGCCAGGCCAACACCGTCCGCCTTGAGCGCGAATAAGAGGAGAAGATGAGGGTAGCATGGAGAAGAGAAGAGTAGACTAGCGCGTAGGGATGAAAACGGAGCAGAAAGTTTCCGTTCGTTCTAAAAAAACGGAAGCGGAGAGGGTTATACGGAAACACGGAATATCCCGGAACAGATACAGAAACAAAAAGTTTCCGTTTGCACCGTTTTTTACTACACTATATAAAATATTAGCTTTTACTTTTTTACATTATATAAAACTTTAAACTATCTTCTATTCATGAAATTAAACAATTTAATTTAAATTATTATATAATTATTTTCTAAAAATAAATAATATATATTCATTATAACTAAAACTTTCTATAAAACTTGTTTTTACTTTATTATATGCATTTATCATTTATTAATATGTGTGTAAATTGAACCTATTTATTGGTTTATCATATTTTTTCACATGTTAATGATTTTTTTATTCCGGTAGATATTCGTTTCTGTATTCATATCCGCTCCTTATTCAGTTCGTATTCGTTTTTGGTGCTATCCGCTTTCATATCCGTTTTCGGGATATCTGTATTCGTTTTCGTTTCCTTAAAAAAATACGAAAACGAATATGGTAGCACTTATTTCTATTCATTTTCGCTCCGTTTTCATCCCTACTAGCGCGGCATAGGACTAGAGAGCAGAGAAGAGAAGGCGAGAGGTAGTAGGGAGGGCAATGCAAAGGAGGGCGTTAGCAACAGAAAAGGGGTGTCGACAATGTGGATGCAGTTGGCAAAGGGGAGCGCAAGAGGAAGTGAGGAACCATTCCATCTTCAATCCAAATTAAAAATAAAATATTTTCATCCTTAAACCAAACAACGCTCAAAAAAGAAATTGAACCGTTCCATCCCAAAAAATAGGATAGATCTATTACATCCCACCTCACGTTTAAACCAAACATATCTTTAGTTCAGAGTAAGAGTAAGATGAGATAAAGTCATTCCATCCCACCTAACTGCCAGTTTCGTTGATGAACGAAAGAATAGAATCATTCTAATTTGAGAAATATTTCCTCTCGATATGAGATGTTCCATAAAAAACTCAGATGATTGTGTCCCACCCGTGGTAGCGCCGAGCGACGGCGCACCGCTTGGAGCAGTGAAGGCAACAATCCCCTTCCCCCTCTCCCCTTAATCCTGACGTGGCAAGTGAGCCTCCGTTCCATCAACAAGCTCTGGCCATGGCGCACACAGATGCCGACGCTGGAGACCTCCTGTTGCCCCTCCCCCTACGAAGAAGTCGTCCACCAAGAAGGCCTCTGTTTTGCTCGTTGTCACCGGTAGGCCAGATCCAAAGCAACTATGTGAGAGAGGGTGATGAGTAGCAAGGCGACGATGAATGGGGACATGTTCCACGGAATCATTTCATCCTCAAACCAAATAAAAAACAAGATAGTTTTATCCTCAAACCAAATAATCCTCAAAAGAGGACAGACAATTCTATCACAGAAAAATAGGATGGATCCATTCTATTCAACATTGCTCCTAAACCAAATACACACTAACCTGACATAAAAGCTGAAAGCCCAGAAAAATAATGCTAAACAGTAAATAGAGGACTTCTAAAGTTGGAGTGACTAAAGGATTACAGTACAGCTAATTATATTTCTGTAAGTTGCCGGAAATATTTATGCTATCATATTACTGATTTAAATCCAACCCTTGACTTACAGTTTCGAACACTTGTATCTCAAAAGGCAGTGCAAATCAACCCTTTCCCAGATTAAGGGGAAAAAGAATAGCAGAAAACCAGAAACAGTTGACCTTTTTCAACAAAGGGAACAAAAGATAGTTTGAAGAACACAAAATCAAAAGGAATAAACTTAAAAAAATAGATTGAAAGTGAAAATAACTGAACTTCTTGGCGATCCTTTTCAGCATAAAAGGAAGAGGCCTTTTTTTCCACTCTTATGCAGCCTTTTGTTTTTGTTTTGATATTCCAATATCTACTTGCATGAGACTAACAGAGAAATGTTATAGGCATGCTCCTCCATAAAACAACAAAATTGCAGCAGCCTTCTAAAGACATCAAACTGATGAACTTCATTTAGCAACATATTCAACAGAAGACAAGACGATAGGTTTATAAGACTAAAATGACATTGTGTTTAGTTTAATTGTAAAAAACAGGGCAAATATTTTAATCAAATCAGAACAAACAAGTTTTAAGTACCACATTTAGCATTAGCAGTAACACTTAATCAGACTGATAACAGATAGACTCATTTATTGCTACAAGAAAGAGCAGAAATCAGAAATAGATTATTGAGGGAAGCATAGCTAAAGATAGCTCAAGGAAGGCATAACACTGGTAACAATACATAGAAATATAGAATAACAATCCAAGAAGACAAATAACATAGAGCTAAAATTGATGTGCTATGCAATGAAATAGTTCACACTGATATTTTACTAAGAGCAGGAGATAAAATCATCTGACATGAAAATAAGTTGCATGCCATTTCAGATGCAAATGGCTCTAAATATACATTTAATGCCCATATAATTAAAGCACGTTTACTTAAATCTGAATGACCTGAACATAAATTTTTTAAACCTTGCAAGGGAGAAGGAAACATGAGGCCGGCACATGATCATATATTTTTCAACATAGTGCAATGTCAGTAAGCTAACCTTAATGCCAAGCATCATAATCCAAGGAAAACAAACTGCCAAATGTATAAGCCAACAAAATAAACTAGCACATGTATAGGCCAACCATAGCCTACCTCAGCGGTTCCATCTTCTCTCTTGTAACTAGAGTTTGATTCCCATCAACCTGTCATTTTTTGTGGATTTTCCACTTTGTTTTCTGGGGCTGATGTCAGGTGGGGGCGCACATACAGCCACCACCAGAGGGCTGCGCTGGCCCAGCCTGACTCGGTTAGGGTTTCCTAAATTAGCTATAAGCAGGATATCTAGTATTTCCTAGTTTGCAGGGTTATTGCCTTAATCATGGTTTCCTTATTTGCTGATTGTTATAGTTTCTAAAGATAGTTGTAGCCCCTCCTCTATATAAAGGAGCAGGCAGATCAGAGAGGCATCACCGCATCAATCAAGAAATAAAGCAATCTCCTTTACCCAAATACAGAAATTATTCTGAAGTGGAGGCAAGTTTGTAAGTACAGAAATCAGCATCTACTGGAAAAGGAAGGAAGGATGACACATAGGATTTTTTTTCATTTAAACCTTTTCTATTTTTATAAACAAACCCATACAATTCCAGGAGATTTATTTCCACATTATGGCCACTACAAAACAGTGAAACACATGTATGTCTGAGGCAATTAGCATGTAAGGAATAGTCTTTCAAGTGCTAGAACATGTGTATCCATTCTATTTTCATCCAAATATTTATCTTGAGCGACCTATATAGAGAGTGAGAATCAGACACTAAGGGGTGACTAATTTACATTGTTTGCAGAGTGCACTTCACAGCTCACAATTTGAACAGTATAGTAATGAAAACAAAACAGTGTGCTAAGCTGGCATAATATTTGGACATTATAACCTTAACATACGTGAATTCAGGTACAGATATCAAGCTTCATAAAGCAAAAAAATTTCAGCATTGAGTTTGCTGCCAACAATAGCCCATAATGAACCACCTATATGCCATTATCTTCCAAGAATATGTGCTTATTCATAAGATATTGCTAGAGAAGCATGAAGGCGATAAACTTTAGGATACAAAATAGGCAAACAATATTTGCTTTCAAGCTCATCACAAGTCAAGGAGTTTTAATGTTCTAAACATTCAAGAAAGACACTTCTAAGAGACCAAGACTTTTGTTGTGGCATCAGTGTACTAAATTTGCAGGTATGGAGATTCTCGCAGCCATTTGTGTTACATTTCTACTTTACCGTGGAGTTTTGCTATTGAACATCATATTTACACATACCCTAAATGGGTTATTCCCACATGGCTGCAATAATAATGATAAACCCTACTCGATCCAATTGAATAAGTTTCTTGGGCCTGTCAATGTCTTGCATAGTACTGGAAGTTTAGTACAGCTAACAAAAAAGATCAGCACAGAGATAGTACACAAAGAACATATGTACAATATTTCTTAGTACACACCTTGCAAGAGTATGCAGACCAAAAGGTCATTGTATCATATTATTGTATTGCAGAGAGTGAGACTACTAAGGGAGCAAGCACCCATATGACAGATCTTACGTGTACATAATTTGTGATCCTTGGATAAATTATACCTGAAACAGGACTTGCCAAATATGAACTATGTCCTTCTTCTAGAGTGGTTGGCTGACCCGGCTGTGCCCTCAAACAAATCAGAAAGCTGACTTTCCAAATCCTCTGGGGTGTATTTTACATATTTCCCAGAATTTCTTCCCCCATCCACTTGGCTACCATATCTTCCCAAAAAAGCGCGATATGCCGGAATCACATTTTCAGATATGGATATTTTCAACTCTTCTCGGAGCTGAGGATCTGGAACTTTCCAGGTTGTCTGGTTCCTGTATATTTCCTCAAAGGCCAGGTTGAAGTTCTTAAATTTTTCCTTGATGGGCATCCGAGAACTTGAACGCCCACTACCACTGCCACTTCCATGCCCACTACCACTGCCACTTCCATGCCCACTACCACTGCCACTTCCATGCCCATCATCCCTCAGAAATGACAGAGCCTTGGTCCAGGAAATCCTTAGGTAGCTCTTTGAATACTGCCGAATCTTGCCACTACGCCTTTTTATCCAGTGATCACCAAAAATCTTGCCGAGCTCAGAATCCTTTACCTTTTGAACAATGTACAGCAAATTGTTCATGGAAAATATGCACTCCAGGGCACTGTCTTCATACAGCTTAGATTTTTCCCCCAGATTAGCCTCCAAATAAGATATCAGCTTCAAAAGGCGTCTTCCAAGAGGGGTCATGCTCTCCAAGTGTTCCTGATCCTCATCCTCAGCTCTTGCCAAATCAGTTTGATCATCAGCATCGTCATCCAAGAGGGCATCAAGTGTGTCGTTGTAAACAACCAACAGCCTCAAATAGTTCATGACGTAGCGTGTCATGGGGTGGATCTCACCAGCCGTCATGGCCCTCCTTGATGACTCCTGCTGCAAAACCTTCCCAAATTCGAAAAGAGTACCCCTTATGGCATCCCCAAGCCTATCAAGATTGGCCTGAACATCGCTGATCACACCATCCCCAGAACTACCCAAGCACAAATCCTTCATCTCAGGGATCACCTCCGCAAGTGCCTCATACATGTCAAGGATCCTCGAGAGCTTTTCTGGAGAGCGGGGACACACAGCCACAGCATCCCCAAAGTTGAGAATCTGCATAATACATCCTTTGGTGGATTCAATGAAGCAATCCTCCCTGAGATCATCAGAAACACTGAGCACCTGATCGCAGAGGCGTCGCTCACCAGCGAGCAGGACACGCACGACCGTCTTGACCCCTTGCACCCACCTCTTCATCTTGTCATTCAACTGCTTCCACTCGATGCGCTGCACCTCGTCGATGCTGAGGCGCTCGACGCCGAGTGCGGAGAGGTACTCGTCGAGCAGGTCGCGGCGGATGCCGCAGTACGCATCGGCGAGCTCGCGCGAGTACCCGGCGCGCGCCATCCGGTCGGCGATGGCGCGGAGGTCATCGACGGCCTCCGGGCGCACGGGGTCGAACACCTGTTCTTCGAAGGGGTTGACCAAGGGTCCGCCGCGGGCGGTCTCCGGTGCGGTGTCGACGCTGTGCGGCGTGGCGGCGTCGAACTCGGAGGATGTGTCGAGGTCATCCATGGAGCCAAGCGAGAGGCGGCGCAGAGAGAAGAAGAGACCTGTGGGGTCGAGCGGCACGGCGTGGCGGACCATGAGGTGTCGCAGCTCCTCCTCGAGGCGCGCCATGGCGAGCTGGACGGCGACCCCGGCTCGCCCCGTGGTGGCGGCGCCCGCGCCGCGCGCGAGGTGGTCGACTGCGACGTCGACCGCGGCGAGGTACTCCGCGACGTCTTCCTCGGCGGCCTCGAAGACGAGGGCCTCCGGGGTGCCGTCCCAGAGCTGGATGAGCTGCTCGGCGACGTCGAAGGACTCAACGGAGATCTCTCCCAACGGGATCCCCGATTCAGCCGACGCGGCGAGGTCCGAGGAGGGGAAGAGGTCGGAGGTGATGTGGGAGAGCCGGTTGTCGAAGCCCGACAGGATTCGGATCATGTCGTCCGCGGCGTTCTTCGAGGTTGCCAGCGACTTGACGATGTGCTGCGCTGCGGCGAGCACCTTGTCGCTGCCGGCCGCCGCCGGGTTCTCCGGGGGCGGCGGGGGCGCCGCCGACATCGCCGTCAGATTTGCGAGAGGGGTTGGGGATTCGACGAGCCGCGGTGGAGCGGAGGTCGGAGGTAACTTGGGTGTTACGCTGCCTGCTACTTTGGTTTGACTGCTTGGTTAGTTCGGATAGGCGGCGTCCGTCTCGTCTCATCGCGTCTCCGACCGGTCGGTCGCCATAGCGTTCGTGGCACGGTGACAGGGCCGAGATGAACAGCGCTCGCCGAGACGACGATTCGATCGCCACACCGAGCAATAACAGTGGTAAATCAATCAATTTTCAAATTCTAAATTTGAATTCAAAAATTTTCATTCAAACAAATTAAACAGTTATCAGGCGGTTCAGATTGGTTATTCTGTTTAACGACGGTAACCCGTAACCGATCTGTTAGTTAGTTACGATAGCTAACATGTTTGCATCGAAAACGATTCGATTTAAACATTACATTAAAATGGAAATATTTATAGAAAGTTTAGAAAAATAAAAAATGTGGGAAATTGTAAAAAATGCATGAACATAAAGAAATTTTATGAGAGGGGGGCCTCGGTGATTCTAGATGGCTGGCCCGTGTCATAGATGGCGAGTTGGGCTGAAATCCAGAGAAAACGATGGACCTTGGAGGTGACGGAATTCGATGCCCCACTCACCCATCAAACTGTGCATATCACTCACAGATGGTTGACATGTGTCTCTCTTTTTATCTAACGGCACAGTTGCCAGCTATCAAATTTCAGGCTCTACTTTCCATCTGAAACGCACGGCTCGGCTCACGTTGGCTGCCGTCGTCTTCGCGAGCAAGCACCATCGAT
>KE371967.1:118804-136976 GCA_000418225.1 Zizania latifolia
TTCCTCGTCTTTCGTCAGGTCTTGGTCCGATCTCTGGCAGTCTGGCGGCACATCTCTCTTGCGATTCATCAAATTGTAGTTGTACCAAATCTGAAATGCTCTGTTTATTTTTTTATTGTATCATTGATTTGTACTACTGGTAAACAAGCAACAGCGTGTTCTTATATTTATCATGGCATGCATCTTTATACAAGATAAATACAGCGGGTTTATTGCCTTTTCCGATACGAAATTTTGGTGCTGTCTTTACGTTGACGGCTTTTCTCGTTCAGCGGGTTTTCTCGTAGACAGGAAATGTACTCGTGGATACAAACGCTATACCTACCGTGATTGATTGTCATCCCTCCACGACATTGTCCAGTACGACTGAAAAAAAAATTAATGGTTTCTAATGAATGGATTTAATGAAAAAATAATAAACAGATTTGAAACAATTTTTTTGGCAATATATATACTTTGAAAAATTGTATTGTTTTAAAAGTTTAGGCATATTGTCCGATAAGTACTAACGAAACATCCATCTCTGATGAGTAATGCCATATGCAGATACCGATGACCTGTTTAGTATAATTTCAGATTTAGAATTTCATAGGATTGGTCAAACTTAACTATTAAAATTATTTAGTTGAGTATTCTAACTTTTATTGTAGATTAAAAATAAAAATATAAACTATTTTATTTTATTATACAAAATCCACGTGACCTCAAATCCGAAGATATAACCTTTAAAAATTCCAAAAGGCCCAGCAATGATTCGTGCTCTGTCGTCCACGTTCCTGCGTGTGAAAACAAACGCCGAGGATATATACAACAGGCAGCCCCCGCTCCTCGTTCCTTCAATCCTCCCCCTCTCCATCTCCCTCTCGCTCCCCCACGCGACGGCTGCGCTGATTCGTCTCCCCCCATTTTCTCTCGCCGATCCCCTCTCCGCGGGACACGCCCTCCCCGTTCCACCGGAGCGGAGCTCCACCCGGTCTCGCCTCGGCAGGTATAATTCTTCTGCGGTGGCCCTCCTCCTCCTCCTCCTTTGGGTCGCTTAGCCGGCGTGGAGCGGAGATCCGTCCGGGCTCGGATTTGGTTTCTTTTTGGGGGTGATGGGCTCCAACTTTCTTGGATCGGGTTGGGAGCTTTGCTCTGATCTTTGAGTTGCTGCGGGCAATCTAACCCGATTCGTTGTCTCTATCCAACCCGCCCATTTTGTTGCGGATTCGTCCGCGTCGCGGGGTAATTGCAGCAGTTTGTTTCCAGGAAAATCGGGGGTTCAGCTGAATCCCCATACCCTGTGTTAGGTTACTCCCCTGATTGTGGATGCCCGCTACTTCACAGAATTCAATATATTGTTTTTGCTTGTTGATGGAATCAAGCATTGTTTTTATCCCAGGTTAAATTGTCTGTCTTGTTGCTTGTAGTAGCAACTGCAATGTTCAGGCAGATGTATTCTAGAAAGTTGCTCATACGAAGGCCATGGCAAATTTAACATGTCCTTGTTGAATTGTAGACTAGAGATCTTAACATTGTGTTTGGACGTCATACAAACCAAAGCCCAGTTTTCTTTTTGTTAAACAGTACAGATTTATGTTTCCTCCTAATACAAAACACACGTTGTGCGGTGAAAGTTTTTGCTCTGTTTTTCTTTCACCTGGTATTGCTTCGAGTTGACAACAAGTATCATTGATTTGCTTGGAATGATTGATCTTATAGTGCCTGCTTGATATGAATCAGTGATGTGCTAAGAGTCTAAGACTCCTTTGTTGCCTGCAGGTGATTAGACTAGCAGAAAATGGATGGAACTGCTGGCTAACAGTCATCAAATTTATATGGCCATAGGTATACAAATCTTTGACCTATTTGTGCTTGGGAACTACGTCTGTGCCGCTGATTTAGCAAATATATTGATATACTGTTCAATGCTTTTTGTAGATAATAGGGTGATGTGTGTGGGAGGGAAAGGTTTCTACCTCATCAATAAGGAGACTTCTGATTCTACAAGGAAAAACCATTCCAAAGTCTCTCACTATCGGATGGCATTTGATACAGCAAGAATTACTAAAACAGAGACATCAAAGTTGAAGAACCTCATCTCAGCATCTTTCAAACCCTTGTCTCTTACCATCCCCATAGGCGACGGATTCCACGAATTGTTTCCTTTAAGTCACTGTCATTTATAGCAGATAAAGTCTATAGATAAGGCAAAGGTTTTCATTTCTGTTGGCTAACAAGGAGGCAAAAATTGAGTTGCTTTCTCTCAGACTACAATGCTTACACTTGTTGGCACAAGAGAATCTTTTGCTCAGTCACAGGCACACCTTTGTTCTACCATGCAGCTCAAGCCTCCAACAAGGCCGAAACTTTCCCAAGGGTTTATGCCTGTAGAAGAATGCGATCCATACTGTGGTCTAATACCTGGCTTACCCGAAGATCTGGCAAAGATATGCCTCGCCCTTGTTCCTCGGAGTCAGTTTCCTGTCATGGGTTCAGTGTCCAAGAGGTGGATGTCATTCCTCGAGAGTAAGGAATTCATTGCTGTAAGGAAGGAGGTCGGGAAGCTTGAGGAGTGGGTGTATGTCCTGACTGCTGATGCTGGAGCACAGGGGTCTCATTGGGAAGTGTTGGGGTGTTCAGCGCAGAAGCACAGCCCTCTTCCACCTATGCCTGGACCAACCAAAGCTGGTTTTGGTGTGGTTGTTCTTGATGGAAAGCTTTTTGTTATCGCTGGCTATGCTGCTGATCATGGGAAGGAATGTGTTTTTGATGAGGTTTACCGATATGATTCCTGCCTAAACAGGTAATGTTTGATTTTTATATGCATTAATAAAGTCTGCTTGCAAACCATAGTTTTTGCTAAATTAAAGGTAATCATAATATTGTCATGACTTTAAGGCCTGTATTAACATGCTCCATGTATTCTGAATACAAACAGTACTTATCTATGGACCATGAAATGTTCAAATGCATGATAATAACCAAGGTTTCTATGTTTTTAAATATTAGACTAACCCATTTATCTCATTATGTAGGTGGGTTGAGCTCTCTAATTTAAATGTGGCTCGATGTGATTTCGCATGTGCAGAGGTCAATGGTATGATATACGTTGCTGGTGGATTTGGTCCCAATGGTGATAGTTTATCTAGTGTTGAAGTTTATGACCCGGAACAGAATAAGTGGACATTGATTGAGAGCCTTCGCCGGCCAAGGTGGGGTTGCTTTGCTTGCAGCTTTGATGGCAGATTGTATGTCATGGGTGGTCGTTCGAGGTTCACAATTGGCAACTCCCGTTGTGTTGAGGTGTACAATCCTAACAACCATGCCTGGGGTGAGTTCAAGAATGGCTGTGTAATGGTGACAGCTCATGCTGTTCTTGGCAAAAAGCTCTTCTGTATCGAGTGGAAGAACCAGAGGTCACTGGCAGTCTTCAACCCAGAAGATAATTCTTGGCAGAAAGTCCCAGTGCCACTTACAGGTAGTTCTAGCACTCGTTTTACTTTTGGCATACATGATGAGAAGCTGTTGCTCTTCTCTCTGGATGAAGAGCGTGGATATAAAACACTGATGTATGATCCTGCTGCACCAACGGGATCAGAATGGTGCACATCTGAGCTCAAGCCATCAGGATCATGTCTGTGCAGTGTGACCATCAGATCATGATGTTTTCTGGCCTGTGTCAGCTTACCATCATCCTTGTAGGATGTTATCCAATACTACTGTTTGCTGCCTACCATCAGAGTTCGAACAGGGCTGAGTTCGACTCATGTCCAGTTTCGTTTGCTCAGGTATCTATTGTTGGCTTGTTACAGTATCAAATAATAATCCAAGGTGCTTTTGCTGTAGTTAATTCGACTGCAGTGTGTAGTGCCAGGATGCACTTTGTTTTCACATGGTCGTGTCGTTGTACTGAATGCTGATAGTCTAAATGTCTAATTATCACAAAAAATTGTCAGCCCGTGCTATATGTAAACTTTTTTTTCTGAAACATGTCATTGATATGTCTCATACCGTGCTCTTCCATGTGAAACTACAGCTCTTGTTTCTGTATGGTTGAGGTATTCTTGCAGCTCGTTTTAACGGCTTCTGCATGTTTTTAGGATCAAAATGACCAATTTCGTGGACTGCTTGTATTCATCCACGCAAGTTTACTGCTCTTGCTGTCCTAAAGTTAAGTTTAGTAGTAAAAGTCTAAACATCTTCCTGAAGACAAAAAAGTTTAAATATCTTCTTGAAGGAAAAAAAATAAAAAAGGTGATATGTGTGATTTGCAGCTCACTCGTATGTCATTTCCGTACTTCCAAACTGAATCTTGCGGACAGTAGATTTTTCTGCACAATAGTCATTCTATGCGTTTCAGAAAGCATGCGGCTCTATATATGTGACAGCGTCATGCATTCTTCATGAATGCACACAAGGCTAACAGTTCGCACATATTGGCGCGTAGATAGGTGACGATTTCTAGCTTCTCAGTCACCTGCAAGCACGCACCACACCATTTCGGTGATGTGCGAGTTCCCCAATAATCCGTGTAATTGCGTGTAAAAATGTAC
Organism: Zizania latifolia; assembly: GCA_000418225.1. Classification (NCBI taxonomy): domain Eukaryota; kingdom Viridiplantae; phylum Streptophyta; class Magnoliopsida; order Poales; family Poaceae; genus Zizania; species Zizania latifolia. The sequence continues at coordinate 123,340 of KE371967.1, forward strand.
AATATGAACCCTAAATTGCTCGGGACTGCTATGTTTCATTAGGTTTAGCACGACGATTCGAACAAGAAAAGTTTTTTTTCGGAGTTACAGGAAATCAACAATCCATTTCTTTTTTACGATATCTGAGATGCGAATTTGGCTGATACTCCTTGTGACTTCAAAAATAACTGGACTAGAATTTTAGGAACTGTAATACTAGTGCTTTTAGTTTCGAATAGGGTAAGATATACCCAACTATGACAGTTCCAGGCATATCCATTTATTTCAAAGTTTAAAATGCTAGACCACACAAAATTTTAAACCATCAAAAAGTAAACCATTCGAATTGTATTTCGGTCAACTATGGTCAACCTTCCGAAGTCCATCGGAACCGACCTTTGATGCCATGGCAGTAAAACAAAAATATTAGAAACCTCTGAAACCTCGGACAAGATGTCAGATTGTCAGGTGAAGTGAAGATATCGAGGCGAAGCCAATATAAAAGAAGTCTCCTCTTCAGTCTTCTGCACTAGCTAGCTCACTCCACTCTCCGTCGAGCAGGAGCGCGAAATCAAAATATCAAAGCTCTGCAAGAACAGCAGAAACGAAGGTTGTGGCGGCGGCGGCGGCGGCCATGTCCCTCACGGGATGTCTCCCTTCCTACAGCGCAGTCCGCGCCCTGTCATCGCCTCCTTGCTCGAGGAAGAGGAGGGCCATTAGCGGAGGAGTCTCCCCGGTGGTGGCGATGGCCTCCACGGCGAAGTGAGCTCCGCTCCACCGCATCATGCTAAGGATCTTGCCTTCTGATCGAGCTGCATTTCTTTTTCTTCTCTCTTCTTGGTCTTGATCTTTCTGGGAGTTTTATTTTTTCCTTTTTTGCTTATATTACGTGGAATTAATACTTGGTTGGTATATGCATATGTGCTACTACCGCTCAATTTCATCAACATATATAGAAAATTTAGTCATTTTTCTTGGTCTCTAATAAAGAAAAAAGATCATTTCTTTAATGCTTTCAGTTGAGTTCCTTTCAAATACTATTTGCTCGTTGTTTCGTACTGGACACTTGTCAGTATTTCTAGCGTTCAGGACATCTTCGGCAGCATCGCAAATGCATGAAATCCTAGAAATACAGTAGAGTAATTCTCATCAATAACCTGTCAGTTTTGCTCCCATATCTCGTATTCTTGTATCATTGAATTGAATCTGTAGCATTTGGATACATTAACAATGTTGATATCCATTACCATTAGTAAAGTACGAAGGCATATACTGAGCTACATATTGCTATTTAACAAAAGAAGTTAACCTGTTACTTCTACAGATGGTTGCAGTTGCAGGTAGCACATGCCAATGCATGAGGACTAGGCTATGGACTTGTTTCCACATGAGTTCTGTGTGTTGCAGTGGATTAGTACCAAACAACTATCCTGCTGTTACTTTCTGGTAGAAAAATCATAGATGTTGCAACAATCCACAAATTCAGATGCAAAAACTTATCTACCATCTTCACCTATGCTCAATATTCAGACTGTTGCAACTCTGAATCTTGTGCTTCCTTCTGAAGAATCGGCACTCCCAGAGCCAAGAAGCCTTTCGCGCCTCCGCGCGAGGTGCCTGCCCGTGTCACCCACTCGCTGCCGCCGGAGAAGAAGGAGATCTTCGAGTCGCTGGACCGGTGGGCGGCGGACAACATCCTCTCCTTGCTCAAGCCGGTGGAGGAGTCGTGGCAGCCGCAGGACTACCTCCCCGACCCTTGCTCGGAGGCGTTCCACGACGAGGTGCGCGAGCTGAGGGAGAGAGCCACGGGGATCCCCGACGACTACCTCGTCTGCCTCGTCGGCGACATGGTCACCGAGGAGGCGCTCCCGACGTACCAGACCATGCTCAACACCCTCGACGGCGGCGTCCGCGACGAGACGGGGGCCAGTGACTCCAGCTGGGCCGTCTGGACCAGGGCGTGGACTGCCGAGGAGAACAGGCACGGCGATCTGATGAACAAGTATCTGTACCTCACTGGCCGGGTTGACATGAGGCAGATCGAGAAGACCATTCAATACCTCATTGGCTCCGGGATGGTAAGCACATGATCAAACGACACGCGAACGAACGAATTTGTGAAGCTGCAGATTGAGGTGTTGCTGCTCAAATCTCCATTGGTGCATGCAGGATCCAAGAACAGAGAACAACCCATACCTGGGGTTCATCTACACGTCGTTCCAGGAGCGCGCCACGTTCATCTCCCACGGCAACACGGCGCGGCACGCCAAGGCGTACGGCGACGCGAAGCTGGCCCAGATCTGCGGCACCATCGCCGCGGACGAGAAGCGGCACGAGTCGGCGTACTGCAGGATCGTCGGCAAGCTCTTCGAGGTGGACCCGGACTACGCCGTGCGCGCCTTCGCCGACATGATGAGGAAGAAGGTCGCCATGCCCGCCCACCTCATGTACGACGGCGCGGAGGACCGCCTGTTCGGCCACTTCAGCGCGGTGGCGCAGCGGCTGGGCGTCTACACCGCCGCCGACTACGCCGGCATCCTCGAGTTCCTCGTCGGGAGGTGGAACGTCGCCGGCCTCGCCGCCGGGCTGTCCGGCGAAGGGCGACGGGCGCAGGACTTCGTCTGCAGCCTGGGGCCCAGGTTCAGGAGGCTGGAGGAGAAGGCTCAGGCGACGGCGAAGCGAGCGCCGGCCGCTGTTCCGTTCAGCTGGATCCATGGCCGCCAGGTGCAGCTCTGATCGAATCGGAAGGCTGGCTGCCATGTTAATTCCCTTCATTACATTCTATATTAATGAATGAATTGGTGATAATCAAGAAGTTAATGGTTTGATAACAATTTCACCCACAGTGGCCAGTGAGACTGCCGATGCCAATCCCAGCTGCTGAGAAGTGAGAAATACTGTTTGGACAAAGTTATACAAAAGATGGTCAAAGCTATATCTTGTTCACTTTAAAAAGTTAAAAACGATTTTTGTGATTGGAGGGAATAATTTGTTCCTTGAGAGCTTGTTTTATATGGAGAGAAGAAAACCACAGAATAATTGATCTTAATGGAGATTTTTTAATATGCACATCAGCACATGACACCTCCTTTTAGCCAGCGTTATAAATCCCGACCTGAGAGAATCTCGGCCACTGTTTGGGAGACACAGGGAAGTCGTCATGCGGTTGGCGGTGAGGCAGCGAAGATCCGCTTCTAGTTCGCCAGCAAAATGGTGAGGCGACGAGAATGTTCCCATGGAATAGATCGGAATCCTCACGGGGTTTGGGCTTCCCAAACAAGCCTTGAAGCGGATAATTGGTAGAAACCATGCAGCATGCAGATAGTACTATAGTATTCATTTCTGATCCAGTCTAGCATAGAACTAGGAAATTCATGACCAAAAAAAGCCGCCATCAAATTCCGATGAAACCACTTGCTATATATCAGTAAATATAAGAAAATCAAGAGCCTCGATACAGGTAAACATCACCAGTACTCTTCATGAACGGCTTATACATGATGCTGAGAAACAACCATCAATGGAAGAAAGGAAAGAGAAACTGTACAAGATGGTATGTTACATAGCTACATGCCATTCTATATTTTCTGTGTACCTATACCAAAGTAAAGGTGAAATATTTCCCTTATATAAAGTTCTTCAAATATTCAACCATGCGTTGATACATCAACAACAGCCACGGAACGGCAGTTCTGTGCAGGATGTCAAGCTCTTCATCTCCTCACATAATGCAGCATGGGCAGGTCTGAGAGGGAAATAAATCCGTGAATACATTTTCATTTTAGCGTTGCACTGATAAATTGTTAACAAATAAATAACGCTTCTCTCTTGAGAAATTCAGGCAGTTTGCTCAACTCAGTGTACCAATGCAGTTTATCACCCTGAATGACCTAAGGATTGCTAAAATAAGAATTTAAGAGCAGAAAATTGAAACTGTTCAGATTTCAATATGCCAATTACATAACAAAGCTCCACAACTCAGTTGGTTTCTCTTGTATTAACAAGTTATGACTTACGAGTAATCAAATATTCGAATGCAAGTTTGCATGTTTCAGAGTGTTATTATTATTCATAGCACAGAAGACATTAGTGAGAAACAGAGTTGATGCTAAGAAATGCACCATAAGATGCTAAGAAAAAAATTGGCAATAGTTACAAAATGATGCTGTCATATGTAATATGTGGGAGAAGTAATACAACATTTGTCATATACTTAGGGACAGCATCCAGATACCTGCTGCACTTTATGTTTCTTGTGGCCACCAGAAGATGATGGTTGATTGACAGAAACGTTTGGGGACAGCTTATCATGCCTCACCCTGTTGAAAATGCCAGTGTACTTCTCTCCCGATTCAGCATTAGAGTCGTCCCAATCACCAAACGGTGGTACAGTCACTTCATCTTCAGCCTGGAACTCAGGAATGCAAATGCACTTATGAATTATGAGAAACATCTAACACACCATGCGACATCATTTCTGAAGGTGCAAAGGAAGAAGTGAGCGTTGGAATATAAAGTGAATTATCCGTCTTCCCCTGTCAGCTTAAGCTTTGGGGTTGAACTGGTCAGTGAATGCAACTTAATAGCGTGGACAGGAGGGCGGGTACGTACAGCTTCAAAGCCTCGGCCTCCTTGCTTCAGTCTGCTCCTTCCCGGAGTCACCGGAGCACGGCCTTCAGATGGAGCCTTCCTTTCTGAAGTCTGCACCCCATTCCCCGCTAACCTGTGTTTCAGCCTTGGAGAGGCAGCACCAGCAGCCTCTCTGTAAGGGCTTCTGGGTGAGCTACCATAACGCTGGTCCAGGTGATGCTGGTGCAGTGGGTTTGCATGCCTCCTGGGCAGGGTTTCACGGTGGAGTGGTGATCCGGCAGGCCGGGGATGGTCAGTCTCAGGCTTTCTTTCATGTGCTTGGTACTTCTGTTTCTGGTTCAGGGCAGCATCAGGTGTGCAAGAGGATGGATGGAGTGGTGACCTGCGAGGAGGTTCAGGGTTTCCTCTCGATTCATTCGGGTTCGAGTAGACACCGGTTTTCTTGCTCCTTCGCAGGTTCTCGAACTTCTGTGTGTAAGGGGTGTCTCCTGTGGTCGACCAGTCCCCAAACGCAGGGACTCCATGTTGCTGTTTGGACAAGAGAATCAGCAGAGATTGTCAGTTACTGTAGTAGTTCTACACTTTTGCTGAAACCAACTGATGATAAAGTCATTCTTGGAATTGTTCTAAGCAACACTGCAGCCTTAGGGTATGCTCTCAATTACGAGAGATTTGATAATTTACCACTCTTAAGAAGTTGTCCTACATATCATTGACAAGAGTGACATCATAATTAAGGGGATCATCTTGAGAATAGCAAATTATCAATTTTTTCAATTGCTGAGCAAAGATGTTTGAAAGTTGATTGTAACCAAACCATGGTTGATATATTAGCTTGCCTTCTAACAATGTACAGCTGAGTACAGAATTGTTCATTACAGGTTGATTAATTTTCTCCCTGAAGATCGGAAATTTTCTTGAAGAATCATCAGTGGTAACAATACTGGGTAATCTAATTCGGTGAGAAAACAAATCTATTCAAACAACGAAAACAATAATGTGAGGACTATTCTATCATCCAAAACCATGTGCAAACAGTTGCCTCCTATACAATAAATAAGTATTCTACTACATCTGTTTTATATTATAAGTCATTTGACTTTTATTAAAATTAAACTTCTTCAACCTTAACCAAGTTTAAATAAAAATATATTAACATATATAATATCAAATACGATTTGATGAAACTAATTTGATGTTTTAATTGTTGGTATATTTTTTTATAAATTTTGTCAAAAACTTTGACTTATCAAAAAAGTCAAACGACTTATAATATGTAACAGAGGGAGTATTTTACACCACCCTGAATTTAGCATTATCTTGTGTAATAATGGAAGTGCTGTTTGACCTTCATCTGTATCGATGCCAATAAATCCATAGAATTCACCATAATATGAAAAAAAATCCCAAGAACACGAAATAGCCCAGAATTAAACTTCCCAAGCACTGTAAATTTATGTAACCGATCTATTGTGCAGTAAAACACAACAGGCTAACAATAACAAGATTAGTGCAGCTCAATACTGCAATCAGTTTTAACTAGACCAATCTGAATAGGATGACTGGATGTGCCATGATATTTCCTCTGTAACTAGTAAACAATAAACATCAGGTCAAATAAAATTGCATCATACTACAAGCGAAATCCCTTATAGTACCAGTCTCATGAGTGTTCAAATTCCAGGTGCATAATGAGAAACAAGCAACTCACCGACATCAGGCACTTCGAGTTTGCTCCAAACACAGATCCTGCAGGAGAAAATTGCTGGAGGATGCAGAATTTTAGCTAACCAGTACTGTTTCTCTCTGAAGGCTCTAACAAATTGCCCCTCCTCTCTCAATTACCCAGAGCTACCAAGATCAAATGTACTGATAAGTTAAACAAACATACATGCACCTTTCATAAAAAAAACTTCAGTTCAAGCAAAAAAAAAAGAAAGATTGAAGACAACAAAAACGGCTCCGAAAGAGTAAAAGCAACCAAAATTAGTTCCTTTCACCTCAGTACCTCAGAAAGAAAGAAAAAGGAAACAAAACGTTGCCAGTAGCATCAGCAAAAGACACTTGCACTCCTATATGTTCTTGAATTAACAAAAAGGATAGGCCCCAGCAAGACTAAAACTTCAGCTCTTACAAGAAGCAAGCACAGATTTGGGGAGAGAGCAAAGCGAAACGCCCAAGAACCAGACGAAGTAGGTTGCCTCACTCTTGAGACCTAGACCTCCAGCTCCAAGAACCAAATAAAAAAAACTCAATTCCACCAAGATATCATGCAAAGTCCTCTCCTTTCTCACAAATCCTCCAGGAAAGCACAAAGTCCCTCCCCCAAAAGCCCAAATTTGCTCAAGAAAACGGCGCAATCTCTGATCAAATTCCCTCAAGAAAAGACACAAACCACCTTAAAATCAGTCAGAGAAGGCGCATTTCTGCTCCCTACCGCAGCGCCCCCAGATGTGTAATATATACGCATACGCTCGATGAGAAGTAGAAGAGGAGGAAGGAGAAGGTTTTGGTGAGGAAAAGAGAGGAAAAGAATACCGTTGACAACGAGACAGATGCCATTTTTTATTTGAAGCCTTCAAAGACACCTGCCATTTTATTTTTCATTTTTATTTAGTTAATAAATACCTTTCCGTTCTATATTATAAGCTATTTGACTTTATAAATTCAAATTTCCCTTTATTTGACTAGGTTTTAAAAATATCAACATATATAATATTAAATAAATACATCAACACATATTTAATGATAGATTTACTGAAAATAATTTAATGTCTAGTTGTTGGTATATTTTTCTATAAAATCAATTAAAGTTTAAAAAAATATAAAACTATTTATAATATAGAACCGAAGGAGTTTGCCAATAATTTTGTTTTATTTAATTGTAACATATATCATGTTAATAAAAACTGATATTTAAGAGTAAAAAGTATATTTTGTGAAATGCAGAAAATATTAGTTTTAATTGTTGTCTATACTCTATATGCAGTTGGGAGGATATGTGCTACGCGCTTGACTTTACTAACAGTCCACTCCGATTATTTTAAACCCATCTTAATTTTCTACTCCACTTAATTGCTGCTTAATCTAAGTTTTTCTAACGTACGTAGCATGACTTGATCTAAGTAGAAAGCGAAGACAGAGACATGCTGTTCTCTGCTTGAGCCTGCAAATAACTGCTAAATGTGTCCGTGGTTTCAGCTGGATTCTCCTAATCTCCTCTGACTTTTGGTGCTCGAGTTTTTTAATCCTGCTTGGCGACATCACTTAATTTGGGTCTCATTTGCATTGTTTGCTCAGAAACTGAAACTGTGTCTCACCATTTTCTTTCTTGATTGATGGTGCTGCTGCTGCCAGTTGCTTTGGCCCGAAATCTCTCTAGATTAATCTAAAACAATGTGTCAAGCACTCAAGCTTGGATAAGATATTGCTTTGAAACGGTTGCCAGACGGTGGATTAATGACAACATGCATGCATGGATAGAGTCATCGTATACATCATCAGTTCAGCTGTCATGTGTGGTTAAACATGGAACAGTAAAGTATCATATACGATATTTTCCGTACCTTCTCTAGCAAAGTAAAATCATATGTGAAATCATATGTTGTTTTAGCGTGCTGGACAGATTGCAAATTGCAATACAGGTTGTATTGGAGCGAGTTCTCCCCGGATATACTCTGAAGAAATGGAGGATGCTATCAATGCCTGGAAGCAGCAAAGAGATTCATTGCCTAGGAGATGAACCCCCCGATGACCACTGCTACATTGGGGTTCTGCAGTTTAATACAAAGTTGAAGCAGCTTAATCCCTGTATATAAACTGCATATATTTTTGGTTGGTAGTTGAGTTGTCAACGTATAACTTTCTTCATTAGGTTTTAAATCCTAGCTAGTTTCCATAATTACGTAAACATGACTTGTACTTTTTTTGGGATTTTAGAAGGACTCAAGTTCTATATATCGTGGGACTACACGTCTTGAGACTTTGTTCAAAAGCACAGAAATATCAACACATATTTTTTACCATGAGATTAATTGCAATGGATTATTTAAGAAGAGGCAACGCGTGAGACGGTGCATGCGGTTAGTTGCTTGCATGGACTGGAGGTCAGCTAGCAGCTAGCTGGGCCTCATGACTTTGCCCAGTAGAGGAGGTTAATTAAAGCGCACGTGGTTCGTATGAGGAAATTGCATAACCTTGCATGTTTTCTCCTACTGCTAGCGACATCTTCTGTCAGTATGGTCGTTTTTGTCGTCCTAACTAGCCGGGAACTTGATTAAATGAAGTGCAATTAAGTCGTTGCTGGTACATGTAAATGAGCACGTGACTGAAACTCTGAAACTATATACGTCTATAGCTATCTATGCCGGCGTTGATCGGTACGGCTTCCTATATAAATTTTTTTAGCCGATCAAATTTAATTCTTAAAAAATCCTGGATTTAGAGCCATAAAGGGATTGAGAGTATTTAATCGAGCAATTTAATTTTTATTTTAGACTAAAAATAAAAATTTAAACTCTAGATTCCACATGAACCTCATAATTAAAGCTATACCAAATAATCCCTACCCTCTGTATCAAGTGTCGTGTATGCAGCCTTCGTCCTGGCGAGAGTAGTAGAAATCTGTCCTCCTCTCTGGACTAATTCAACATGCTGTAGCGTAAAATAAGGGATTGATTAATTGTTTGGTTGATGCTGTCAAGTTAGACATGTTTATCCTCTGTACTTAATTGTTTGGTTGTTTGCTAGTCAGTAGATTATAGCTGATGATGCTGTGATACAGCTCATTAGCAGCCGTGGTTGAGCTGCCTGTTGCTTTCTCTTCGATTCTACACCTCTTTAATTTCTTCGTCTGTGATTATGTGAACACAAGTGATGAGTCTGTACTTTCCTCGCAAATAAAAATGTGACTATGTACTTTGTACCCACTCTTATCGATCAAGCTGTGTTACACTTCACACGAGAATCTACACAAACTCCCCCCTATATATTCTAGTGGTAACTAAATTGATTCGTATGAAAATCCTAAAATATTTCTGAAATTCATATGCTTTCAGAAAGGCAAAATATTTAATTTCCCTGCAACACTCACTGTATGGATTGTATGACAAGTGAAATGTTTTCTCCTTGTCTTTCTTCTAATCTTGCTTTAGATAACCCATATTATAACCAGCCCCCAAGAGTAGGCTAATGGTTAAGGCAAGAGCTAAATTTGGCTGGAAAATAGACTATTAACTTCAACTAATTTTATAGAAAAATAATCAATAACTACAATATCAAATTAGTTGCACCATATCAGTCTTGGTCTATGCAGCACTCATGCTCCCATGCCCTGCCGATGGCCTTTCCCGCCGCTGTGTCCCCCCGGCAGCTGCTCCCGCCCTTGCTGTCAGGGATGTGACCCCTAGGTACCCCACGTCGGGCTTATCAGTCCAGACCGAGAGCAGACCTAACCCAGCATAGGGGTCCGGTATGGCCCATAGAGGGAGGTTCGGTTCTGATAAGAAAAATTAAATCCTTATCAGATAACTGAATCTCGAATATGATATGAGAAGATATGCTTATATCAAAATCCTTATAATTAGAGAATTAGTGTTCGAGTTCAATAGGCAATCATAGATATCCAAGATATCGACTCAAAATAGAGTCCTGAGTCATTGGGCTCGCCCCTTGAGTATATAAAGGGGGCGAGGCACCTTCTAGAGACATCTTATTCTTCTTGCTTTCGACGCCTTAAGCTTTCATATCTTAATCGCGTTGCATTGTAAGCTTGACCACCATATTATACACCAAAATATTGGATGTATAGCTATTATCCTCCGGGAGACCTGAACCAGTATAAACATTGTCTCTTATTTACTAGAGTCAACCATCGGATTTAAAGGCGCCGCGCTTTCCTTACATATCTAATCACCACCTCAGATACCCCTTGGATGGACTGCTCGATGATTCATCGACACCTACCGACAACCGCTCCCATGCCCCCACGCCTCTCGGCGACCGATCTAGATCTCGCTCCCGACGGCCACTCCTGCTCTCGCGCCCTGGCCCGTCGTTGGCTCCCACCTCTCTACTCCTCGCTCATGCCAACAGCCACTCCTATTCCCGCACTCCTGTCCGTCGTCGGCTCCCGCCCCTCTGCAAAAATCCCATTCATCCCGTCCTACAACCAAACAAAAAACGGGATGATCTCATCTCATCCAACCAAACAGAAAACGAGATCATTCCATCCAACCAAAAACTAGATGAGATCAATCCATCCACTCTTACCCTCCAACCAAACACTACCTAAGTTCAAAATTTCTCAGGTGGGATTCTTAATAGAACCATATGTGAAAATCTATTTTTATATAGACAAATAGATTTTCACAGCAGATATCTACCTGCCTATGAAAATTTAATATTTTTACACACCTGCTTATGAATGTACCTGTAAATATACTAAAATATGTCTATAAAAATATATTTTGTACTAGTGCCATCCTCCAATTACTAAATAGTGCCGCTACGGCACAATACTATACTACTACGTAACTATCTCATACTGCAATATATTGACAAAACCTACTAGAACTCTAAAGTGTTATGAAAATATTTTTAAGCAAATTTGCAAACGGTATTATTATTGTGATGAGCTAACGTATCGAGGTATGAATAGAAAAAGCTAAATTAAAAATAGTTCACCGCACCTGCACCAAAACTAACTCACAACCAGACGAAAAAAATGATGCAAATGCAGAGCAATAGAGGAAGTAAGAACAATAAGTCCTGGTCAAGTAGTGGTCAGTACTCAGTAGACATAAATAAAGAGAAGAAGTGGCTGGTAAGAGACAGCCTCCACATACCACTCAGATAACCAAGTTCACAATATAGCATATTCATAAAACCTACTCCATCCGTTACAAAAATATTTTACTTTTTAATTTTACCTCTTCAACTTTGTCCTCAAAAGAATTCATTTTTATCCATTTACCTACCATTGGTTTACAAATTAAATTTTTTTATTCCTTTAATACTTCTCACACCCCTCTTATCTATTTCTTTATAATATTACTTTTTTTAAGATACTTTAATTGTATAATAGAGGGAATAGTAATTTATCGTGTTATGAAAATATTTTGAAAACAAATTTACAAACAAGGTATCTTATTTATCTATTTTAAAATATGTAACCTTTATATACGGAGATCTGGAGATCCAAAACCAGCTTAAATTTTTTTGACTGCACCTGCACCAAAACAATACTCACAAGTCACATCCATACAAAAACAATGATGCAGTACTGAAGGGGGTAAGAATAATCAAGTCCTGGTCAACTCTTTCCCAGTAAATGGAACGTGAAAATTGCAGTTTGTCATGTCATCTTCCCAGTAAATCGTTCAATGAAAGTGACAACGAAAACTCTGCAGCCTGCACACCAGACTATTTTGGCACGGAACTGAACGGCCCGATAGAGGTGTTCAAGTATACATGGAAATTCTATACACTTTAAAGCACTCCAAAGAAGGGATTGGTGATAGCAGAATTCAGCTCGGCACCAGCAGTGTTCAGGATGGCCTTGTCAACCTTGTCCCTTGCCAAAAACAAGAAGTCGTCTTCAAGTTTCTCAAATCCACAGAGCTGAAGGAACTCTATGCCCCCATGCAGATTTCCAACCCTCTCCTGCAATGTACAAAAATAAACTAACAATCTCACGTTGCTCAACAGGATAACAGCAGAGCATGTTACCAAGTCCACAAGTAGTTAGTTCACCTGGAATGTAGCATTGCTCAGTCTGATCTTCCTGAATTTCTCCTCATCAGGGTTTTTAGCTACATTGCCGATGTAGGTAAGGAGTGTTTGAAATGCCCTCTTCACTTTAGCTTCATTATCCTGTTGCAAAAGTCCCCACGTTTGGGTTAAATTAATATCAAATAATATGACTAAATCAACATGAACTTAACTATCTAAAGATTACTTTATGTGAGTCATACAAAGTCAGCATCACATATAGTAATTAGCATAATTTGTTGAGGCGTGTGAATACAATGGACTATCGGATAAAAAACAAGCAAGTTGCTAAACTATTCCAAAACCATATTATCATATGCACGTCAGGCACTGTAACTGAGTCTATGCAAGAGATATCAGTATACAACAACAAAGCCTTTCAATTCCAAGCAAATTGAGATAAGCTAGAGTTGAAACCCAACAGGAGCTATTAATTAAGGTTCAGACATATGAATAGTTTTTCTCCATGCACTCCTATTTAAAGCCAAATCTTTAAAAATATTCCATCCTTTCAAATCTCTTTTTATTATCTCCTCCAAGGCAAGAGATATCAGTATATCATACTTTATTGCCATACAGATATGTTTGAGAGAAATATGCCCCTCTTTGAAGGTCTTATGGATGCACAAATCATTTTGAGAATGAAAACAAAGCATGAGTTATAACAGTACAAATTAGGCAACACCACCAAACCTATTTCCTCCAAAATTTTGTACAGCTTGGTAAGTCTTTTAAATGTTGCAACAACTGCTTAATCCATCTAATGCCCTGTAAATACAACTCTTCATGTATGTTTGCTTTTTCACTGCACTAGAACTAAGAATGTTTATCGATTTGCAACCCACAAGGTTATGCATAACACAATATAAGTTCTCTGTTACCTACTTTAAAGAGCGAAATTTAGAAATTTCAACAAGCAATAGAATTCTTAGATCTTTACAACTGCATCTATATATTCACGTATATATTCAACGAAGTTAATGTGCCAGCTGCTTGGAAATGTGAGCAACATGGGAGATGAGTTCAAGTGAAAACTAAACATCACAGTTGTCATGGCGTCGCCTAATCGACGATTAGGCGTCTAGGCGGCTGCTGGCCGACGACTTGCCACATGCGAGTGTGGCGTCCGCCTAATCGGGTTAGGCGTCGCAACGACGCCAGACTGCTTCACGGCGACGCCAAACGAGGCGGCGATGGCGCAGATGCAACGGGCCGAATCTGTTTTCTGGCCCAAGCTGACGCAGTCACGCAGATGAGAAAACCCTAGCTGCCAGTCTATCTTCTCCCTCCCGCCTCCT
>KE371967.1:144025-158241 GCA_000418225.1 Zizania latifolia
GACTCGGCACCAGACACTCGCATGGTCACCCGGTCACAGACTGGGTCACTTTATCTGGTTCAGCGCTACGGCTTCTCCGCCTCTCACTCCGTCGTCGCGCTAGTCCCGGCGAATTACCGGAGTGCCCTGGCTGACCCTCTGTGGAGGGCTGCCATGGCTGACGAGTTCAAGGCGCTCGTTGATAACGAGACATGGCAGCTTGTCCCTCGTCCTCCAGGTGCTAATATTGTGACGGGCAAGTGGATCTTTAAACACAAATTCCACTCGGATGGTTCCCTTGCCCGCCACAAGGCACGTTGGGTGGTTCGTGGCTTCTCCCAGCGCCACGGCATCGACTACGACGAGACGTTCAGCCCTGTCGTCAAGCCGGCCACGATCCGCGTTGTTCTCAGCCTTGCTGCTTCGCGCTCTTGGCCGATTCACCAGCTTGACGTGAAGAATGCTTTTCTTCACGGTCATTTGACAGAGACGGTGTACTGCCAACAGCCCCCCGGCTTCGTCGACCCGACTCGTCCTGATGATGTTTGTCTTCTTCAGCGTTCTCTATATGGTCTGAAGCAGGCACCTCGGGCTTGATACCAGCGGTTTGCCACCTTCATACGGCAACTCAGCTTCGTCGCCTCCGTCTCCGACACGTCTCTCTTTGTACTTAAAGAGGGAGACGCCACCGCGTACCTTCTCCTGTATGTCGACGACATCATCCTGACGGCATCCTCACCAGCTCTTCTGCAGCATATCATGAGCCGTCTTCACTCCGAGTTCGCCATGACGGACCTCGGAGACTTGCATCTCTTCCTCGGCGACAACCTGGTTTCTTGGTCTTCCAAGCGCCAGACGACGGTGTCCCGCTCCAGTGCCGAGGCCGAGTACCGTGCTGTTGCTCATGCCGTGGCCGAGTGCTGTTGGCTACGCCAGCTTCTACAGGAGCTTCACTCGCCACTTTCCTCTACGACCGTCATGTACTGTGACAATGTTAGTGCTGTCTATATGACCGCTAACCCTGTCCATCATCGTCGCACGAAGCACATCGAGATCGACATCCACTTCGTCCGCAACAGAGTTGCCTTGGGGCAAGTCCGGGTCCTCCATGTCCCGTCGACACATCAGTTTGCAGATATCATGACCAAAGGCTTGCCTGTACAGTTATTTACTGATTTTAGGTCCAGTCTTTGCGTCCGAGATCCTCCCGCTGTGACTGCGGGCGGGTATTAAGATATTTATAGTATGTCTGTTTGTATCCACTAGACTGTTTGTATTCTCTAATTATATATATGAGTAACCCCCCCTGAGTGGGTGTGGTAGTCTTTCACCTTCCAACAAAATGATAACAGGACAAAGGGAAGCATCACTACTATCTAAACCTTCAAGTTATGTATTACAACAATTTAGGGTTCATTTAGTTGTAAGCACATAATTTGATTATGTATAGACACCAATTATCATTACAGGTTGCAAGTAAGCTTCCATGAATTTCTATCATATAAATTGACAGACAAGGTTTCATACTTTCATGAAACAAAATCAATAAATTCTAGTGAAATATTTACGCAATATTATCATAAAGGGCTACTGATTACAAAGTTACACTGAAATACCATCATGAAGGGCTATTGGTTATAAACGATAAAGTGACTAAAAAAAATCTGTCGCGTCTGGGTTATGTTGTGCAAGAAGCTGATGGAATAAGTCTAGTGCGCTTTATCCTTTTTCACTTTAGCATCTTGGACTAGCATCTTGGACTAGCATCTTGGACTAGCATCTTGGACTAGCATCTTGGACTAGCACCTTAGACTAATGGGCTGCATGGCTAGCCTATAAAATGTATCCCCAACCCTTGGGTTGGCATGGCATTGTGTGAGAAATAAACCAGAAAATTTCCCCAACTCTTCCTAGTGTCATCCTCTCAATGAGAGTAAGAGTGCAGCTACTAACAGAAGCAAGGTTGAATACTGATTACAATTAAAAGACCATCAAACGGCACAAAAGAAACATCATAAAAAATATGGTATTGGTTGGATAATCGTGATATGATACATCATACATTTGTAAATGCATAAACGAGCTTACGAGCATATTACAAATCATACCTTCTCCCTTTCTCTTTCCATCCTTCTCTCTTCTTCTTCTTTCTTTTTACGAGCACGTTCCCTACAAATAGAGTGAGTAACTTCAAGAGTTTAATAGCAAGAAGTTGACAAAATTTCATGACCATGTCTACAATTGTTTCAATGTTACTATGTCAAAGCAAGAAAAATTATTGAACAATAAGTGCATAATATGCACATTAGAACCAGTGTTAAGTACCCATAAAATTGCCATATTTAAACCAGTTTAACAAAACTATCGTGCCTGTGCACGCAGAGAAACAGAGAACACAACTACACAAGTACTCAAATGTGAACTGAACTGATCCAGAACCAGGACGAAATAGCACTACAAAGAAACATAAATACTATCTTCTAAATATAGTATAAAACCACCAACCCATGATAGACACAGAACAAAGTTCACACCTTAACTCCTGCGCTTTAATCTTCATTTCCTCAGGAGATAAAGAGGGTTTATTAGCCTCAGATTTTGTATTAGCCGGCACCTGAGAGATGAAAGAAGATAAGCATCTGCCATCTGCATATGTAATGTTCTGGGCAATAAAAATTTTCTAAGTGTTGGTATAGTATAACATTTATCGAATACATCTATTATCAACAGTGAACACAAATAGTGGAATCCCTAATGTCAGAAGTTAGGTAACCTAGTCAAATGTGCAAGGTCCTGGTTGTACATGGGCTATATATACAGGGAAACAATCACAATTGGAGGATTTTTGGCAATATTTGATCTAATAATGTAATCCTTAAAATATTTTTCCATCATGACATTAAACACATTGAGCAATACAGTTAATAAACAAAGCAGATAAAAATATAGAGGCATCTTTATATTAATTTCTCAAATGTGGCATCCAAAGCACATGAAACAGTATAACATTTAGAAAATTCATAGTAGCCTTAACATAAATCAACATGAGTACTCTGCGAATTCCAATTATATCATGTACTTTCAGAGATCAGAGAGCGCAACTCACTGTGATCCTAAGGAACTACGATAGATTATGAAAGCAGTACCAACATAACATGCTGTCAAGCACATAATATTTTGTCACCAAGAAACCGCATCTAATACCACCAAAATATCAAAATAAATAAGTATATAATCAATAAAAAATGAAATCATGATACCAGAAGCATTTCATCAATATCTGGATCCTCCTGGTGCTCAGAAAGCCAGTTAATGGCGCCTTCAATAGTGCTATTACCTAGAGTAAAAATACATGGGTGCAAATTAAATTATGAACTCATTGTTTCTTGGTTTCCAAATAGATGATATAATCATAATATCAATTATGAGGAACTACAAATCACAATGACAGAATGTAACTTTTATGTCTATACATTGCTTGTGCTGGTCCACTCAGACAGTTACCCAAAAGCACAAAATATATTTCATCTTTCAATGCATCTATATGCTTATTTTTCTGTGTTAATGTCATATTATACATTGCTAGTGCTTGTCATATTATACATTTCAGTTCACAAGCACCACAATACAGAATCACAGAAAGTATGTCTAATTGCACTTATAGCTTGTTTTGTGCCTTGCAAAAACACAACAGTTATTGAAGGAAAAAATCAATTAATAAAGTGTATACTTTCAATTCAGGACTTTACATTGTTCATCACATCCTGAAATCGTAGGTCCAACATTACTATGATAATGTCTAGATTTTCCCATATGATGTCTCAGATAGCTTAGTCTCATGATTTAACAGCTAATGCTTTTCTACTCCATTTGTAGTCTGCCCTGGTAATTTACTAAAGAAAACACAAATCTAAGTTGGAGAAAGAGCTTGTCAGCACGGTAGAAATGTTGAAGTACAAAGACATCTGGCTATTCGTACCAGAAAAATGAAGTGCCCTGGTGCCACGCGCTGTCGTGAAACCCATCGCCTCGAGATCCGCCAGCATCTCCATGTTAACCTCTGGCGCCACCATCTCTGCAGGAAGCAAAAACCACCAAACTCATAGTATCTTTACCACCCAAAGGCCGTCACAGATCAAAACCCTTTTGTTGATCTCGAAACCTCACCTTGCGGCTCCACGCTTGCCGAGGCATCGACATCCATGGCGTCCGGCAGCTTTTGTGGCGCCTCAAGATCAATGGGCTTGGCCACCTCCATAGTCTTGTCCGTGAACTCCGTGTGGCCGGTTCGCTTGGTGTGCAGATCCACCTCCTGCGCCAGCACAAGATCAACAACAACAGAATCAGATGAGACAAAAATCGGATCGAGAACCCCCACCAAGACGCATCACCGAACTGAACCACCAAATCTGCCGGAATCCGATCGAGAAGGTGAGAAACCCGGGGGCGACGGGAAGAGGGGTGGGGATCTCACGGTCTGGGAGCGGCAGGGCTTGCCGCAGGCGGCACAGACGAGGTTGAGGACAGCGTCGGTGGACTCGGAGAAGTTGGCGTGGGAGGTTGCCTCGGCGTGCGCCTGCGCCTCCTCCACGCTCCGCAGGAGCACGCCGCAGTCGCCGCACCGCAGCGACAGCCCCGCCATTGCGGCTAAGCAGAGTTGGCTAGGTTTAGGTGAGGGGAAAACTTTGCTTCGGCGAGAATATCAGACGACCCGAAGACGAAGACGAAGACGCTTCCCCTATTTAATTGAGAGACGAGAGATTTGACAATTAGCTGCCACTACGTGGCTTCACATTTTCCACTTTTTCATTGATCTGGATAATTCTATGTCAGTCTCAGAAGTTTTAGCATTATAATCAACGTATACATTTTGAGAGTGGCAAATTAATTAAGCTGGTGAGCTGGTCCCTTAAAATGGTTTTAAGCTCTTTGAAACGACAACTTTCAAAAGAATTTAGTTTAATTTCTTTTAAAAAAATTATAAAATTCCTACAATTTAGAGAGAAACGGAAAGGTCAAAATGATATTTGCTCGTTGGACTAATTGATCAATTGTTACTTAGGATCAAGTGTCATCCTTGACTTGACACATTAGGGCTTCTTTCTTCTAAAAACCACATACCGAGTCAGTTAATGTTGAATTTTCATATTTCTACATTCAAATCATGAATATGTTTTACTAATTGATATTATAGTTTTCAATTACAGAAAGCTAAAGTATGACTTCAAAATGTCAATATAATTTCTTTGTATTTTCAAATCCGCTGGAACCGAAATTTGATATGTCAAATTATGAATATTTGAGCTATGGATTTCCTGAAGTCCTGAACTATTACAAAATACTTTAGATCAGTTCAGTAGTTGACCCCATTTCTAGCCTCGTTACTACCCCGTCCAAACACACATCATTCATTTATCACGAGTGGTTATATGCTAGCAAAACGTTAGTGGAGTACCAATCTTGCAAAACAATTAGGAGATTGAGGAGATTGACATTACAGTCCACCATTGTGAAAAAAAAACTTCTGACACCAATCTTTCTGCTATCTTGAGAAGAAAAGATTAAAAGCTCATAGCAGAAGCTCCAACAGCACAAAACTGCAACTAGGCGAACTTTAGTGACATCACATGAACTGGCATGGATTCTAATGTATCTTTCATCCCTGAAATGAAGTAGAACATGGATTCTGAAGATGAAGTATGCCCCGCAAAAAAAATTGAAGATTAAGAATGGCCTCTGTGTTGCTAATTAATATCGCCGTCAACTGAACTCAAGTTGATGCTTTCAATGGAATTCCTACAAGATAGAGGAAATGTATTAGGAAGCCTGGAAGGAACTGTGCCTACCTTTAGATTATACTGCTTGAGGTAATCCACTCAAGAGAGAACATAAATGACACCACCGATGCAATCAATTCAAATAGCTAGCCTAGAAGCGTAATCGCCATTAAATCTATCAACTATCGCCATAAATAATTTGCAGTTAAAGATATAATTCAGAATGTGCATCTACACTTAAGTGAAACTGTCAACATTTAGGGGTCGGCAGATTTTTTTCGGTATAATCCAGTGTTCGTTAGTAGGGTCGAAGATTGTGACAGTCTCTCTGTCACAAGCGTCAAAACACAAGGTTTTTGCCTAGGTTTGGGTCTCCCGAAGGATAATAGTCTTATGTCCTGCTGATGTGTTTATCAATTGTCATATATATTACACCTTAGTATCCTATGGGCTTACACCAGACTGGTCTAGCGTGGCTTGTGTGGCTATTCTTATAAGGATGAACTTGGATGAGTCTACTAGAGTCGTGATACTTAGCTCTCTCGGAACGAAATAGCTTAGGTTGATTTGCTCTAGTTCAATTCGATCTTTGCCTAGACCGCTAGTCCATTACATTTACATGGAGCGGTATCCTCCTTAGATACTACTTGGGCTACGGTTGGGAGTGTACATACATCATCATTGAGCCTAGCCTCCCAACAATAGTCGCATTGTCTTGTTGCCCATCCTACCGTCCTGAGGAGGCTCTCTACGATTAACACCTTGAGGTTGCTGGATGGAACATCTCCTTGTCTGCCTAACAAAACAGGGTGTGGTATGATGATATAGATAGATATGGGAGATCACTCACATTTATTGTAAAGTGATCCTTGATAAGCACATGCATTAAATGCAAGCTGACCGAGTGTTTTAGGCCATGCCTTGCCTGATGCACCCGTCTAGCTTGTGGAACCCACATAGAGCAGTTTCTCAACCAGCTAAGTGGCCGGAGTGCCTCATGTGGGCTTCCTTGTTCTAGCTCCTAGGGCACACAGAGAGCAAACCATCGATCAGCAAAGTGGTCCGATTGCTCCGTGTGAGCTCTCCCTGCTTAGGTGGTCAGACTGTCACCCTAGTTTGGTGACTGGGTAGCTGCGCTGCTCAGTTGTCCTACATGACCACGCATGACCTAGTCGTGGACGAGAACCTTTATACAACTAGGGGGAATGAGCTCCCGTAATTGGACCTTGTTGCAAGGCCCAACGCCAAGTGGCCCATGCCTCCCAATAGCTAAGTATGGGTTAGACTTAAAGTCATGCCCACTTTAGGAGGATCTTGGGGTACTCTCGTACCCATGATGCCGACAAAAACTATCTTGTCTAGCTAAGCTTCTTTGGAAAGCCAATATTTATCTTTAGTTATTGAAGTATGTATTACTCTCATCATAACATTAGTGAGAATGCTTGTTTGAAATTTAGCTTAGAAGTGAGATCGGAGATGGTTATTTTTGATACTAAAACTGGTGTCCATATGTAGCTTTGTCAGAAATGAAAATGTAAGGTACATACCTAGCATGAGTCTGATAACATGTTATCCGAAAGAAAACCCACATTGATGACAGAAGCCTGGACAGTTTGAGAAAACTCCATGCATTGCTGACAGATGCTCAGTTGTATCAAATCACATTCCATGCAATGTACCATATCTTAGTAAATATCAACATCACCGATATGTGCAATCTTAACCCAATCGGGGCCTACATCTTTTTGGTACCTCTTCTTGAGCTCAGAGTTGCAGTTGTTGATGATCAGGCTGGTAAGAGAAGTCGGCATATCTGGAAGTGTCTGAATCAGGATTGCATTGCCAATTTTCATGTACTGCAAGGAGGTCAAGGTTGTCATTTCTTGGGGTAAACATTGCAGATGAGAAGCATTAGATACAGTTAGTTTTTCAAGGGCATGACTGTTTTGAAGCAGAAATTCCTCAGGTAAGTGTGTTAACTGAGGCCCGCCAGAAATTTGAAGACTCTTGATGGTAGTGATGCTTCGTAATGGCTCTCTGAGTAAGATTGATGGGTGGTCAATGTCAAGCTCACTGAGATCCAGAGAAAGGTCAGATAAACCAGCATCCTCTTGTGACTGAGCAGATGAATCTTCAACAAGCTTGTCACAGCCTTCGATTGCCAACCACACGAGTGATGTGAGACCCTGGATCCCATTAAGTGAGACTAGCTCTTTGCAGCCCCAAATGGCTAGACTTTCAAGATTTGTCAATTCTGCGAAGGCTTCTGCCATTGGAAGGTCTACAATTGGGCAAGCACTTACCATCATAAAAGTTAGCCCTGTCAAACTTGCAAACACTTCTGAAGGGAGCTCTGATATTGCACAGTCATCTAAAAACAACCGTTTCAGACATCTGAGACCAGTCAATGATTTAAGTAACGCAAGTTCAGCATTAGGACACAATCCTAAAGTGATGGTTCTCATGGTATGGGGTAACATGATCTCTCGCATGATCAAATTTTGGCACTTCACAATTTCAAGGGTCTTCAGGGAGGAGCATGAACCGAATGATACTTCTGGCAGACATGACAGACTTGCACATTGTTGGATGGACAATTCCTCAAGAGCATAAAGAGAGCACCCATGCCATAAATTTGTTATATACGGGCAGTTGGAAATCATTAGCTTAGACAGAGCGAGGTTCAGCATTGATGATGAACTTGCATCACTGCTCACAAAAAATGTTGGCATGGCCTGCGGACCAGCATGATGAATTTCAATGTGTTGAATGCTAACAGGTAAGCTTGGTAGCCTTCTCAGCTCCTGACAATTACGCATTACTAGTGTGTCAAGCCGAGGAAATAAGTTTTGACCCTCCAGTCCAACCCATTCTACACATACCGGCATGTCATCAATCTCTAGTACCTTAAGGGATTGCAATCCAGAAGGATTCTCGTCACTTCCATAGAATGATGAACCCACACACTCTACTGACTTCATGTTAACTATGTATAGATACTTAAGAGAAGGTAGATGCCCAAGAGATGGAAGGCACTTCATTCTTTGGCAATCACATAGATAAATGTATGTCAAGTTAATGAGTATGAGATCTTGCAGCCAACATGGAGGTCGAGAACCAGGATATCCTTCAAGTTTCAATTTAGAAGAATTGGGATGAGGTTGAAGCTTATCGAGAATTGTCTCAGCTTTGCTTGGATCACATGAACTAGATGAACCTGGAGACCAAATCAATGTTACTGTAGATAGACTCTCTTTCTTGTCCAACATGATTTCAGTGGCTTCTGCTGCACTGCATACTTTGTCAAGACCTGAAACATACAAATGGCGGATGCCTGTCAGATTCTTCAATTCTCCAATAGTGTAACCAGCCTTTTGTTGGATTCTGAAACCATATAGCTCATGAAGAGAAGTCAGCTTTCCTACAAAAGGAATGACGGGCATTATTCCTAAAGATAGATGCAAATGGCGCAGATTAACTAGGTTGCACACTCCATCCATTTCTCCTTCCATAGGGACTGCGAGTTTGGGATCATCAAACTTCATTATTTGCAAGTGATATAGCTTGTATACAGCTTGTGGGAACCAACAGAAATGTGTCATGCTTTTTCAACCCCACATGAGAGATAAGTAGCGAAGGTGCACTAGACTACCAACTGCATCAGGTAGCTTACATGGAGAGTTTGTTGTTAGGGATAACACCCGTAAGCTTTTTGTGACAGCCAACACTTTTGTGAGCATACGTTCTTGCTCTGCCTGGTCTTGCTCTTGAAAATGTATGACAAGTGTGCGCAATTTCCTTAACTGAGAGATATGTTCAACAACAGTGGGACTTATGACCTCAAGGCATAAATGGCTAACAGTATTTGGAATCATTTGAGGACTTGTAACAACTCTGGTGCATTCTTTCACTGAAGCAGACTGTGCCAATTCATGCAAAAGGTCACGCATAACAAATCGTTCCTCGTAATATTCATCAAACAAATTGCATTTTATAGCACGACTGGAACAAGGCTTTGATTTGATGTCAAAAAAGGATTTTCTGGCTAGTTCATCTAAATATCCTATTCCAATATCCTCCTCTTGCATCGTGTCATGTCTGTCATCCTTCAGTCGTTGGATCAGTCCTGAGCCCATCCATAAGTACACTAATTCTTTCTTTCTGAATTCATAGTCTTTATGAAATAAGCTGCAATACCTGAAACATGGCTGCAAATGAGTTGGTAAATGCTGATAACTCAACCTTAACACTGCCATAATCCCTTCCTTACCCTGCTGTATATTGTGAACACCTGATGCCAATATTCTGTTCCAAGTGCTACTGTCCCTTTTGTTGTTCAACAATACACCTAAAACTTTTGCTGCCAATGGAGAACCACTGAGTTTGCTTACCATTTTCTTGCTGATGTGTTGTAGGGTTCTGTAATCATCAGTATTAGCGCCAAAAAATGCATGTCTGTCTAAGAGAAGCAGAAGTTCAGATTCTTTTAGCCCACTCAATCTTAAGGACTGGCATTCTTCCTGCATCGCTCTTGCAGCAATATCAGCTACTGATTGCATTCGAGTTGTCAGCAAGATCTTGCTTCCTGGCTTCCCATATTGTAATGGACGTACTAAAGTCTCCCAATCAGTCACTCTTATCGTTCCACACATCATCCAATACCAGAAGAAAGGTTTCGGAACAGAGTTTCTCCTCGAGCAGTTTGTGGAGAGCATTCAGATCGTCAATCATGCCTATCTCTGTCCCAGTCACATCTTGAAGGATCTTTCTTGTTAGCATTTTAATGTCGAAATTGCAAGAAACACAAACCCAGATGGACAAATCAAAATAACGTTTTACCTCATTATCGTTACATATAACTTGAGCTAGTGTCGTCTTTCCAATACCCCCTAAACCAACAATAGAAAATATACTAGTGTTGCTGACAATCTGTTCAGATGCACTATTTTCATGCTTGGTCAACCAGTCAACTATAATCTTCCTCTCCTCATGTCTGCCAAATACCACACTATGAGGCAGTGAGCTCGTTTCACGCCAGTTCTTGAATTCCACCTCTTGTTTATGGTTCAACTTATTGCCACCAAACTGATTCAGAACTTGAAAAAATCGCTCAACACCAGAGGCAGCATCATCTAAAGCTTTGACAGCATTTTTCAACCTCTTCAATGACCCAGTGTTGAATGCGTGGTTAAAATGCTGAACAATCTTGCCCTTATACTGATGTAGAGAGCCACGCACCTTACTATCTCGTATTTTTGCCTCCTTCTGAAGCTTGTAGTACTCCAGCTCATCGAGCGCATCCTCGGCCTCCTCAACCGCATCTCTGAGCTGCCACAACCATGCATCCAGTGCCTCGCTTTGGTCTCTGATTTGCTCTGTGTCCACAGCATCAAAGACCACCTTGATCTGAGGGAGCAGTGTCTCCAGCCTTTTTCTGGTAGTCTTCAGCCCTCCAGCTGACTTGTTATCCTTCAAGTAGTCAAAGGACTTGTTGACAATATAGGTGATGGCCGATGTTGTAATAGCCTTTCCTGCAAAAGCCACAGCAACAGCAGCCATGCCTGAGACCTTCAAAGATCAGAGAAAGAAAGCTTTGGCACAAAGGTTTCAGATTTCTCCAGCAGAAAAGGAGAAGTTTACTCATAAACACACATGGATCCTGGTAGCAAACTAGAGGACGCCACTGCTAATACACTTTCAATAAAATGGTGGCCCATTTTTGCCCATTTCTCTATTATATTGGCAACTAGGTAATAGAAAATTAGCATGTAAGGGAGCTTGACTTGGACTCCCTTTGTTAACTACCAACTCCATGGTTAATGGTGGAGCATGACATTGACCAAATCGCCACTTTCATGATCAAATGGGCAGTTTAAACCTTCAAGAAGAAAGAAATCACACCTGAGGCAATGCACTATACAAATTTCGTGCAAATCTGAACTGAACCCTTCTAGTCAGTTGAGTAGGGTAGATTTGCTTGACTGGACCCCTGTGAATTGCATGGTGATTAAGATTTCATTAGAGTACTAAAAAGAAAAAATTCTTATTAGTCCCTTCTCAATTCGTTAGGTAACACTCAACATCCTAATAATAATAATCTTACACTGCAGAAAGAAGAGGCTCGACCGTAGCAGGCTACTACTGCCTGTGCGCGCGAGCCGCAGGCGCAGGGTGCACACGCATGTAGCAGACCAGCGTGTCGGCGTCGCGCGTGGCGAGGACGCGCACGGCGTGATAAGCCGTGTGGGCGAGAGCTGCATGTGGTGGCTCGGTCGCGCCCGCCGAGCGCGCGCGCGGCTGCTGGCGAGCGCCACGAAGCTCGCTCCGGCATTTCGCCGAACACCTTACGTGAGTCCCGCCGTCTGAGGCACGACTGAAAACAAGCGGCGTCCGTCGGTAGAGCCGATCGAGGCGCACCTTTCCAGAGACTGGAAGCAGCGATGCGACGGGGGATGCCGCTTGAGCTAGCCGCAGTGCAAGTGCGCGAACTCATTTCGAGACGGTGACGATGGTTCATGGATCATGGATGAAGCTTAGGTATGTATACCAGCTGGGGAAGGGACTTCCGACTTATCCACCACCACCAACCAAGGCACCAACACACACACACACCCACACCCACACCCCCAACCCCAAAAATACAGCGGGAGCGCGCACAGATAATATCGGGAAAATTAGAGTTGTAGCACGGTTTTTATCTCAGTTCTTAAAATTACTATTAAAATTTTTTCACTTTTATTTATACCACACATCTGTTAGACTATTCTGTTTTTTACCATATCTGTTATCTTTCTGTTAAGAATTTTTGAATGGACCAAATTACCCCTGTCTCAAAAATCAGCTCACGATGTGGCTGCTGCTCACTTTCCCCATCATGGATCCACATAATGTTGTTTTATATAAATAACATATTTGTGTAGAAACGAACAGGTTATTCAGAGTATTGCATACATACATACGAGTGATTTTAACACATGAGTTGACTTAAACACATAAAAATAGTTAACATAGTCTATTTAGTTCCATATAATCCAGTCATACAAAATAACTGTAGACAATTTGTTCCATCAATACATATTATATTTTGATAGTAGTAGCTAATATTACGAGTGAAGCAAATTATTTCAGTTTAGAAGTCTCTTTCTTAGAGTAGCTGCCAAACATGAGCTTGTAGCTGCTGCACTCAATTTTGCCTGTCTCGGAGGTGTTATCCTTAGTGGTGGTTGCGATGCAGATATACTTGTAGCTTCCATTCTAGTTGGTCGGGTAAAACTGGGTTGAGAAGAACTATGATGTGAATCAACAACAACAGTCGTATAATTTCTCTTTCTACATAAATAATGATATAAATAGAGTTGTACAATCAAAGAAGCTTGAGACAAAAAAAAGTGTGAATGAAATGAAACAGAGGAATTATTACCTATTCTTTGTCTTAGGTGGTGCTGCTAGCCTACTGCTTGGATCGTCTCGATCAACCCATTCTAGCTCTTTGCAATTTTTTGCATGATGACCAAAACCTCTACACCTGGTACACATTTTACGCTTTCCCTTGTCTTTTCCCTCTACACTGTTAGGGATTTTTGTTTTCGCAGGCCTATCAGCTGATCTTCCAAGCTTAGGTGGTAACATTTTGAACCCAGGATTAGCGATAGGCCACTGGTCTCTATCTGAGATTGGTGTGATTGAACTCTCATATGCTATTTTAAAGCTTTCTACTGAGAAGTACTCATGCACATAGTCTTCTATTTTTGCTCTCCTAATAGTACAAATTAGTGCAATTGCATGCAAACAAGGCTTGTGAGGAGTCATGGTATGAACCATGAAGTGATGAGTGCTTGTCAACCGGGTGATGAAGATTGGACGATGAGGATGAAGGAGAAGAGGAGAAGGTGACTCGACCGCGACGGAGCTGTCGCGCGACTCAGGTACACGGGAGTCCGACCGCGGGGCTGAAGAGGAGCTGCCGGGTCCGACTGGCCCAATCCGGGTGCGCGAAGCTGAAGCGGCGAGGGGATCCGGTGTGGTGCTGATCGGCGCGACTCAGGTACACGGGAGTCCGACCGCGGAGCTGAAGAGGAGCGGCCGGGTCGGATTGGCCCAATCCGGGTGCGCGGTCGGGGGTACCGGACGCTTTGACGGTTTGGGCTCAAAACCGTCATCTCAAACGGAAAGCAGTGGAGTACCGTCAATTCTAGCGGTGTCGTGACGGCCAAGTTGATCACGTCATCGAATAATCCAGAGTCTGTATCTTTTACGCTTTTGCCCTTCGGGCCTCGCTTTGGGAACATTCTAGAATAGGGGCATTTGAGTCTTTTTACTTTGGCCCTTGGGGCTATAAAAGATGTAACCTCCCATGAGAACACTTGAGGATTTTGAATCAATTTGAAAAATCTTTAAGCAATTTTGGGGTGTTTCTTTCTCCTCCCACCCTTTCTTCTTCCTTCCTCTACAAGCCTCCTC
>KE371967.1:197524-208816 GCA_000418225.1 Zizania latifolia
GCTCTTCAAAGGTGTAAATTGAGCTGTTTTGTAATACCACTGGTGCTTTTCAGACGGTAAAATTCTTTAGGGGGTTATTCAAACTTCAGCGATACTTCGAGGGTGTAATTCAGACTTTTTCCTAAAATATATTAGCACAATTGAAAAATAACAACCAATTAATATGTTCAAGAACTAAAATAACAAATATATT
Organism: Zizania latifolia; assembly: GCA_000418225.1. Taxonomy (NCBI): domain Eukaryota; kingdom Viridiplantae; phylum Streptophyta; class Magnoliopsida; order Poales; family Poaceae; genus Zizania; species Zizania latifolia. The sequence continues at coordinate 197,718 of KE371967.1, forward strand.
ATACCCTCCAAATACCACTAGTCTTCTCTTTCCTTGCATAAATTCTCCATTTGCAATCTCCTTTTGAAGCACATGATGCAATGTACATCGCAAACTACATATTACAAAATATGACTAATTTATATATGAGTTGATTTATAATTAGGAGGGATGTGAAGTGATATGTGTCACTATAAGTCCCATACCCAAAAATATAGATTAACCGAGCAAACACACCTAAAATAGAATTAAAAGGGGTGAGACAAGCTCAGCAAGCAACAATTACGAATATAAACATATCTCACTTATTCACAAGTTGTTTTACAATTAACCAATTACATCAACAACAATCTTTAATGTGCTTTTTACTTATCATGCCATTGACTTTCACTTCTTAAAATTCTATATCTTTCAAACATCACATGAATATATATATGCCGTGATACAACTCTATTTGAGAGTTTGTGCTAGATATACTAGCCTCTCATGCAACTCTATGTACCGGTACGAGTCACGCATGATGGTAGTGACTGGCCTTTATTATCTTATGAAATGTATATGTGCATATGCATGCATGTAAATTGACGTCAATTCTTATATTTTCTTGTGATGAAACATGCTATCAATAAAATAGTCCAAATAAATATGAATGGACTAAATTCAAAAGTAGCATTCCAATTTTAATTTACTTGCAAAGAAGTATGACATGAATATAAATATAGTATGCTACTTGCTTTTATAATGGTGATGACAAAGAAAATTTTTGTTTAAGTACGCTCAGAAGTGCTACCACCTGGATAAACACATATTTAGTATTACACAACCAAGTACAAGCAACACTAAAATATTCTTTCTACCCTCCTTAACGTCGTTTATACGATGCTATTTGGTCTACTTCATATTAACCAAACTTAGATCTACTTAAATAAAATTGTATCTTTTAAATAATATGTCACTTTGCAAGTGACAAATATTTCTTCTACTAGATCCAAAAAGAAAAAATGGCATATAAACCTTTCATGGACATTTCATCGAACACATGATGTGCAATGAATAAAAATAAGTAGAACCAATGCAATTAACTGTACAAATTGATGGGTAAGCGGTTGAGAAAACTCTAGAATTAGTATAGGAATAGATGGAGACGGCCAACAAAACAACAAAGAGGTAAATGATGGATTAAACGGTAGTAGCCCCATACGACAGCGTATGCGACAAAAATAAAAGGAGCAACTGAAGATGCAAGGTACACCACGTGGATGAGATCGACAAAAATAAAAACCTGCGGTGGTCGATGAGGATTCAACAGCGAGGAGAAATCAACTGGAGAAGAACCAAGAGGGAACCCTAGGCGTGAGAGCACGCTGGAGGTTGTGAGGAGCTTCTAGCCTCCTCTCTTTATATAAATAAATCAACGGCTGAAATTTGCCGAGTCCGCTACAATTCATCGGATGTCCGAAACAGATGTTTAATACCAAAAATGGAATCGTCTTGACGAAATCTTCGTAACCACAGTTCCCGATCGATCATACGAGCAACGGATTAAAAAGTCAACTTTTTAGGGAATGCGGTCAATGTTTTTCTTCTGTGATATTTTTCTTAAAGTAAGGTCAATACTTTTCTTCTATGATATTTATGATATTTTCTTAGATATTACAAGCTACTCCTCAGACACATATTGAGAGTCACATTCATTTGGAACATCTTGCTCAACTATCTCATTTACATCCTCCACATTTGTAGCTTGGGAATGCATATCTACCACTCCATACAAGTGCTCCTTGTTCAGACCAACTGGTTCATCTTCTTCAAAACCATTTAGATGATCACCAACATAAGTATCACTCTAAAACATAACCTGCCATTGAGTGTGTGGTTCTGTTTGCACTTCATTCAAAGTGTCTTCCTGATTTTCATCCCTATTGCCTTCCTCAACAATTTCATCCACAATGTCCTCAATAGTGACAAATACACTAACCTGTCCAAATAAATAGCTTGACTCTAGCAACGTACTTAACTCTACATCTCTAGTCAGTTGAACAAATTCACCAGATCTATGAATGTATTTTATGTTAGCTTTTTGGTTACTACCCCATTGAAAGTATTCGTTAATTTCACTATTAAGCATAGCCATGGAAAAGTTACTTTGATCAACAATAATGTCACATTCATTCCCCTTGCAGTATGCCTTCACATCACCCTTTCGCATATATGATTTCATTTTGATGCAAACATGATAAGCTAAACATGGGTCAATCCTGTCAATATAAATCATATTTTGTACTGTTAGCACCAACCTAATCCTACACCTGATTTAAATCAGTGTGGTTCATATAAGAAGATTCAAGTTCAGCATAACACTCACCCTTTAGGGATTTTCCTAGGATCCATCATATTCCTACTCCCTCCAAATGCAACACCTCCAGCCCTCTACAAAATGCAAATGAGAAAAAAACCTCAAAAATCACATCCCATCTAACAATCCTATCTAGGGTTTAGGACTGCACAATAGTAATCAAAAATCGGATCAAACTACAAGCTCATACGAGATTATTCCTCCTCTTGCTCTTGTTTTCCTAGTGGATCACCAGTGAGAGAAGAGGGGAAGGGAGAAGCAACAACCAGCCAACAGAGAGAAGAAATGGGAAAAAGTGATATGCGTGCTGCTCTCGTGAGTTCAATCCTGAGACAAAGGGAGAAGTGGCTGGGTGCACAGGGGTAGTTTGGTCCATTCAAAAATTCTTAACAGAAAAAATATGAGAAAACAAACAAATGTGGTAAAAAAACAGAATGGTCTAACAGATGTATGGTATAAATAGAAGTGGAAAAATTTTAGTGGTATTTTTAGGAACTGGGACAAAAACTGTGCTACAACTCTAATTTTCCATTTTTTTTAAAAAAAAGTTTAACTCTCAACTTCGAAATGCACACATGCATTTTTAAAATGGAGATTAAATAATTTACCCTACATTTTAGATAGAAAAAATTAATAGTTTATTCTCTACACCTTACTAACATGAAGAAACATATCATGTCACTGACACGTAAGAAAAAAGGTAAGTCCTAAATTTCTTATTCTTGATCAAATTTCCCTTTTTCAAATGTGGACATCAGGGTTTAAGCTTAGTAGGTTGAATCACGTTCCCACGACCACGCTAATGGTGTTTTCTCAATGCAATCAAAATATGCAGTTTCACAACCATATGTAATAGGGTTCTACAATACGTCATTCTCATTTAACAGAGGCATGCGTAGCCATTTCAACTTCACTTGAATTTAGTGTCTCATTTCAAAGGTTGATGACAGGTTCGACTAATGCCCTTCCAGAAAAGGCAGACAAGTGTTGCAACTCCAGGAAGAACGTGCAAACCAAACCATCCACCCCGTGCCCAAAACCTATTTAACCAGCAAAAACCTACTTAACCAACATGGCAATAGAGGAGAGTAACTGAAACTGTACGCGACGGGGCTGAGAATAGTTCAACGCTCATTAGCTCCAGGGTAGTCAGACAGTAACATCACCAAGAAACTCCTGTAGCATTATCTACTTGTCAGCGTAACTGTGCTCATGGTGCCATCTTGTAGCTCAAGGCGCTCTCCCAAATCATTCGTACCGCAGACTCCAGCATCTCCTTTAAAGAGTTCGCCTCCCGCTCACCAGCCTGGAACAATAACAAGAGTTCAAAGATCATTATGCAGTTTGTGCACAGTCAACCAGAAATTGTAGCGTCAAGATTCCAATTCTGAGTGACCCTATGTCGGTAAAATGGGATTTTAGACATGGACAAGATACGAAGTAGACAGCAGAGGTATACTTTGGATTGTAGCCTTATTAGGAATGTAACACAAAGTGTAACCTGATGAAGAACAGCACAATTGCACTATCTTATTAGTTTTTACTAACCTCCAGTCTTTCAGATATGCCAATTAGTTTAAAGGTAACTTCATCAGAAACTTCTCCAGTCAAGCTTTGGTGGTCAAACCGGTCAGCATGCCTCAGCTTGAGCCTCAATGTCTCATTTCTGCAAGCTATGTAGTTCGAATGCCATACATCAATTATGCTGAACCTCCCATCAATCGATTCTTTCCCAAGTGACCATCTAAGCCCCCCTTTGGCATCAGGATCAATAACAGCAGAAGATACCAAGCAATTTATTGCATTTTCCACTTCAGCCTGCAAAAATGGAGTAGCTTTGCTAAAAAAGGTCTCATAACATAAATGATCAGATTTTTCACATTAAACAAACTCACGTCTAAGTTTTTGAGGATTCTTTTGGTACACAACATCAGCCTCAGGTCCAGATCTTTGAACAGACAGGATATATCTTCCACCAAGTGCCGTATCTGGTTCAATGCAATCTGCACAAAAAAGTAAAAGTGGGGAACAGATATGTGAATCAAAATATATTTCAAGGATATCGCAACACACACACAGTACGTTAAGTAGAACACATGTTACAATCTTACCAACTACTTATATGTGATACTTCAAACATAAATTTGCATAGTTCATCACAAACCTCAAGAAACTCACCTGCCATGAAATTTCTTCAGTACAATAAACATAAAACATGATCTCATTAACACAAGTTTGGTTTTATTGCTTTTGATTCAATTGTCATGTAAACAAATAAAGTGTACCCGGTTAATAGTTCAAGGCTGAACCGTGAACATAAGAATTCAGAGACAAGTAGTCAACCATCCAAGGAAAGGTATGTTTGATCTACTGTACTCCTACTAAAATCTATGAGGTACAGAATCGTATGTCAGTAAAGTTCCACTACAAAAAAAAGGTCCCGACTAAGTACTAGATGGCAGTAAAGTATATCTTGCACCCATTAACTGAAATCTGACATACAGAATCGGAATTGAAAAGAGGCATATACTCTGTCTCTTGGTTACATGTCCGCGTAAGCTTCCAGCCTTTTTTTTTTTTGAAAGCTAGCGAGAGGATCGCTGCAATATATTAGGAGGGTGAATTGTGAAACAAGGTTCCGCACTATAGGAAAGAAAGCTTACAAAACACACACAGAGAGAGAGGAGGGGGGGGAGGGCAGGAAGAAATAGGAAGGAAAAGAAGGAGGCAGAGTTAGAACACAGCCGGATACCACTAAAATTTGATGTTTTGATCACCCTAGCTTCACTGAAGCAAAGAGATCAAAGTCTTGAATAATTGCCCGAGCAATGGAATCTATTGAGTCGAAGGTAGATTGAAAGATGCGTCTGTTTCGTTTCTTCCAGATGTTCCACCAGGTGTAGATGATTAGCCCATCGAAGGTTTTACATCGGTTTGGTTGGAGCCTCCTTGACGCTGAAAACCACCAGGTCTGAATTGAGGTGGCCGACGAGAGTGAGGGGATATCTCTGAAGTGATAGTGTAGCATGATCTGAGACCATACAGCAATGGTGAAGGGGCAATCCAAAGCCAGGTGCTTGGGAGTTTCAAGGGAAGACATGCAGAGGTTACAAATTGGATTGCAATTCCAGCCTCTTTTCATGAGGTTGTCTGCTGTCAGCACTTTATGCTTGATTAGTTCCCAAGTGAAAAACTTGCATTTTTCTTCGGCTAAGCCTTTCCACAACTGATGGTGAATGAACGGGCGACAACATCGGGAGAACTGAATGTTATAGGCTGATTTAACGCTGTAGCACACATCTGTTGTCCAGCGTCAAGTGATATCGTCTGTGACAGGATCTTGTAGGGTTGTATCTGCAGTTATCATGGCAATGTAGATGAATTGCTGAATTTGTCTTAGAGAGGATATGTGTTGGACACCTCTTATCCAAGTGTTGTTGGTTAGGGCCTGCTTGACCGATATGTTTTTGCTTCTGCAGATGTTGTAAAGGTCCGGTGCGCTTTGGCTGAGAGGTTGATTGTCTATCCATTTATCATGCCAAAACTTGGCAACCTCGCCATTCCCGATTTTTATTATCGTTGAAGCTTGGAAAAGATCACTGTCTGAACGGGAGCAGGGAGGAGGGAAGCCTGTCCACGGTTTGGATTGCTCCTTCCAGCGCAACCACAGCCAACGAAGTCTCAGAGCTCGACTCAGGAGCTCGATGTTTAGGATTCCAAGCCCCCGAATTCTTTGGGTCTGCAAGTGGAGAGCCAATTAACTAGGCAGATCCCGCCGGGAGCATTCTGATTATTGCCAGCATTCCAAAGGAAGGTTCGACGAATTTTGTCAATTTGATTGAACAACCACTTGTTTTCATGGAATACAGAGAGATAAAAGATTGGAACCGAGGTGAGAGTAGAACGGATCAAAGTAAGCCTTCTAGCCTATAGTATTGGAAGTTTGCAGTTAATTGAACTAATCCACCATTAGTGGATTACTACAATGTTGCATCCATAAAAACAATCAATCAGAACTAGCAATTCTGAAAATGATAAATGGCATATATCATGGGAATATCAACAACTGGAAGGCCGAAGTAGATAATAGGCTTCATAGTGTAGTGCAAACGAGGTAGACATGTTTATGTGAGCCAGCTTCTCACTTTGTCAAAAGAACATGTGAATCAACATTGCTATGATAAACTGGTAGCTATGATTAATGATTCACTGACTTACTGTCATACATCATCCTAATGCTAGCACCAAGCTTATAGCTACAAAGATGAAACCTTGTCCTGATATTCCTATTTGTCATGGGTAAAAGTAAAAAATGTCAAAAAATTCCCAGACTCTATTTTGTGCATTCAGCAATCATATTCAACAATAAAATAGTGTTGTAGAGCCAAAAGCAAACTACGATACAAACAACACCTATAATGCAAAACATTGATAAGACAAAAGGTAGAGGCTAATGTTAGAACTTAGAACGATAAGCATACCTTATGAATTGCAAGCTTCCCATCGTCTTGCACGGCACATTTGCATGATATTGTAGAATCACGTTGATGCTTGTCAAAGATCTGCCATTCATTTACAGGCCCCAAATTCATCACTAATCCGCACCTAAAACAAGCATAGTTGACATGCTACTAAACGTGCAAACCTGAACATGGTAGAGTTCTTTGGAGGAATCAAACTCTAGTCCCATATTCCCCGCAGCGGATCGCTCCATAGCATCCAAGCACTCACGGCTCACATTGGTATGGAACAATTTACGGACCTGGCTCCTCGAGCCCTCTTCTCCTGCTTTCACGAGTTCGCGGAGCGAGTTCATGGTGATGGGTGATCCGTTACTACACAAACATCATTCGCCGCAATTCTTTGCGATCAGCATGTCACAAGGCAAGGCGAAGCATAGATAGATCAAGAAATGGTAAATGTAATGGAGAAGGGGGACTCACCATGGGAAGAGCACCCTCCCCACCCTGGCCACGACACTCAGCTTCACCTCATCCTTCTCCTGAGGCACATCACCCGCCTTCGCCCTATCCGCCGCGGCGAGGAGGTCAGGCAAGAACTTCTCAGCGATGGCGGACGCTGCTGCCTCCGCGGACCCGAGGGAGGCTTCGGCGGAGGAGGAGGAGGAGGAAGGGACGAGGGCAAGGGGCTTGGCGCCGGTCTTGCGCTCCACGGTGTCCCAGGGGAAGGGCTGGAGGCAGAGCGACGCATCGTCGTCGGGGTCGGCGGAGAAGGGCGGGAAGGGGGACCAGCGGGAGACGCAGTCGACGTGGTAGATCATGATCTTGCTGGACTGGCGGTGTGCGGTGGCGTGGGGGTTGCGGCCGCGTGGGGAGGAGAGGGAGAGCGAGCGGAGAGAGGAGGAGAGGGAGGGAGGCGCTTGGGTCGGACTGGTGGGGGGAGTGGAGGCGTTGGAGTGGCGCTTATGCGGCGGGAGGTAGGCCATGGCCGCCGCCGGCGACGAGGTCTTGGAAAGTTGGCCGGTGGCAACCAAAGTATATACCGTAACCACACCGCATATATAACAATAACTCTCGTGTTGTAACAAATAACATTTGCATATTTATCACTTTGGTTAGATTTACCATCCGGTTGAAGTTTAGGTTGCAAATTATTGCTAGGGTCGAGCTGGAAATAGAAAAGAAGCATGACATAGCCGTGAGTTGCATTGGCCGTCACGTGGAAGCGTCGGCCATATGCCGCTAAGCGCTAAGCTGTCATCGTAGAATGAGAAAAAAATTATATGGAAGAGGATATTAAAATCTATCTCTTAAGATCTCACGCTAGATTTTTGACATCTCATCTAACATAAATCTTAAAGTAAAATACAGCTATTCTTTTCGTGCCACTACCGAGCCCGTCCCAGAAAGAAGAAGAGGTGGGCGGTGATGACGGCGGCCGAGGTGGGCGGCGGCAGCATTGGCGTCAACCGAGGTGGAAGGCGGTGGCGCGTCCGATGGAGGCGCTCGAGGTGGACGGAAGCGGTGATCATGGCGGAGGGCGACGACGCCGTTCTTTGACGAGCAACAGGCTCCGAATGCGAGGGTGGCGGAGGCGGGAGGCGGCGGCGGCGGCGGCAGAGAAGGCCGAGGAGGGCGGCGGTGACGGCACCCGAGGTGCGCGGTGACGGCGGCGGCGCGCGCGCGGCGGAGGGCGATGGCGCTGGCCGCCGCCGGGCTCCGACGGAGGGTAGCCGCACCTCTTCTTCCTGGGCGGGTCTCGACCGTGATACGGGGGAGAAGAAGATGTTGGCTAGCTGCACTTTGCTTTAAGATTTGTATTAGATGAGCTGTCAAAAATCTAGTTTTAGGCCTCAAAAGATGGGTTTTGAGGTTCTCCGTCATAGAATTTTTTTCCTTAGATTGGGGCGTTGCCACTGTCGAGCTGCTGCCAAGTCGCTGCCTTACTATCGGGTGTTGCCGCCATGAGCCAAAGCCAAACTATGGATCCAAGCAGACGCAGTGAACGCGGGACCATGTGGAGACACGATTGTCCGATTTTTCTTCTAGCCACGCGTCGACAATCTACAATAGAACTATAGGAGTGGTGTCCTGCAGCCCAACTACACCCTTTTTTTTCTGCCTACGCACACAAGAGCAAACAAGCACATGAGCATGCACAGGAGCAAACAGTCGGCGGTCACACGTAGCAGATCTACGATCCCATTTCCACCGATTGAAACGATAACACAAAATAGTCGGTTTATTTCCTCGTTGATGCGCAAGCTAGATCCATTTCTCATTTAAGAAATGACTTTTTCCGTATCTCTTCTTGTTAATTACTCTTCCACCACAGCAAAATGATCACATGACAATACATTTAAGATTATAAAAAACATAAGACTAGTCTTAGTCATGACATTGTTACGGAGAATACATATTAGCTTGAACTACACTTTAAGTCATTAAAATATATTAATAGCTATATCTATATATTAATAACCGGAGGCATTACATTATGTTTATAAACCTTTGCCTAGGATACATAAGAGAAACAAAGGCCACCACCACGACCGAACTCGTACATCTTTTTTTATGTATTTCCTTAAATTACTAAGCGAAACAGACAGATTATTTTTCAACGGTACGGATTAAACCTCGGAGAGAAGATGGCCCATGGAAGCTCGAGCTCGGTAGACGGCCTCAAGCGGCAACTCCTTCGGCATGGTGAGGCCGGAGCACTCGCCCATGTCCACCATCTCTCCCCCCACCCTCTCCCAGTCGAAGCACTGGATCAGCGTCCCGAGCGCAAGCCCTACCATTTGCATCCCTAGATTCTCCCCCGGGCAGCGACGCCTCCCCATCCCAAACGGGATCATCATCTTCCCTTCGTTCTTGGTGTCCTTGAACCTGTTCGAGGTTTTTGCATGTCTGCTCGATCAGTAACAGCGACGAGTGATCACTCGACAGTGAGAAAGACAGTGGGTGCTATGTGTGTTACCTCTCGGGGACGAAGGCTTGTGGCTGATCCCACACCTGAGGGTCCCTGTGGATGGCGAACGTGTTCACCAGGAGCATCGTCCCCTGGGGGACGTGGAAGCCGACGACGTCACAGTCGGCGGACGACTCGTGCGGCGCGAGGAGTGGCACCGGCGGGTACAGCCGGAGCGTCTCCATGATGACGCACCGGAGGTACGGCAGCTTCGGGAGGTCGGCGGCCTCGAGCAGCCGCGCCGGCTGCCCCACGCACGCGTCGATCTCGTCTCGGGCCGTCGTCATCGTCTCGGGGTTGTTCAGCAGCAGCGACATCGCCCACTCCACCGTCGCCGCAGAGGTGTCCGTTCCGGCTTGCAGGGAGCCCTGGGCGGGGGAAGAAAGGAGGCAGAGGTGTTCGGTCATTTGAGTGGTGTCGTCATGGACGGAGCGCGGCGGCGGCGGCGGGTACTCACGATGCAGAGGGAGCGGATGAGCTGATCGGGGCACGCGTCGGGGTCCTTGCTCTGTAGAGAGAGGAGCACGCCGATCATGGTCCGCCGCCTTGCCGGAGCGTGGTCGTCGTCGGCGGCGGTCTTGTGGTCTATCTCCTTCCTCTCGTCGTCGATCAGCCTCTGCAAGAATCTTGCCCGGCTGTCGGACAACAGCTGCATCCGTCGCTTCATCCTGCCCGCGTCCAGCCACCGCACCACCGGCGGCAGGAAGTCCCACACGGTCGACGCGCCGCTCAGCTCCATCGTCTCCTTAAGCACCGCCCTGAACCACCGCGCCTCCTCGCTCACCTCGTCGTCGTCGCTACACAATGTTACAAATCCATGGCTAACTAACGAGAAATAATTAAGGTAGGCCATGGTGATATGATGGTTAAGGCTAATCATGCCGATCTTACGCGCCGTAGAACGTCCTGTCGCAGATCATGGTCATCATGATGTTCATGAGCAGCTCGAAGAGGCGCGACTTGAGCTCCACCCGGGCGCAGCCCCCCGCGGCGGCGGCCACGCGTCGGTAGAGGCGGCGCGCCATGGCGCGCACCTCGCGGACGTTGACGTCGGCGAAGTGCTGCACCCGGTGCGTGGAGAGCAGCTCGGTGACGGCGATGCGGCGGATGTGGCGCCAGTAGGGCCCGTAGCTGGCGGTGCCCATGGTGGACCACTCGTACGCGAGGATCTCCCCGGACGGCAGCCGCGGCCGGTTGGCGAACGCCAGGTCATGCGCGCCGAGGCACTCCTCGGCCAACGGCGCGGACGACACGACGGCGACGCTCCGTGACCCGAACCGCAGCCCCATCACGGCGCCGTGGCACGCCGCGAGGCGCGCCAGGGTGCGGTGCA
>KE371967.1:208896-219093 GCA_000418225.1 Zizania latifolia
TGACGCCTCTCCCCCCTCCCCCTCCCCCGCTCCGCCTCCGCCGCTCCAGCGACAGCAGCACCGCCACCACCAGGAGCGCGCCGAGGACGGCGCTGCACACGGCGTCGACCATGGCAGCTAGCTGGTGTAGCTCGCAGACGTAGAGCACAGAGCACAGCTCGCTCGCTTGCTCGCTGTAGCCTGTGCTCCGCTTGATTACAGGTGCTGGCCGTTTTATATCGCGGCAATGACGTCGCAAATAAATGAGCTCTCCTGGGGGCATGTGCGGCTGCCGCGCCGCTCCGGGAGCCGGGCGGGAAGCCGACGAAGAACGACGACGTCACCGGTTAGCGAGCCGTGCGGGGCTCTCCGGTGCATATCTTGTCCAAGAGATTTGGTGTTGGTGGAGTGGGTAACCAGAGTTATAACTGATGATGTTGTGACACCACTCGGGCTGCTCCCATGGTTTTTACTGGCTTCAGTGGCTTATTTAAAGATTTAAACCAATAAATTTAACTTTAAAAAACGACTTTTATATATATATATATATATATATATCAACTGTTATTTGTTTTGTAAACCGAGCAAACATTACCCGTAAGCGCCGGTCGATAGCACCTATTACTACTCTTGTAGCGGTATCCTTTCATAAGACGAAACCCAACTATTAAAGACAAGGAGAAAATTGGCTATTTATCACCTTTAAGAGCGAGCTTCATAAAAATACTAATTTTATTGTGGGCTTCGCAAAAATGCTATTCTCTTGGTTGGAACCAATTTCCCTGCTATTCCACCCTTTTCTCCATTTCTGAAATTGATTTGCTGTTTTCTACCATGAAAGGACTAATCTGCCCCTGCAGGACAACACAGCAGTGATCTTCCACGCCGCCCTCCGCTCGCCGCCGCAGCCCTCCACTCGGCAGAAGCAGCAGCTGCCGACGCCGCGCGCACGCCTAGTCATCACCACCGCGCGCCCCAGCAGAAGCAGGGCCCTTGCGGGCGCAGCGGCTTCGGTCCCCCCTTTCGCACGCAAGCAGCACGGCGTCGGTCCCCCCTTTCGCAAGCAGCATGGCGACGGGCTAAGCGGCGACGCTGGCCGACGCCTCCCTCAGCGCCGACGCGCTGCCCAGCTCGTGGCCAAGGAAAAGGCTACCATGGCACTGGCGGCCGTGGCGAGTCTGGACAGCGCGCGGAGGGCTGCGGCGGCGAGCGGAGCACTGCTGTTGCCCAGGATAGATTAGTCCTTTCTCATGGCAGAAAATAGCAAATCAATTTCAGAAATGCAGAAAAGGGTGGAATGACGGGAAATCAACGTTCTAACTAGGAATGGCATTTCTAGGAAGCTCACGATAAAAATGGCATTTCTACAAAACAAACTCTTAAGAGTAATAAATAACTAATTTTCTTAAAAGACGAGACACGAATAACACGATACCTAGTATTTCCTTTTTCTGGGTGCTCCCTCTCCCTTCGTAGTTTAAACAACGGTGGAACAAAGAGTAGTAAGCTCAAGAAAGCGATCACAGTGGCACATTGAATTTAAACTTGATGAATAGCTGAAATGAGGTCTAAAGTGGAAAAAATAACAAAAAGAGGTTCAGGACTCCTTTGGATTATATGATTTTTACAGGACCCTCCAAAATTCCTTTAAAATTACTCCATTCCAAAGGAGGTCTCAAAGTGAAAAAATATTGGCTAAAGAGAATCCAAGGTGAAAGTTTGATAAAAATTGGTACATTTTTATACAACAAAAAATAGTAACAAGTATATATATTGTTAATTATCAAACCCTACAAAAGTCTCTTAAAATAGCTTAGAGATTGGCAAATTGAATTCTAAAACATAGTTACTCTCTCCGTCAAAAAAAATATTTTACATTAAGCCTTCAAAGTTGTCACACAAGATTTCACTTCTACTTCACGTCATTGCGCCTTCGATTCAGAAATCAAGAGATTTTATTCATTTAATATCCTTATCTTTATCGTATCTATCAACAATTTATCGTATCTATCACTTTACAATACTACTTTATTATTAATAAAAGACCAATTTTTGAGCTTTATAAAAGTAAAGTATGTATTAAAAGTAAAGTATACTCAACAATGTGAGATTAGAAAGTAAGAGCAAAAAGATAGGACGTCATACCGCATGAGTCCACTCAACAATGCCACTCTCTGGATCTTTTGTTTGTTTCCCCTGCTGGCTGCTCGTAGCCAAATTGAGCCACGCAACGAAGAGATGGACAAAAGAAAGACTGCACAACAGTTCAGCACGGAACACAATTACTACCAAATTTCAGAGTTCGTACTGAACGCATGCCTAAAGTTTCAGAGCGTGATTATTGAGTACTCCTTTGAAACACTTTACAGGATTTAGTTTGAATGCTCCGAAATTTCAATTAAATTCCTCCATTCAGACCTGAGCAAGAGAAATGTTTACCAGCTTTTGGAATCGCATTTATTGGCATAGTTAAACAGTGGCAGAATCGGATTTTTTTAATAATATATTTTTTATTCGAAATTTCATTTCTAACCTGCGATCTCAGATATTTGCAAAAATAGTTTTCTATGGACAGATGAAGTGCCGACAGACTGTCGACACTTCATCCGCCGATAGAAGCTCTATCGACGGTCAACGTCTCTGTCGGCAGTCGGTCGACAGTTGAACTGCCGACACAGAAAAAAATTTGAGCTGCGCCCTGCCCCCGCGATCGTGCCGTGTGCCCGACCGCACCCACCTACCCGCTCACACTCACCTGCCGCCTCGTGCTGCGTGCGCTCGCCTGGCCACCTTGCCTCCCACGCCTAGCCGGCCATCGCCCGCCATGCGACACGCGCCAGGGTGCCCGTGCCCGCCTCGCGCACGTCGCCCACCATTCCACCCTGTCTGGTCCCCGCAACGTAAATTAATGCCACGCCGTGCCTCGCGGCTCGCCTCCGTCGGTCCACGCATTGCACCCGCCCAACGGCTCGACGAGCTGCGCTCGTGCCCCACGAATTTTTTTCTTTGTTGGCGCTTTATTCGTCGACAGAGAGCTATTTTTGCATTTTTTTAAGATTATATACCACAAATATAATTTTAAATAAAAATATATTATTTAAAAAAATCGGTGAAATCTGTCCAGTTTGGGTGTGCCTACTTCATTGGGCCCTGCCAAGAAGTTGGGCCCGAGAAAACTTTACTAGTATCTACTCAAGTTATAATTTTTGCAATCAACGGAGAAAATTTTGGCAAATATATGCCCCATATATATTCAACAGTTAAAGGTTGCTGCAAGTAGGGACGTGAATAGATGCCCGATATTTCGTTTATTACGTAGGTAATTACTATATTAGGAGATGGGGAGAAGAAAAATTAGTATGTATTAATATATAAATAAGAAAAAAAATACCCATTAGATAAATAAGTGCGAGTATAAGAAGGTAGTACCCATACCTATTTATCCATGTAGACAGATATTTTTAATGGACCAGAATATATAAAATGTACCGGTCCAGCCTAATAAACATCAAACCCTAAAATACTCTGTCTTGTCTAGCTCTGTCCCTCACTCCCACCTCCTCCTGTTGTCCTGGCCCCTGGGCGGCGCAGCCAGCTCCTCCTGCGCGGTGCCGTCCACCCCGCCTCTCCAGTCTCCTCTCGCACGACGCCGTCGGCCCTATCTTCCACTCTTATGCAGTGTCGCCGCCCCGCCTCTCCTACCATGCGACGCTAACAAGTGCGTGGCAAGCAGCGACAATACGTTCTTCCAAAGTCAAGGGAAGGAGATACCTTGAAAATGACTATGCAAATTTATGATGCCGGGTTTGAGGTTCCATGCTAATAAATTCCTTCAATTAGCACATAACATCAAATAGATGATCATATAAAACCGACACATACAGTGTCAAAGGTGCCATTTCTTAAAACGAACGGACACCAACAGTTTCAATTAAACTACTGGTTCTTTAACACAACACTGGACAAGCTCTTTATTTCTAGCCGTGTTGATTTAGCCTATAAAAATGACAATTTTTTGTTGCGTACTGGAAAATGGTAATTTTTGTTATGGATTGCATAATGATAATTTTTGTTATAGGCTGGCTATTGCCCCCACTAATTTTTGTCACGGTTCCATTACAGCGACATCCACATGTCGAGGCCAACGACAGACAACACAGCTACCCGGCGCATTCATAACATATACCAACAAAGCAAACCCCCAACATTTTTACCTAGGAAGCTACAAGAGGACTAAATTGTCGTCTTCTTTTTAAAAAAAAAATGTAACTGCCGGTTTAACGCTTCTAACCATGTTAACAGAAAAAGCGATGACATGAGATTATATATATCAACGTTAACAACCATGAGCTACTCAAACCAAACTAGGCATTGGACAGAATGGATCAGTCACATTGTACTTTGACCACGAGGCACGTCCGTACATGGTAACAACAAAATTTAAGGAACTCCAAAGCAGATAAATTGTCCAGAGTTGAGCTAAGCATAACATCTCATGTTCCCGATCTACGCCTTGATTGCATACTTCCTCATCGGGAAGTACT
Source organism: Zizania latifolia (assembly GCA_000418225.1). Classification (NCBI taxonomy): domain Eukaryota; kingdom Viridiplantae; phylum Streptophyta; class Magnoliopsida; order Poales; family Poaceae; genus Zizania; species Zizania latifolia. The sequence continues at coordinate 213,420 of KE371967.1, forward strand.
TGTCGTGCTTATGTTCCCTCTCAGTTTTGAGAGAAAGCTGTGATATGAGAAGCATGAAAAATGCGATATCAGAAGAGAGAAACACAAGTAAAACAGAACGTTTACTAACAAATGGAGCTCAAATTTAAAATGACAAAACTGATTCATATCTTTGTGCATAATTTGTTCTATTTGAATATTCATATAAGCACAGTTTCTGATAATTGTTGCTAGGGAAAATAGTAAAAACCACCCAGTGTGTCATTTTGGTTGACATTGAACCCCACAAAACATTTTGTTTAAAAAACAACCCCGGCTACATATACACTAAGGGTGTGTTTGGTTGAGCTGTAGATTCTGAAAAAGCTGCTGTGAGCTGTGGGCTATGGAAAAACTGTTGTAAGCTGTGAGCTGTGAAAAAGCTAAAAAGTTGTTTGGTTGGAATAGCTGTGGATTATGTTTTGATAGCTCATGATGTTTAGTTACATTATTAATATGCAATTTTACATGTAAATCATTATAATCATGAAATTTTGTAATGTTTGTACTAAAATTATACATTTTTAAATTATACTAAAATGATATATTTTACTAAAATTTTACCTTTTCAAATTTTATATGAACTGGTATGTTGTAATGGTATGATGGATAATTTTTATTCAAAGTTGAACTGAGAAGCTGTGAAAGTTGAGGCCCCCCAGCTTTCAGTTTGTATTACGAAAAAGCTGATTGGCCCTGAAACCTTTGGTTCAACTTTCAACTTCCTGACTAGGAAGCTGGTTGGAAAAGCTGAACCAAACACAGCCTAAGTTTATTTTGCACCTTGCCGGTTTTGCCAAGGTCAAGCCCCAGATGTAGCATTTTATCACAGTTAGATACTTCTAAACATACAAAAACAATATTTTTAGGGCTTCACCACAACAGGATGTGTAAAGACAATCCAAGCAACGTAACATGCATGACTCTAGAATGGCCTGTAGTGGCTCCACATTGGCGAAAACTAGTGAAATCAGCTTAGTACATATATGGTGGGGAGATTCTTGCAGCTAAACATAGTAGGGAGTGGACCTTTGCAACAAAATGTCTTATGGGGTTGAATCTCAAAACCAAAGTGACATATGGGGTGTTTTTTTTTGCCATTTTCCCTTGTAACTAAGTCTTCAAAAAGAGATAAATGTGAATATGTATCTGGATATTAATATAAATTTTCATTGTCAGCTGATGTAAAATACATGGAAAAATGCTGTCTCATTCTTAACCAAGTTCCTTAAGAACTTACTTTGACTTGTGTCAAATATTACACTTCTGAAAAACATTTACAGAAAGTAAGCACTGACATCCAAATTAGATGTTTCTATTACAGTTCTCTCATACCCAAAGCATTACACTTCTCACATACCCACAGCATTATGTTTTCTTCATGTGATATAAATACACAAGTCTTCACCATGTAGAAGAACCCCCCCCCCCCCACCAATCTACTAAACCACAAGCAACCAACACAATACAAGCACCACTAACAAAAATGTAATCACATTTGCAACTGATCATACAAAACAAAGTACTCTATTATAGTGTTACTATACATTTCACACAAACACTAAAGCTAAGCTAGACTTTGGGAAGAAGCAAACATCATCTAAATGTATAATACAATGCAACAAGATGCCACTAGTAGGTGTAAACTATACCTGGTGCTTGGTGAGGCGACGGCGGATGGCGCGGGTCTTCTTGGTGCGGAGGTCGAGGGGGAGGAGCTTCTTCTTCTTATACGCCTCCCGCAGCGCCGCCTTCTGCTTCTGAGATATGATCGTCAGCACTCGCGCGATCGAGGTGCGCACCACCTTGCTGCAACGACGATATCCACAGGTTCGGTTCACTTCGACTCAAATGGCAGGGACATGGAGATGGGGGGCTGGGGGGAGAGAGGGAAGTACATCTTGGAGAGCTTGTTGGGGGCGCCGCCGGTGACCTTGGCGACGCGAAGGAGGGAAAGCTCCGCCTTGAGGTCCTTGAGCTGCGCCTGCAGCTCCGCCTTGTTCTTCCCCCGCAGCTCGTGAACCTTGATCCGGGCTGCCATTCACGCGCACGGAAGCGAAAAAAAAAAGACCGTAAACACAGTTAGATCCGCAACAATAAGATCGGGAGGAAGGATGGAGCCGATAGCAGCGGAACGGAGTGTGGCTTACCCATGGCGACGGTGGCGGCGAAGCGGCGGCGCGGGGCGAAATGGAGTCGGGCCTATGAGGATAGAGGAGAGGACGGGGCGGCGGCGGATGCTAATATATATAGAGGCGCGAGGGACGAAACCCTAGACTGCTCCGCGATGAGTTTATGGGCCTTATTGGGCTTTACGAGAGATGACTGGGCCAGAGTGATCGATGATTTTTTCTTGCTTTAATCTTTTTTAATGTGGTTTTGTGTGTTTTTTATTTCTCAGATGTGATTTATTATATATGTATATAATGTATTACACAGAAGAACATCTTTAAGAGAGTTGCTATTTTCTCCTAAAATTTTATATAGAAACCATCATAAACTCTATTATCCTATAATCCCAATTTCCATATTTTAAAGAGGATTAGAATTGAAATTCCTACTTTTGAGAGAAATGAGAGGTGATTTAAAGAATCATTTAAGATAGAAAATCATTTAGAAATACTGTTACAGCGTGATTTTTTTAAAATATCTAAATTTAAATTAAAAAAAACTAGATAAGAGCATTGTTAAAAATGCTCTAAGCTTCCCCTAATACAGCCAACCACAAATCATGACCTTATTCGCATAGATGTCACGGGGTCACGATAACCCATCATCCATCACAACACAAAACGTGAAAAACAGAACAAAACAGAATTCAAAAACTGAAGCAACAAATGGGTTCAGAGCAACAGGAGGGGAAAATTTTTCCAAATGAATTTGATAGGATCCAACTGACACTGGCTGCCACTCAATAGCCCTTTCGCCTCAACGGGGCAGGTTGCGCAACTGCTAACTACCGTACGCAGGAGAGAGCTCACTAGCATTACCATCTCCTCCCCTTCCACGCAACAATTTTCCGCAATTAAAAGTTGCAACAATGTGTGTATCAATGCTCTACCGAGCCTAGCTAGCTATCTCATCGTCTCGTCCATCCATTGGATCAGACCATCGCCACCGCTGCGGGTGTGTGCAACAACAAATACACCAGACATAGTGACAGCGCGGGAGGGAGGAAAGATGCGGCGGCGGTGCGAGCTTCGACGCCAGAGTCGTCGCCTGAGCCGAGGTCCGGTGGGCTCAGGCCGCCGCCGCCGTTGTCGCTGCCCGGCGGTGACAGGGAAGTGGGTGTGCCGGTGAATGAACCGGGTGATCCTGACTGCCCGGCAGTGCTGCAGATAAGAAATCGGCATGATCAGTAGAGTGATTCTTACTTGATTTATGCGTCTTGTTACAGATTACTCCGTGACATAATTCTGTTGATCTAGTGGACAACATTTATAAGTTTGAAGTCAAAATTTCTGGTGAACACAAAGTGCAACACAACTGTTCAAAATTATTATGTGCAGGGCCGATCAATTATATGGAATGGATAAGATGGGTTGCTCAATAGTCAATCCCTTGCACCATATTCACTGAGTTACTCAAATTAACCGCAGTAATACTATACTATATATTTAATTAGAAAATAAGCCATCGTTATATCTCTTTCTGTATAAGCACTAATAATGTGTATTGGACTGTGCCTGAAATTAGAAAATGAGAAGTTTTCTGTAAGGAGAGAACTATAATGAAGCCACTATCTCTTACTGTGTAGGAGTATATTTTCTTGGATCTGACTTGGTTCACTTTATGGACATAATAATAATGTGTTCACAAAATGTTCTTGCTTTCAAGTTCCATTCAGTTACTCCAATTAGCATTGTTATTTTTATCTGCAGGTCTAATCCATGCTACTATTTTTATGCTATTTTATCCACTAAAAGACTGTTTTGTTTAGTTATATCAAATTTCTAGACGATCAATAGCTATATGGAATGTATCGTTTAGGTGGTATACACGATGCATGTACCTCGGTGATGCTGGATAGGTGCAAGATCCATAACCTGAATGCAAGAAGAAACTGAATAAGTACAGACAGTTAAATACTATGCAAACTCGAGAGGTCTAAAGAAGATAACAAAAAAGCACGGTGAGAAAAAGCAAGAGAGATAGAGGGAGAGAGGAGCAGATGGACCAACGGCATGGCATGCCCACGGTTGTAAACATTGGAACACAGATCTAATGTATCTACAGTAACCTTAATGCACTACTAGTCATGCCTACATCAGAAGAAAGGGAAACTAGATATTGGCATTTCAAGACCTGTTGCTGAGTCCATTACAAGTCCAGTTCAAGTTACACTGCCAATTGCACCTAAATTGGCAGGATCATACTATGGAAGGTCCTAGGTAACAATCAAAGGTTAGAACTTAGAACCTTATGAATCTTTTTTATGACGACATATACTGCAAACTTATCTTCAGCATATGTATAATCACAAAACTGTCCATGAATAAGTTACTTGAAATTCTCTGTCAGGAAACTTCATTTAAGCTAATCAACCAATCCTCAAGAGATGAACTAGCAAAGATAATGTAAACTTCTTTCTCGTTCAATCAAGTATTAAGTGAGATCTTGGACTTATTTCCTTACTCCCAGTCTCACCAATTTACCCAGAGCTAAAAATCCTTTTGCATAAATACAAAGACCGGTCTAGAATAAACATAGATGGCCCATAATACACTTCTGTTATGTCAAGTGCTTGCAGTAGTGTCATTTACATTATCCATGTTAAGTATGCTGAGTCAACCCTTTATGAGTTCATTATTTCACAGTTCCACTCATCTACAATTAGTCACTGATTTTGCAGAGTGTAAGTCATAGCGAGAAGAAACAGTCCTGAATTGAGTGATAAAAAACATGGTCTAAGCCAATGCCATACAACCTGATCAAACACTTCATAACGAAAACAAGGCTTTGAGATATGCTGATATGGTGATATGCAATTTAAATAGAAAATAGCATTGTATCAAAAGAATTAAGATATTGAACCCTGCATTCATGTAGTATACTCTACTATCTGATAAGCGATCATTCGATATCAGAACTCTCAGGTGCATTTGAAACAAGCAAAGATTTATCATGATTGGGTCTGGAACAAAACGTTCCATATTTAGTATCAGAATGAACCTATTTCGATCGGAGTTGGAAGTAGTCCTTCCTCCTTTCTCAAAGCTATATATGTTTGCATATCTCGCAATGCAACCTTATACAAAATCTTGAATGCAAAAAGGATAATGCTCTGAATGTCATGCTCTTCTGGCAATGCACATTAGCATAACCAGACCCTGGCTGATCGGTAGAGTGATAGAATGAGAGGGAGAACAGAGACAGAATTGTTAAAGTATATTTTATGTATATGTACATATATAATAGGTTAGAATGTATGGTAGTCGTCAAGACTCAAGATATTACATAGAATAGGATTTATATCTAGTAGATAACATTCTTATTCTCTCCGCATTTACTTCTATATATATCCGCCCCGAGACAATGCAATCAATCTAATATTCGCAGTATCTATTCTTTCTCACAATTAGACAAGAATAATTGTCACCAAATGAAAAGGCAAAGGTAGCACACAAGAAGCGGAGAAACCGTCCAAAAGGGAAAG
>KE371967.1:311940-323132 GCA_000418225.1 Zizania latifolia
CCCGCCGCCTCCACCTCGACCGCGCGCGCCACCTCCGCGTGCTCTCCTCCCTACACCGGAACCTCACAGCCACGCTCCGGGACCTCGCCGCGGCCGCATCGGCATCCGAGTCCGCGTCCGCGTCCGCGTCCGACCCTGTGTCCGCGGGCGACGAGGTGCGCCGGCTCGACCTGCAGGCCAAGGACCTGATCCGCGCCGCGCGCGCCGCCATCGCGGACGCCAAGCCACTCTTCGATCCGCAGCTCAAGATCCAGCAGCTCAAGGATGCCATCTTCGCGCAGAACGAGCTGCTCGCGCGCGCCAAGAAGCGAGGCGCCTTCGCCTCCCTCATTGCTGCCAAGTCCATCCCCAAACCACTCCACTGCCTCGCCGTCCGCCTCACCGCCGAGCGGATCGCGGAGCCCGAAAAGTTCGCGGACCCGGTGCCGCCGCCGCCTGCTCTCGACGACCCCGCGCTGTTCCACTACGCCATCTTCTCCGACAACGTGCTTGCGGCCTCCGTCGTCGTGCGCTCCGCCGTCGCCAACTCGCTGGACCCCTTGAAGCACGTCTTCCACGTTGTCACCGACCGAATGAACCTTGGCGCCATGCAGGTTTGTCCAATTCTGTTCCTCCATCTTGCATATGTGTTATGCCATTATTATTTATCACATCATTTCGTTTATGCTAGTTCATCTTATAAAATCAACAGACGACTGGGAGTGATGGTTGCATATTAAAAGCGATTACCATATTGTTGAGTGGCACTCTCAGTGATTATGATTGGCTTTTCTGAATGTGAGATCTAGTGCATTTCTGCGTGTGAGAAGTCCACTATTGAACATGCTTAGCTGATTAAACCCCTGAAAAAATCGAGGCAGAAGTGACTTAGGCACTTGGAAAATCAGAATAGGTTTTACTTCGGCGTCACCTCGCACCTTAGCATTGTTGTGCTAAATACCATAAGAAAAGTCAAAACCACCATAGTGGCTCCAATTGTTGCCATTTTGTCTTCAGTCTTCTTTGGTTCATTGCTATTTTGTGTCTTTAACTGCTGTACTTTTCATACTAAACAATTCTATATTCAGATCCCTTCTATGTTCTATGGCACCATTAGTAGTTTCTGTTGAGAGTAAGCTCAAAGTAGTATGTCATGTATTCCCAGGTGATAATCCGCCTAATGGACTTAAAAGGTGCACACTATGAGGTCAAAGCATTTGAAGATTACAAATTTCTTAACTCCTCGTATGTTCCTGTGCTTCGACAACTTGAGTCAGCAAACCTCCAGAAGTTCTATTTCGAGAACAAGCTTGAGAATGCTACAAAAGATGCTAGTAATATGAAATTTAGGAACCCCAAGTATCTTTCGATGCTCAACCACTTGCGGTTCTATTTGCCAGAGATGTACCCAAAGCTGCACAGGATACTTTTCTTGGATGATGATGTTGTGGTACAGCGGGATCTTACAGGTTTGTGGAAGATTGACATGGATGGGAAGGTGAATGGAGCAGTAGAAACATGCTATGGATCGTTTCATCGGTATTGGCAGTACATGAACTTCTCGCATCCCCTCATCAAAGCGAAATTTAATCCTAATGCATGTGGATGGGCATATGGCATGAATTTCTTTGACCTTGATTCTTGGAGGAGGGAAAAGAGTACCGAGCAGTATCATTACTGGCAGAATCAGGTATGTTTGACAAAATAATATATTTTCTTTTCTTGTTTAGTTTGAAATTTCTGTTTGTAGTAATGTATAACGTGCACCGAACTGTTCTTTGTGATAAGGCAATCTGCATAGCTCTTTCATGTAAGAAGAGTAACTATATAGCGATTGATGATGGCAGCTAATACTATATATAGCAGGACTTAATCAAATATTATTATGTTGTTAGTTTGATCTTATTTTAATGTGGATATTGCTTGTGAAAGAATTGAGATCAGTGGTTATAGGCTTGTAGCATAGCAAAACATGTTGCTGCAACTATAATTTCTATGCTGTGGCTTTTTACAAGTTAATTGTGACTGAGGGGATTTTCTATAAAAACTTTTTTTTTCACTATTAAATAGGATATATCTCATACATGTATATGCCTTTATTTGTGGTTGTGCAATCTTGTAGAATGAGAACCGGACGTTATGGAAGCTAGGAACATTACCTCCTGGTTTAATCACATTCTACTCCACCACAAAGCCTCTGGATAAATCTTGGCATGTTCTTGGACTCGGGTACAATCCAAGCATAAGCATGGAGGAGATCAGAAATGCTGCTGTTGTGCATTTCAATGGGAACATGAAGCCCTGGCTGGATATTGGTATGAACCAGTTCAGGCACCTATGGACAAAATACGTGGATTACGACGACTCATTCATTCGTCAATGTAATTTTGCACCACCATAGATGGAAGCCTTTGCTATTTTTCTACAGATATTGAGGAAGGATAGCAACTAGAGCTAGAGCCACTGTAGCTGTAAGCCCGTAACACATGTGCTGCCGCACATTTTCTGTGGAAATCAAAGGAGTCTGGCAAATAGAACAGTGGGGGACAACAATTCTTTCTACATCTTGTTGTATGTCATTAAGTTATGATGAAAATGCTGGTCTAAACATGAACATTATTTTCATCCTGTTTGTAATAATCTTATGCGTGTGTATGCCAAAGCCATGTACTCATGTGTTATATTCATAAAATGGAGACTCATAGTAGGACCAAACTATCTATGATGTGTTCATTCTTAACTGCGGAGGATTACCAGAAGATTTATGAACTCCTGTGGATAAAAACTGTACAAATGGGTTAACATGCTCTGATGTTTATCATGCTATTCTGTATATTAGACCTATGTCCAGTGACCACTGTACAGGTTTCCTAGTTTGGTGATTCATTAGGAATGCTGGAACTTCTCTCAATTCCTGTTGGAACTGAACTAATTCTTGTCGAACTTGTATGAAATTCCGGTTTCCAAACTCCAAAGAGGAATTATTTGTCTTGGTTTTTCAGGGTCTATTTGGAATCATGTAATCCCGTAATCCCGACCCATTTCAGGTGGGTGGATGGCCGGAGATTACAGGTTTCCAAACAAACCCTAAAACTCGTTTCCACGGGATCTCGGGAGGGAGGAGCTCCACGCCGAAGGTTTAGGGTGGGCAGTTGAAACCAGCACCGAAAACTGGATCTGCAAAAACTGAAATCTCGGTTGGAAATCGGTTTATGTTTTCTGAAGACCAGGGTTCACCAAATCACGATAACCAAATCAGTTAACAAATTTTTCGATTTTGTCACGGTGGCCGGTTACCGGTCGGTTTAAATTGTTACCACATCAGGTATGCTTGATGGGCTTTTGAAAAGGCTGACCAAAAATCTGCAAGCCCCCAGCCCAGCTCAAAAAGGGGGTGTTTTCCTACCTTTCATAAATAAATATTAGTATTTTTATGAATCTAAATTAAAAAGATATTAATATTTAGTTCGTTTTTGTCCTTGTTCGGGCTTCAGACAGGGTTCCGGGACAAAAATTAAAGCCTAAGCCTGGCCCAACTGGGCCGGGCCACCCATGAACAGGTCTAGGTCAAAGTGATGGACTTAAGTGTCTGGCCATAATAAGCACTATCCAGATTATTACATAATGCTGAGTGGAAAACTGAGATTAACACATAAACAACAAGCTGCTTACTCATCCACATGTACAGATTTGAATTCCTATACTGTCAAGGTTCTGTTTCCATACATTCATGTTGTACAATACAATACAAGACAAAACAAAACACCATCACTGTGATCCTGCTTCAAAAGAAGTCCCTAAACTTCCAAATCTCCCACAAGAATCCAATTAAGTTCTGTACATGATAAACTGACAATGTAGGTACACCAAGATTGCCAAACCAGCACAAACCTTTGCCTGAATCATTTGGCGTAAGGTTGTAAAGTCAAGTGATTAAACTCCACAAGCGTGCTTCGTTTCGTTGATAGGTCAGTTTTTTTTGGTACATGCTAGATTGTGGCCTATTGATGACCTGGGCGCACACCTTCTCCATCCAGACATGTTTCGTCAGGTGGTGGTGGCTGTGGTGCGTTCCCCATATCCCTGGTCTTGTGCAGAAGAAAAGTTCCTGCAACTATGGTCACAAACCCACATAACTGTGTTGCAATCTGTGTCGCATTCCGCGAGAATGAATCCTGGAGTAGAAAACAGCGAAGACCAAATGTCAGATGAAAACGGTATATGTGCTGCTGTCTGAGTATTGTTAGACAGATTGTCAGTTAAACTGCAATTGAAGCATAGTTCTTTTAAACACTCTCTGAGACTCGGTTCTCCAAACTCACGCAAGAACCAAAACACTTGGTTATTACAAGAGCACATCAAGCTGAAATGTTTTGTTCTTCTTCTGAAAGTTTGTTTTTTTACTTAAAAGTTGTGACAGCAGCTAAAAGGATAATGCTGTAAGTGCTGACAATCCATTGATGTCAGAATTAGAATTAGCCAGTCGATGGCAATACATGATGAACAGCCAACAACCTTGTGGCCTAGGTCTAATAATGAGTTATTACGGAAACCCCTAAGTTAGCAAAGAAATTAGCATATGTCTTGAATCCTGGGATAAAAACCTGGTAATGCCTACATTTGTAAAAAAAAGGGAAATTCTACCTATACATTTGTACTAACGAAATATAACAAACCTTCATTGCCTGAATCATATCCTCTGCAGAAATATTTTGGCAGTTATCACGATGCAACTCAAAAAACAATTTAAACATGTCGTAATTTTTTAATGTACTTGAAGAAAGACATAAATTAAGAAGTGAACCAAGCCTCCTATATTCTTGGTAAGAAATTTTTTCAAATGTATCACTTATTGCTGGACAGTTTCTTCTAATTATTCCATCATGCCAGTTAGTATTATTCTCGATGCATTTCTCTCAGGGAGATAGAAACACTACATGAATCACATTAGTGATACTACTATTCTTTCTAAAGCTGTTTGCAGGTAAACAGGTAGATCACCTTGTACATAATCATGTTTGCAACGATAGTAAGTATGGTGAACATCACGTAATATACAGGAGAGACCACAGCTGTATTAAAGGAGTCCAGAGCCTGCAAGTATGCAACAAATTAAAAATGGTTAGACAGAGTTCAAGCATCTGTTTATGCAGCCTTATGTTTTAGAACTATCAGTGAATAGTAACTTATTTTAGAAAATAACTCACAATTTGGCTAAATAGTTTAGAAACTTCTCTTCTTTTATTTTGTACTTGAATGAGTAATTAGTAAAGATTTCAAGAAAAACAGATTTATTCCATGGTGTGCTACACTGCACATACTTAAAAATAAAGCAAATAAAACCTTTGCAAGACTTTCATGTGAGTAATAAATAACAAACTGGCCATGATATGCTAGTCTGATTATTCAGAATATAAGTTATAAAACAATCATAGGGATATTTTATAAGTTATAAAACAAACAAGCTAGCCATGAGATGCTAGTCATGACATGCTTATCCAATTGCATTTTCTCTACAGGATCTGGGATGAAGTTGGAAGTATAGCAGGCTTAGAAGTTTGTTGCAGAGCAGACTATCTCATGCGGGCCAAACATCTATCCGTTATTTAAGCAAACTCACACATAATAACATTCTGCTAGAAACACAAAACTACAAAAGTAAGTCCAGGATAATACTACATATTGCAAATGAAAATTCTACACACTCAATTTCTAAACTTGCAAATTGACGCAAATGGCCTCAACATTAAATGCTTAACCTTGTTTAAGTAATTCAACTGCACCAAACAACAAATAATAACAACAACTATGAAGAACCATGTCTGAATGTAGATGAATTGATTTGATCCACTAAATGACAGCTTCAAAGCAATGGCGACTGCTTTTACGCTGATTACCTGTTCCAAAAAAATACAATTGTATTAATCCATAGCCACTAACTCGATCAATTCATTTAATTGAATCCAAAAGTAATATAATTCTTATGTACCGTGAGAGATCCCATTGTTGAACAGATTGCAATATAAACAAGCATCTTCCTGTGTCCAGAACGTTCAACAACCCAGAAAATCAAAAAAAGAACAGCAACCACAGCCATGCATGAATAAACAATAAAACCTGCAGAAATTATCCAGATAATACTTAAATTCTCTGAGAAGTTCCATGCTCGGAACAAGTGGGAGCATAAGTTAGTGCTCAAGGAGAATTTTAAGATCATAAATATTGAGATATTTTGGCCAAACATTGCAAACTTTTACAGCTGTTGTAGTTTGGCAGTTTTCCATAGGATCAGGATTGATGGTCAAGTCATACAGTATCAATTACCAAACATTCATATTGGATAAGTCATCCTACAATTAGCATATGCAGTAATAAAGCATGAGAATACTACTGGTTCGTTCTTTTCTTTAATTGTAAACAGCAGGAAAGGATCCTACTGTTTATATATTATATTTATAGGAAAGAGTAAAAGGATTCTACTGGTTCTTTATTGACAGAAATACAGAGTATTCAGGTAGTTTACCTGGCTCAGTAGCAAGATGCCATATTTCATTCATTGAATCAATCTCTCTCTCCTTTGGGGCATGCAAAACTATACCAATTGACCCAACAACACACAAGATGCAACCAACAACACCAAACATATGAAGTTTTTCTTTCAACACGAAGTGTGCGAGCACTGCACTGCATGAATAAAACATTAGAAGACGAAAAATATACTGAGATCCATGAGGAAATTATAAAAAATGGTATGGATGCTACCTAACTATAATGCTCAGAGCTCCTAGAGGAGTAACAAGTACAGCAGGGGCAAATGCATATGCTGCAAAGTTTGCTATCTCACCCAGAATCACTGCAAGGTAAAACAAGATCAGTATGAATAGTGTTGGAGCTTCCATTTCATCATAACAAATCTTTAAGCACATCTAAGTATAATATCCAAGTTGATTTGAACTCTGTATAGTGAGCTGGAACATTTATCATTTTCATGTTGAAAATGAAACACACGAAGGAATAATAATAGGATAAATCATGCAGTGATCGAGAATTGCATGGCATGATGCTCATAAGCTCTATTTTTGAGCGATGGAATTATGCAGATAAATTGCTAAGTTGAAAACCATCAAATTTTACGCAGTAAAAATATATTGAATATATCTTTTTAAAACAAAGGTCCTAACTTGCACAACACTGATAATGTGAAGTGGTCTGAGGATTACTCTATTGGTGGTTGGTCCACATAGAACTTCATGCTACCTACAGCATTAGTGATGGTACTTTACATTATCCAGCATCCAACATTTCTTTGTTCTAAAATTCTTTGGTTAATGATAGCAGAATGAACCACAGAAGCTTTGTTGATTGAATATTCAGGATTACAACTTACATATATATAGCACTCAAGTCATCACAGGATAAACACAAAGGAATGCAAACATGTCGAGAATGTATGCGTTGGAAGATGTAAAGAAAGGAAGTCAAAGAGATGCTCGTGTGAATGGGCATGTAGTCTAGCATGGGAAGATACAAAGAGATACAAGGACCAATCACTCGAGCTTATGCCACCAAATAAATTATCAGGTGAATGTGTTCTTAGGATTGCATACATATGAATTATTGAATATGGTACTACTAAATTCAAGTGATGATGTTGCTATGCTTAGAAATGAAGGAGAAGATAACACATATGTTAAAGGAAGGTACAAATCAGAAGATTTCAGTCACCATCACGCCAAATTAGGATAATGAAAAGTAGGGGATTAAGTTTGACATGTTTTAAACTCAGATTAGGACTGTTGCAGATAGGCTGAATTAAAATAACCATAACTATGGCATGCCAACTCTGATTTGGATGATCTCGGACTTCACGGACAGCTGGGAAGTCTACTTTTCAATGGATTTGGTCCCATACCAAAATTCGGTCCAAGTCGTCTGAAACCGTCAAGACAATCCATGTTACCTTTTCAGTCCGAGTCAAATTAGGCAATAGGATTTGTAACCCGATTTGTAAGGTGGTTTCAATATGTGAGGACCTCTCCACGTCCCTAGCCCTATAAATACCCCTAGGGTTGTCACATTTTAGTTGGGTTTTGTTAAGATCAAAGTTTAGCTTTGCTACTTTGTCGGGTAAAGCTGTGATCGGTTAGATCATTGTTTTCCTGTTTTTAGAGCCCCACGTTTTTGTCATCACATTGAAACCTTATATAGTATATTCGCAGTTGAGCTGCTTGTTCATATTGTTCTTGCTAGTTCTCGATTGCTTGTAGGAACAAATACCCTTGTGGTTTTGTTGATCATTCTCTATCAAGATCATGAATAGTCTTTAGAGTTTGTGTAGCGATCGTTAAGGCACAACGTTCTTGGATGGTTGTAGTCAGATCGTCAATGTTACCTCCTTCCAATTGACACTGTTCCTCCATCAAAAGATCAGGCCACCCAAGTTCACATCAAAGAGATGCTCGTGTGAATGGAAAATATAATCTAACACTCCCCCATGGTCAAGACGAGAGCTTGCCGAATGTTTAGACTAGAGAAAAACTCTTGGATGACCGAAGTGAGCAGCCCTTTGGTGAAGATGTCAGCATACTAAGAGGATGTCAGGACATAAATAACATAGACGTCACCAAGTCTGACGCTTTCATGAACAAAGTGCATCTCAATCTCCACATGCTAGGTATGTTGATGCTGGACTGGGTTGCTAGAGAGATAGACCTCGCTAACGTTGTCAAAATAAACAGACACAAAAAAGAGTAGAACTGTAGTTTGCCCTTACATATAAATTGATTATTTTAAAATAATGATAATAGAACAATTGATGAAATGGTTAGACCACTCAAAAGGCATGATTTCAATACACTTACTAGTTATCATCCCCAGCCACCATAACGGCTCGTACAAGTATGAGTAGCCTCCAGAACCTTGAGTGTATTAGAGTAAAAGATCAAAAATATGAACGAGCAATACTATATAAAAGGCTAAAAGCATTGAAAGCTTTACTTGAAAACATTATGCAATTTCACGTGAAAAAAGCATTATGCAATACCAAAAGTTCATTCAGATTAAACAGCTGTTGGAAGATGTACAACCTGCTCTTACCCCAGAATCCCCAGCCTTCTTGAGCCCAACTTTCTTGATCACAAAGCTCGAACCGATGAATGCACTGGATGAGATGGCCAGAGTCAAACCTCTCACGTTGTCTATTGATGATACCATTTCTTCCAGAATAAGAACCTCTGAGACTATTCCTACAATCCAAAATATAAGTAAGACTGAAGGAAACATTTCACATATTGAACCTGTAAAGAGATGCTCAACCTCAGGTTGCTTTTGCGTGAGAGAAGATGGGAGCAACTAGGTGTTGGCTGATTACAAACAATTCCGTGCTTGGTGTTCTGAAGATGTCATAAATTAATGAACAAAAGTTGGATTTCTTTATGCCCCAAATACTATGGTGCAATTCCAACACGAAAAGCTGGTTTGGGATCAAGATAAACAAAGATATTTTTAACTATTCCTTGCTAGACACACGGAAAGGACTGTATAATTCAACCCTCTCCTACTCATAACCTACATGCAAGAAGAACAAAGCACTTAAAAGGAATTATCAAACACTTGCATAAAGCCAAATGATCATAAATGTGTAGAACAATGAACGAGGTGAAAAAAACCAAATGTTTGCCTGTTGACACTACAGCCATTAAAGGAAAAAATGAACTTTTAGACAAAACTTGAGTTGTCTATTGGGAAAAATCTATATATAGGATAATAAGCATGAGGGTGGAAAACCAAATCTTCACACGTGGTCCTCGGAGAAGAACTTAGAACATGAGACAAATCCATGTGTTGCACAAAATTCTTTCTTTGGTAGAAACGAAAGAGATCTGAATTAGTAGTTCAGCGAACAGGATTTTTTAAAGTATTTCACTGAACAGAACGATCTGAATTAGTAGTTCAGCGAACAGAATTTTTTAAAGTATTTCACTGAACAGAACTTTTTCCTGAAAGTATTTGCCTGAACAGAAATGAAGCGAGGATTGCAAGGCACTGTGTAGAGGAGGAGCAGGGCAAGAAGCAACCCTGCAGGCAAAGCTCCCCCAAGCCTGATTTGCTGCTAATGCCTTACAACTTGCTTCATTGCATCACAAGCTTACTGCAGTGGGCATTGAGAAATCAAGACAGTTTTTTTTCTTTTGAGGATGAGCATGTATCCCTTTCACATGAAGGAGAATTTTCCCCCTCCTAACTACATGTAAGGCACATGTAAGATTGTACTCATGATCAAGGCATTCGAGATGCCCAAAAACATGAAGATGTCATCCATCCACAATAAAGAAGACATGTACCACTACCACCAGTCTGATAGCAGTTGACGCACAAAATTCAGGATACAATATTGCTATGCAAAGCACAAGAACATAGTAGGGAGAAGCCAAGCCAGAGAACAACTCAATCAAAAACCACACAAATTAAAATTCATGAGAACACTAGTGGCCAATAGGACTACCGGAATCTTCGCACCTCAAAATTGAGCAAGAAAGGATCACCAGTTCCCCGCCACAATCAAATGAAAGAAAACGTAGTTGAGATCATGAGAATAGAAGGTGCCAACCGGTTCACAGCCGCAAGTACTAATATGCAGGTTTTTGCCAGCGCGTTTGCACGTGAAAGTGAAGGAACCTCTTGACTACGCCACATGCAAGTGGAGAAAGCTTTGTACGTACGTCAGGAATGAACACGAAAATTGTTTTGGAAGAACAGGTAATAAATTAACTGCCTGATATACCAAAATTCAATGGTAGATTAAATCCCGTGCAAAGAAAAGGGAGGGAGAAACATATAGGATTCGTTGTGTTAATTGCACGCACGGTTACCATCGAATTAAAGCAACCGAAATGACCAAAGCGCGGCCAGAGAAACAAAGAGGATTGTTTTGAAACGCTGCTTGCTTGCTGAACCATGCATTAAGAGGCTGGGTGATTCCTCGAAGCATGGCAGAAGAAGGCGAGAACAAAAGGAGCCAGAAATAATAGCGAAATAAGCTTGCGCAAAATTTGATTGAAATTTAAAAAAATGGGGGGAAACGAGCGTACGTACAGATTGGGCACTTGGCCCACAAATCGAGATTCGAGCGCACCATCACGAGCAATTCCAGCAGCAGCAGAAATGTATGAACCGATCGAGGAAGGCGGGCGGGGGGCGGCGAGAAGCCATTA
>KE371967.1:332717-348234 GCA_000418225.1 Zizania latifolia
CCTGCCCCGGCAGTCTGACCAGCTGCACGGCGGCGACGAGGAGGAGCGCCACGCCGCGGAGCAGCGCCGTGGCCACGGCCTGCGTGCACGAGGCCAGCAGCCATAGCCCCACCTTTATGATCACGACCACCCCAAGCGCCATTTCTAACATGTACTACGTACTCAATTGCTTCTTCTTCTTCTACCAAGAAAATGCGCAGTAAGAGAGGCTTGGTGATGGTGTACACACATATATATATATACTGAATTATTGACACCGTCACGAAAGATCGCAAGTCTGGTAGTAATGATATATATGCATATATGTAGAGAGATTGTTAGAGAGAGAGATAGTTAGAGAGGGAGAGAGAATGGTGTTGCTTGGAGTGCAAGGAGAGATAGAGTGGAGGAAGGTTCTTACTTGTGAGGTTATCTACGGGAGCTGAGCTAGCTAGATAGCTCTTGTGATGTTGAAGAATAGACGAACAAGTCGTTGCTTCCAAGGTTTACTTTGGTCCATCTATCTACCTACCTATCTATCCATGGGTCGTCGTTGCTTAACTAGTGTGAGATGGAACTGGTATCTGCGTGTGTTCATCAGTCAGTGAGAGGGGTCAAGATTTAATTAATTTGATGCGATTTTGACTGGATATGACGTGACAAATTCATGGACACACCAAAGAAAAGACTGAACATTGGATCTTGGATGGAGATGGTCAGTTTTGTTTAAAGAACGGTTACTGTCATCTTAGACGATTTCTAACCGTGTGTGAAAACCACTGTCGCAAATGGGTTGGAAATATAACAATAATTTATGATATTTGTAGAAGATATCACTCCATTTACATTTTTTACATAAAAATGTTAGCTCAGAGATGTAATGATTGAAGTGTATGAGTTTATATATCAGTATACCACTTGCTCAACTAGCAAGATGTTACTATCTGACTCATACACTTGTTGACTTCCATGGGTCACCTATTGGGCTGAGTCTCACATTCACTTGAGTTGTTGCAAGTTTGCAAAAAATTCCAAGTCCCAGAATTAAACTTGTACTCACCTGCCAAATTACCTTAGAATCCTTAGGACATAAAAATTATAGGACCAATTTCCATCACCCAAATTTAAAAAGATCAATACTGGCACACAAAGTAATCACTAATCAGGTTTGAGAGAGATCTGGTGTATCATAAAGATGGATGGTTCACTTTAAAATTGAATTGGAGATAACAAGGCATTAGGGATAGTGGAAGATCTCAACAGTTATTTACTCATGCGGCAACTAAGCATTCGATCCACTGATCTACATCTCTTAATTTGTACACAAAACTATACAAATTTTCAAGTATATGCCAGTCTGTTTCTATTTCGCCGAAGGTGCTTTGTCATGAGCCGTCCCCTCTTTTGATGTCTTGGTTCTCTTTCTGCTGTTTTGGCCAGTTTCTTGCTTTTCATTGGTGGCATGCAATGATGCACATAATCGCTTTGGGTATCTTGTCGTCCGATCAAATCCTCTAACACAAATATATCCTGCAGAGTTCAAATCACATCATAATTGTGGCATAAGGAGTCAGACAAGAAAAATGATCATATATAATGTCATGGCATAGTGGCTAGCAACGAATTTACAAATGAGGGGAACTGTTTGGCACAACAGTTTCATAGGCACAACTTAAATATAGCTTTGGATTTTTTTTGGTTATTTAGTTCAAATTCAACTATATCTTAATTTTGTGAACACTGATCCCCATATCCAAACAGGCTTTGAGTTTTACTTATGTTCTATGTCAAGATTTTTTTATCATGTCTTACCTAGCTTATTCGATATCTAAGAACGGTGTTAGTCTCTAGAAGACAGAGAAATGAAAATAAAAGGAATAAATCTCACAACCATCTGATACCTTTCATGAAGCACTCCTGGATTTCTTGTCTTGTTTGACCTGGAGTTGATGATTACTTCCATTTAGTATCACTAAGCAATTATCTCATGACTCGGATTTGCATTACAAACATAAAATACCTTTTGTGATCGAATGTATCGATGAACCAAGATACACAGTGCATCTATCCAGCCTCCAGAGACATTCTCTAGGGATGGTTATTGGGGAACGGCTAGATGAGTGATCTGCAAAAACCTGTAATGGGTAAATGTAACAGATTAGTCTATAGCCAATATAATAAGGTCTGCATCTTATTTAAATAGTAATTGTACATCAAATGAAATTGGAGTGAAAAGGACCAAATGCTGCATACCTCATGGTCCTGAAAGTAGGTACCATTCAATGGAAACTTTCCTCTGGTTGCTGTCCGACAAGGTATCTGCCCAACAATGCGTGCAAAAATAATTAAAAAGGAGAAAACATATTTACTCCTATTATAGTATCATCATTATCAAGTGAAAAATACTTAAGCTACATTTTTTACATAATGGCCTCCATCCCAAAATATAAGACATATGTTTTTGACATGGTCTTCAATGTGAAACTTTGACAGTTATTTCTTTCATGATATATTATCAACTACAATGTTAACATTATATGAAATTACTTTTAAATACGAATATAACTATATCACATACGTAACACTAAATATATTTGTTTTTAGCTTAATTATTAGTCAAATGTCATAGATGTTGACTTTTTCAAATACATCTACACCTAATATTTTGGGACGGATAGAGTATATTTTTTTAGATAATGACTTAGGCTACATTTAGAGAGAAAACATTGTTCTGAGGAATATGAGGATTGTGGATCAACTCATACTAATTTCCTCCAAACTGACAACATAGAACATAAAAATTATTTGATGTTTCTATTAATTTTGAATTTGCATAAGATGTTTATGTAAAGTAATTACAGTTGAAGAACTTTTCATTCTATTTTTTAAGAGATGTCTATACTTGAATCTAAGTCAATTATGTGAAATGAACACATAAATTGACATATTCCCAATGATCAGTAAATCACCTGTATGCCTGTATGTAGGCTATTGACTACAGTTTAGATAACTTTTGGCACAGATGTCCACATTGCTTTGGTACAGATATGCATATATCAGAAATTCTACTTTTGACTCTGTTTAATAAGACCATGTTCCTTGAGAGCCCACTATTGTCTTTTACACCACACCTTACAGTTTTGATAAAAGTAGAGTATGTTCCAAGCAAGTGGTTGCTCACCAGAATTGTGCCTTTCACTGTGCAGTCATCTGGGTAAGAAGTAACAACTAGAAGATATGGAGATGGATCTTCTTGAACTCTCTCTTCAAACTGGTAGATATTGCAAACTAGTCACTAAACTAATAGATGGCATTAAGAAAGTAAAATATTCTTCATAAATGTAGTAAAAATTGAAGGAGTCATGGGCTCATGGCGTACAACATACCTCTTCCAAGATTGCATGATCATCTGGGAGGACATACCTACAATAACAACTACCAAGTTTAGCAAGACACTGTTGATTTTTCAGGATAAAATATCAGTATACAAATAATATAATTACATACGCATTGTATTCTGTTCTAAGACGTCCTATGTTTTTCATTTTTTTGTTCTGAACAAAGGCATGTCGTGGATTAGCCAAGACTATGTCTTTTCCAGAGCTTGGTGTCCAAGAGCCATTGTTCACCATATGCTTTATTGAACTCAGATCTATTACATCATCATATTGTACTCCTGGTACAACATCTTCAAGATCACAAAGATCATCATCATATGCTTCTTCTTGCTCATTAGCTGATTCTTCATATTCATGTTCTGGACTTGGAGGCGCCTCAATAATGGGATCGCAGTTACAGATGGATTCTCTTGCTATGTGACTACCGTTTGACAAGAGACTTCCAGGAGTAACCATGCTCGCTTGATCTTCGCCATGTCCATGTCCATACTCATCTGCAGAAAGGATTGATGCTCTGCCATCTCTGGTAACAACCAAATGTCATGATTCAGTATTCTATTTTTAAATGACTCAAAAAGAAGAAATACAAAGCTCTACAGATTGCAACATATTTCTTTCCTAAAAAATTCCACAAATATCTTATGATAATTAAAGCTACTCTTGTTAGCACGCTGCAGGAAATGCAACAATTTAGGGTGACTTTTGCTTTATTACTCTCTAGTTGCATAATGTGATAGGTTTAACCTATATTAGATAAAAGTTGGTAAGCAATTTAGCTGTATTGAGGGTTTAATGGAATACTCGTCTCAAACAAATGTAATAACAGTTGAAGATATGTATAGATTAGAGTAGATAGGGACAATTCATTTAACAAGCGAAATATACTCTTAACAGTAATAGTTTGCTACACAACAAAACATATGCTATAGTACCAATTGATCCAATCATTCAAAGGATGCTACTTAAGTTTTAATAAAACATGCAAGTGTTCTCTACATATCATAACAATATCTGACTTCATTGTGATAATCAATTTAGGTAAATAACTTCATAGTATATGAAACATACCTGGCAAATGAACTGTTATAGTATTTGCATTTTGCACTTAAAGGGCAAGCACTGCAATTTGGATTTACTTTTGTGCAGAGTACCTAAATAAATGATAATAGGAAGCAATACAACATCAATACTGACAATGTAAACATCTTTGTGGTTAAAATTTTACAGATCACGCTGATCACTGTAGTATTTATGCATACCTTCCCGAAAGTTATCATGAGACAATGTAGTTCATGCCTATAGTATCAGATTTGTCAGATCGTATGTTAAAAGTTAAAGAGATGCCAATATTTCTTAAAGGACCATATGGCTTACAATTTTTCCTTCTGAATGGTACACAACCGAGGCCATAAATATCTCTGCACATCACTCATGATTGGATACCTTCACCAAAAGGAAAATATATATAAACACAGATTTGTAACTATACTTGTTTACAACTTTAGGTGAGACCAATCTTACAAGTCAACTAAATGGAACTTTTCTTCGGGTAAGGGTTCAAGTTTGATCCATCCTAGCCTTGTAACAATGCGAGCTACATTGACATCAACCTGAAAGGAGCATGAAGTCCTGTCAAAAGATTGATTGATAAAATGTATTCTCTTGACAGTATTTGATTCCTTTTGAAAAAAGATATAACTTACTGGGAATGCTTTATGCTTCAACGACAAAAGACGGATGCAGTCAACACTTTTATCTCCGAGCCCCAGAATACTGAGAAGATAATTTCTAATGTCCAGAAAGAAAGAAAGAAAAAAGAACAAGTAATGCGATTATACAAGTATCCCAATGGACAAGTATGAATTGTTTGTTTTCTATCTAGCTTGATTGGAGCTCCCTATCACAAGTTCCACGATATTCATTCAATATTATACCTCTGAAGTTATAGATTACAAATATGCTAAATGGTTCTAGATTTATATATGAAGCAAGTCCATATTTCATCATGCACAAAGCTGAAAATATAATCATATAGAAGTATCATTGCCAGCTAGCTATTCATTCAAATTCTGAAGTTATAGATTACAAGTTCCACGATATTCATTCAATATTATACTTCTGAAGTTATAGATTACAAATATGCTAAATGGTTCTAGATTTATATATGAAACAAGTCCATATTTCATCATGCACAAAAACTGAAAATATAATCATACAGAAGTATCATTGTCAGCTAGCTATTTCCTGTCAGTTCAACATGAAAAAAAGGACACTGAGATGTTAAAGCAATAATCATGTAGGTTTTTTGGAATATGTCCATACTTGGCACTTGCGCGTGGTACATATCTAAGCCAATCCAGGTCAAAACTGCCATGATCTTTCTTTACACGCATCAGAAAAGCCTGAAAAAGGAAAATGGATACTTTTAGTGCTTGCGTCAAAAGCACGAAAAGATGAAGAGAAGAGGTATGGGCCAGTTCCAGTAATAAGAAACTATAGTTTAAATGAAAAAGGGTAAAGCCCATTTTTGGCCTTAGAATTCTTCTCAAAGTTTTCACCCTGAATTCAAAAACCTGTTGTTTTTCATCCTCAAATTTCAAAATTGGACAAATAACACCCTGTGCCCTACAATGGTTTTGTTTGAAACAGCAGTTTTTCACTAACATACATGCTAGGTAAGTTTCATTGGTGTGGACCAAACTGACATCTAAGTCAGCAAAACATGTATAAAATTGGAGTCTGCACTAGGCAAAACCACAGCTATTTCAAACATAACCACCATAGAATAGGGTACAGGTTGTCAGTCCCAATAAACACATGTTTCAATGAAAGTTTTTTTTTGGGAAAGGAGTAGGATCACATGAAAACAAACAGTAAGTGATGTTGCAATATTAAAATGAACTAATCAACTTTGAGGTTTTAGATATCTTGAATTCGGTGGATAGGCTCACAATATATGAAATGGTGATCAAGTTGATTTTGGCAAAAGGTTAGTATCTTCATCTCCAGAACAAGGTATTTAGAAATGTCTTCCTGCTACACTAATGTCGTGACAGAATTTTGTAAATAAGAAAATAGTACGGTATCTTGCAATCATATACCTGTATCCGTAATGTCATAACGTAATGTTGTCCCCTGACTGCAATGCATTTTGCAACCTCAACTGCTGGTGCATGTAATAAAGCTTCCCAGTCAACTGAGTCACTTATTCCAGTCCCCCTTGTACTATTGTAACCCTTATTATATGCTTCCTCCCGTAACTTATCCCAATGAGAAGTATCTTCCAGATGCAGTGTAGCTATTAACTTTCTCAAGGTTTGTATGGAACACATTGGAGTTCCAGACTTGTCCTTCACCATGTTCGTAAGATGGTCATTGTCCCACGTAGAGATGTCTTTCTGTTCCATAACAGAAATAAAATTCTCCATAATTGTTTTGTAGTCTTGACCATAATTACCCTTTACCTCCTGATTGTAGCCAATCTCTTTCTCGAAATCGACAGATTTTGTAAAAACTGAATTACCAGAATCAGTACCATTAGATTGTTCATTCAAATTCAATTTTTGCCTCATGTCATCTATCAACGGAGACAAGTTTAAATTCACTTCATTATTAATACGCCTCTTAATTGGAGGAAATTTTGCCGCCAGGTTCATAAAAGCATTGCTGCATGTTTATTAAAAAATATAGTTAATAAACATAAAATTCAATAGGTGGATTAGCTCCACCACAAACATGTAAATTAGATATCAGTCATGTCTTATTTTTACCTTGACAAATTGTCAGCAACATTTTGCGTAAGGAAAGTACCCACCACCGAATCAATTACTGATCCTCCCCATTCAGAAAAGTTTCTGGGACCTGACACAAAAGTAGTTCAGATTCAGAATCCAATGTAAACCTGTGTGTTCCATGGAAGCATAGGGTTCCAAGATTTATTTCAGCCCTTATGCATATGTTTAATGTGGATGCAAGGCTTTATTGCTTTCAAACCATTAATCATGCATCAGTAAAGTTCTGCTGATTTCGTTTATTCAATTATTCAGATAAAAACTGAACTAAATGGTTTGATCAAATTATACATCATGCTGATTGGTTTCTATTTTTCCTTTTTTTCTCATTGAACTACCCAATATGCATGTTCACACATGTGCTTACAAGTTTGCTCAAAAATAATCACCTTGACTTATTTTAAGTAAATTGATCTTAACTTGGAAACTAAAAGGTGGAAAACAAAACAATCTGTATGCATTTAAGTAAAGCATGCCAATATCTGGAGCGATCGACTTTCTGAAGTAATTTGTTTGCTTGCCTAAACTAATAAATCGTCAATAAGTTTATTTTCCAAATAACACATCATGTGATGCACCATGCATGCGTAATTGTTTTCTAAGTAAGAGTTCACAAATTTTCAAGCTTAATCCAAATCCTTTCACAAATCTGTGCTTTCAATTTTTAGTCCAATGAGAAAACTACAAGGAGGGGTAAGTGAAAGGATAACATGTCAGTAGATCTATTCAACAGCAAATGGTAAGTGCATTCATTGACGCGCATACCAAAATATTTCACAGCCTACTTAGACAAACCAAATTATTAGTCATCTTGTTCTTATGTTCTATCATGCGCCGCACACGTGTGAAGATATGAAAGGAGAAAAGATAATTTCAGGAATCTGGATAATTACCCAATAAACCGTGTACCGTAGCAATAAACTCATCCACGCAATATTCGAAGTCCTGCCGGATTTTATCCCACTCTGGCCCACTGCCAATGTTCACCCCTTCGAAAGTCTCACTGTCGATCTCATCCCACTTCCTCAGAGCATCATACACTTGTAATGTACCCTCATCGAGGCCTAGAACCCTTGCCCGGAACTTCTTCGGGTGATTTCTGTGGTGTACAATCGCAAGTTCCGTAGAATTGCCGCTTGGAACAAGCGCAGATGATGATGATGATGCATCAGCTGGGGCCTTCTGGTAAGGCACAATGGCCAATTCACCACTTTCCTGACGTTTTCTACTCATCGATTTCCTTTTCTTCCCTCTCTTGTTCCCCTTGCCAGTACCCAGATCATCGTTCAAACGATGAACCTTCGCGAGGCACTTCAAATTTTCCTTCAGCTGGGATCTGAAATTCCCTGGACCGTCTACAAAGTCCAACTTCCTGTTCACTGCCTTACCAACAGGTTGATCACCATTGTTCTTAGCCTTCCTCTTCACTGCCTTATCAACAGGCTGATCACCATTCTCCCTAGCCTTCCTCTTCGTCCTAACTTTAATCGGCGTCGCCGTCTTCGGGGTAGACTTGCGCTTCATCAATAATGTGTCTTTCATCACTTTAAATCGAGGCACCCCCTTCGTCGACCTCTTCCTCGGTCTCCGAGGGGTAGCTTCCACCTTCTCCGGCGTAGGGATAGCGCTGGCAGCGCCTTCCTGTCGCGCAATCTTCTCGCAGCACTCGCTCGCCGGCGGCGGCGAGACAGTGGACTCTTGGGTGCTAGGTGCACAGTCCTCTTCCGCCGCCTTCCCCGGCTCAGCCTGGCATTGCTCCTCAGCGAGCGGCAGAACAGAGCCGAAGTCGTCACTCTCCACCTTGCCGGCGCCCATCAACGCCGGCGCCGGCGCAGGCGCAGCGGTGGACAGAGAAGAGTCATCCGCGTCTGCTTCTATCCGCCGGGCCGGCTTCCTGGCAATGTCGGGGGTCGCCGGCGACATCCCCGGTAGAGACCCTGCTTCGGAAAACAAAGAAAGAAACGGTCACACAACGGAAAGTCGCATAAAAATAACAGCTTTCCCCTACTCCATCGCACAGATTGATCTCTCCAAGAGAGAACACAAAACGGCACTCATGCATTGGGAAACAACCGTAGCAGGCAACAGATTGGACCGAAGAAAGCAAGGGAAATCAAATTCGCGAGCTTACCGAGATCCGCTGCGTCCGTCTCCCCCATCAGTCAAGAGAGCGGAACTCCTCGAGGAAGGAGACGAGACGAGAGTGCAATCGAGCAACGCGGCTATTTGGAGATCGATAAGAACAATAGGCTGTATAGTTGCATTAACTCGTGCGGGAGATGTGGGCGGAGAGAAAACCACCAGAGTTACGGTTACCCGATGGAATCGCCGGAGGAGTGTGGTATATATGGCTGCGTGGGTCCGCAGCCGTAGGGTTGAAAGGGTTAGTTGGGGTGACAGGTCGGTCGTGTCAGCTGCTATCCGTTAAACAGAAGCGAACTTGATATTTCAGAAATAGATATAAAAGTAAATAGCATCAAAAATAAATACAGCTCAAATAAGTACTGAACATGAATGCAAAATCAAATATCTGTTAGAATTAAAAAAAACCTCTTGATATATGTAAAAAGTACAATAAACCAATAAATATGTTCAATTTATATATACATTGATAAATAATAAGCATATATAATACAGTAAAAAAACAAGTTTTATAGAAAGCTTCGGTTGTAATGTGTGTACACTCTAAGAATAAATGTCTACCTTCCACAACATCATAACCAGTGCGGTTGGACTTCTTCATTTTAAATGTTTTCTAAAATGATATGGCTTATGTTTTTATTATGGCTTTAGAGAATAGAGAAAGAAACTATCACACAACAGAAAGCCGCATAAAAATAACAGCTTTCCCCTACTCCATCGCATAGATTGATCTCTTCAGGCGAGATCACAGAGCAACAACACAAAATGACATTCACACATTTGGAAACAACCGTGGCAGGCAACAGATTGGGCCGAAGAAAGCAAGGGAAATCAAATTCGCGAGCTTACCGAGATCCGCTGATTCCGCCTCCTCCATCAGTCAAGAGAGCGGAACTCCTCAAGGAAGGAGATGAGAGTGGAATCGAGGAAGACAGCTATTGGAGGAACGAGGAGGACTGCTCCGTTGTAGTTTTAATCTGTGCGAGGTGGAGAGAAACCCCGTAGACCGGGTATCTCTAATCGATATATCTCTAAACAAACTACCGGAAGCACCGGAGGCGGTATATCTGGCTGCGGGAAGATACGTGGGTCCGCGGCCGTATGGCCGTAGGGGTCAGGGTTAATTGGGGTGGCAGGTTTGCTGCCTGTTAAATAGAAGTGAATGTGGATGTTTCAGAAATAGATATAGAAGTGAATAGTATTGAAAATAAATACAGATCAGATAAGAAGTAAATATGAATACAAAATCAAGTATCTATCAGAATTAAAAAAACTCTTGATGTGTGTAAAAAGTACAACAAACCAATAAAGAGGTTCAATTTATATACACATGGATAAATAATAAACATATATAATACAGTAAAAAACAAGCTTTATAGAAAGCTTTGGTTGTAATGTGTACACTCCAAGGATAGTTGTTCACCTTGCACAACATCATAATCGGTGCGGTCGGACTTCTTCACTTTGAATGTTCTTCGAAGTGATATGGTTTATGCTTTCATTATATCTTTGACTTATTTTTTGGAAGCATAAGTTGCATCCTATTTTAACTCATTCTCTTCATACTCCTATCTTGTGTCTACTCCCTCGTTAATGATGAGGTTGTTAAATTCCTGGTTAGTACATTCAGAGAGAAATACACTTGTGTCTTCATGTTCATTACGGTATTCTTCCTTTTCTCCTATCCTTACCCTTTGTTAGAATCTTCATCACCGCATTTAAATAATATAACTTGAAAGCCTCAATTCTCTTGCTCTAACAAATTTAGTATTGATTGTATATGTTCTTCTTCGTCTGCTTGATCCTCAGCCACCTGCTATGTTTCTAGCGAATGAGCACCCAAGATTTGTGTTTCTACATTCATATCCACCTACTCAGCTTGAGCTTGGCTACTTTTGACCCATCTAAAGCTCTATTTGGTTAGATCCACCTTTCAACAATGTCTATATGGGGGATGATATGCGGGGATACGAAGATGAAAAGTACTTGCTCTCATCCGTGCTCTAGTATCATCGCTGCATATCCCAACCACATTGATGTGCTCTGGATCTCTAACATTTTCCAATAATATCCTCCCACCATATGACTACACTGACAATACATCTTTAGCTCTACTTGGACTGCTTACAATCAAAATGCATGATACAATCACCACATCACACACTAAGGCCCTCTCGGTTACTCCAATTAAACTTCTATTTACAAACCATAAACTACTAAGATTTGTCCCCTCATGACTATTCATAATTTGATCATCTCCTTAATAAATCCTAAATAAAATTATTTCCGACATTCCAATGTACAACCGCACAATATAATGTTCAATAATACAACTAAACACAACAAAACAACTAGACTATAATACAATTAAACTTGGTAATATATATTAACTCACTACAATAGACAACATAATTAATCATCTAATCTAACTAAATTACACTATGAAACTAAACTAAGTTTTGCTAACTAAACTATCTAGGTTTCACTAACTAAACTAACTAGGTTTTAGTTACTAAACTAAATTATAATAACTAAACTGGAAAGAAGACTTGCCTAGAGATGAAGACGTGAAGCTCTCGAAAGTCGAGTGGAGAGTGAGAGGTGTGGGGGAGGAGGGGTTGTACCTCCTTACATAAAATCTTATGTTGACTGTTGGTTGGTTGCCAAGGGATACAATATCCTTTATCAACCGACCAATAGTTGATTTAGAATTGACCGTTGGTTGGTTGACAGAGCGGCGGGTTGACTCCTATGGACCAACCAATAGTCGATACGAGACCAACGATATGATTTGGTCCATGTCAACCATTGGTTTGTCCATAGGAGACAAATTGACAAACCAAAGGTCATGGTATATTGATTACTTAAAAAATTCCTTGCATGTTACATCAATTTCTCATTCTTTTTTAATTTTCATAACTATTTACTGTTACCGGAGAGAATGAGGTAAAAGATTATATCTTAAAGAGTTTCACTGTGATACGTCTCGCTGAAGCGTGTTCCTTTATTGAGAAGACCATCGGAATAAAATAGTTTCCTTCTTTTTCGTGTAGAAGAAAAGAGACAGAATAGGAAGTCCTAATACGGGATTTGATTTTAAGCGTCTAGTGGATTTTGTACAGTTGTCAGCGTTAAGGTCCGAAAAGAAAACCAACGTGTTGCTGTGCATTTGCCAAAAACAAAAAAAAAATCCGCAAAATGCTATTTGTTTGAAGTGTACGAATGTGCAAATTGATTGAACAAACATGTGAGCCAGTAGACAGATAGACGCATCGATTTTACAACTACTCGTGTGCGTAATCCAGCCATACTCTTAACCCTTTTAGATATTCAGGATAAATTATGTACACCTGTGTGACGTTTTACACCAATTGATGTCATGTCGAGCAGCAGGATGCTGATCCTAACATATTGGCATTGTACGCTTGTATCACATTTGAGATATTGTAATTATGTAGTAAATCAGAGTTTCAGCTGTTCCACGTCTTCTCCGGCATTCCGTATGTGATCATGTGCCTGCCTGCTATCGTCCATTTGCTCCCTGGAAGGATCTGTCCTTAGGCCCGAGCTTGCTTCTGTCTCAGAGCAGCCTGGTCTCTCGGTTAGGAACTGCTCCCAGAACTTGTCGTTCACTACCGCAGGGGGAGCTGCAGGAGCCTCAGTGGCAACTCGTGCATTCCCTGGTTCTGTTGTTATATCTGCTGCGCCAGCATCAGCTGAAATCTTTTGGTTGTCATGTAAGCGTCTGTCAATGGTGTCATCCTTTTCAATGGTGGCTGTGGCTGCCTCTGTTGGGTTGTCTCTCTCATGGTCCATAGGGCTCCCATTTGCATTGGGAACTTGGCTTTGGTCAACATTCATCGAGCATGAAGCAAGAGTTAGACTCAGGTGGCATGATAAGAGACTTTCATCATTTAGGGCATCTGCAAAGCAAGAGTTCTTGGAGGGGTAGATAGATGTCCCGGTATCAGAGAGTTCCATCATCTGTGGCGCTAGCGGAAGACATTCCATCCCCACTCTGTCACACTCTGGATGCTTGCCATTTGGGCTTCCATTATCTTCATGTGAACTTTGCGCGCTTAGTGTGATGATATTGTTCTCTGCAATGGTGGGACAAAGTCCCAACCTAAGCTTATCAGAGAAATGCTGATTTAAAAGATTGCCCATTTCTTGCTTGGAACTACTGCTATGGTCATCACAAAAGCTAGTAGCTTCTGCAGTCTCGATGCTGTAATCTACCCCAGGTAACCTTCTCTTCTTGTGGAAAGCATCTGTGAAGATTGAGGATGACTCTGCCATCTTAACAAGCTTGTTGACAAACTGAGGGTTCTTGCTAGCAAGCTGCAAGAAGGTAATCATCTTGGACTGGCGCTGCTCCATGTTGAGTACTCGTCGCTCAAGATCCTCAATCTGGATCATCGCCCCTGACTGCTCTTGCTTAAATTTCCAGAGGTCAGCCTGGAGGGTAGTTTTCTCTCGTGAAAGCCGTTCAATCTCATCCTCAAATATTGCACGTTCATTATCAGGCAGGGCACCTGGTTGATGGCTGTGGCTGTGGATAGGCTTGCGCCTGTGGATATTCTTCAGCAGGTGTTTTTGTCCCTTGATGAAGTACTCATTAGCAAATTCCCATCGCTCTGGATCTATTTTACGAAATCCCTGCAACATTGATAATTTTTGAAATGGTCAATATTAATTTAGGATTTTAGGGAACTACATAGGTGTTTCACTTCTTAGCATCTATGGGAAGAAGTTATGAAACATCCTCAAGTTATAACGAAAAACTCAGACTACAAAATGTAACACCAACTCACCAAGAATATGATACATTGGTACCTGTAGATTAAAGTTTTGGTATAGCTATCAGCTCACAAAAGGGAAAAAGGAAATCATGTTCTACACTTTTCTTTACAGCTATGAAGTCCATGCAGCCAAAGTATTTATACACGCCTAAACAATTTCCACCTACAGATTTTTGATGGTTTCCACAAGAACCTAACAAATTTATGATAAATCCAAATCTTGGATGCTATGAAATAGAACCACATCAGAAAACAGGATTGTGGCTCATCTAGTTGAAGATTTTCAAGAAAATAATTATGACCATACCTACCACGGAAGCTCTCTTGTTGGTACTAAACAACAAACACACCAGTCAGTATAGGGCTCATATGATCCAAGATTTTCACTAAAGGTAAACCAATGTTGCTGTCACATCAACATTCACAATTCCAAGATTTGCACTAAAGGTATTTTGAGTTCATTGAGCACATAACAACTGCATAACATGCTAAGCATATTTTTTTGGTCTCAACCTCCCCCGTCACTCACAAAAAACAGATCTCAATAGTTAAAGTGTTAAACAAAACATTGTTGAAGAAACATTTTCCAATAAAGATCTCCACTAACAACAAGTTCAAACTGGTTTCGGAAGAGATGTGTTTCAACTTTCAATTAAGTATACTAAAAATGAAAGAAAAACCAATTTGATACCAGAGATGTAGCACTCCATTGTGAACAACAAAAATAAAATCTGCAACCCTCATCAGTTTTTAGAACCCACAATGCTCATGTGCATTTATCCAAAAGTTCCAACAATTCAAAACTGGTCAATTTATAAACATAAAAGACATGAAGGCAGTAGCAGAAGTTCCATCCCAAAAAAATAAAATGATTGTGGCACTGATTCTGATTCAACATCCTAGCAACCATGAGGACCAAATATCAGTCTCAGTTCTCAATGCAACAGTATGTCAGTATCCATGCCGTAGCATACAGCTCCACTGCTCCATCTAACCAAAAGCATAGTGACAGCCAGTGTGTTTGGGAAGTAGTGACTCCCACCACGACATTACAAGAGGGCTTCACAAGGATTTCATATCTACAAGACTACAACACTTCCACTCTTACAGTACCCTTTTTACATCAAATTGCAACTAAATCGAGCCACAAGGAACATAAATCCGCATTCTAAATTTCTAGCACCACTGGCAATTTATCAAACAAAGCAGACATTTCGGTAATTAGCTCCGTTGACACAGAATCCCAAAAAATTCCCCAACGCAAATATTGACGCTAAATTCGCTAACTCAATAAGCAAGAATGCAACTTAACTTTGCCTGATCAATTCCTCGCACCTACGCAACTAGGACGCATGACGTATCCCCAGAATCAGCACGAGGCAGCACGGATGCCGCACCAAGATCG
>KE371967.1:358029-410629 GCA_000418225.1 Zizania latifolia
TTGCTGCTCGCAGTGATTGGCAGTTGCGGGGCTGCACGCGGTGGCGCGACGGCCTCGGGGCGGCGCTCGACAAGGTCTCTGCTCTCCTTCTCTGGCTAACCCTTCTCAAGGCTGGCAACAGGGTGTTGTGGCCTGCTCTGACGTGAGGTTGGCTGGGCTCCAGTTGGCTAGAGCATGCAGAGTGGCTTGAGTTGGCGGCGTCGGCTACATGCGATGTGGCATCGGCCAGGTGGCAGATCTGGTGGTCATCTTTTCCCTTGCAGCCACCACCCCTCCTTCCTCCTTTCTTGGTAATAGTTGCTCTAGCTCTCCTCCCTTCCTTTTCTAACTGGTGGCGGGTCGGGGCTTAGGGGGCTAGCGTTCCTACCTTCTTGTGCGGTGATGCTCTTGGTGTTGCTCCGACAGCCATGCCCTGATGTGGGGCATGTTGGCACACGTCGTTTGCTCCGGCGTGGGGATTCTCAGTCACTGTCTTCGCTACGTTGACCTGTTGAGGCTGGTGTTGGCATCGTTTGTCTGCTTAGCGGTCTTCTTCCTACCGAAGAGTCGTCGGTCTTGGTGGCATCTTCTTTGGCTTCCGCTGAGTGCCAGCTTTAAGGTTATCGTAGGAGGTTCAGTTCTAGGTTGTTCTGGTCATCGTGGAGTGGTGTGCGTGGGGCCTTCGGTGGTGGGCACGTCTAGTTGTGTTCTCCCTTCGTGTCGTCCTCATCGTGCCCGTAGTTGGCTTGGCATGGCTTCGTCTCAGTGGTGCAGTGTTCGCTTTCTCTAGCTTTTTCTCCTCCCTCTCCTTGGAGCTCCTCCTCTCCTGTGGTCGCCTTCTTTCTCGGTCGTGGGGCGCTCCTCAGTCTGGTCGGAGTTCTGGTCTAAGTGAAGCTTGGCTTGCCTACTGTTTGGTCGGCGTGCTGGCAGTTGCGCTAGCGGTGGGACGCTAGCTTGGTTGAGCAACAAAGTTACAAGGTCCTGTTTTGGTTGTTTGGGGCAGTTTGAGGGCATCTTCAGGATTGGAGGGATTGGTTTAGGCGAAAGCCTTGTCCAACTTGGTTGGGCTGACATCGATGACGTCTTCGGGCGCCATGTTCCTCCTTTGAGGCTTTGTCATGTAACCGTCCTCTCACCCTGACGCGAGACTCTTCGGTAAAAACCTAGCATAAGGCTCTTAGGTGGATGATGGTGACGCTTCTGCGTCGTGACCTTCTTGGAGGCATCATCTTAAAGGTCTTGTTGGTGTCTCTCTTGCTAGCATTGGCCAGTCTCGTTTAGCGACGACTTGCTTTTGTTAGTGTTGCCCTTGGTGCATGGGAGGTTGCTGCTGGGGCGTGTAGTGTGTAATTTTTATTTTTTCCTAATTACAATCTCCTAGGATTGTAATCTTGTAATTTTCCCCCGTCTTAATTAATACAATCCCACCGTCTTGTGTGGCTTGCGCAAAAAAAATACACATAACACATGACAAAATATAACCAACTTTGCAGATCACATCCTCATCGAAGAAATCGATCAACTCATGCAGGCGCCTGCAACCTGTTGACACCACTAGTAGACACCGACTAATGAGGACATGTGAAACCTAATCAACAATAGCAGTATGACACTGCAGCCATATGTATCATGAACACGTACCACATAATCGAAACGAACTAAACATTCTGATCCAACACAAAGTCTAGGCGAGATTGCCTAAGCGAAGCCTGGTTCAGAGAGGCTTTGAGCGTGAGAATAGTCAAACAGAAGGTGGAGAGGGGAATAATGCTTACCAGGAGGGGAGAGGAGGATATTGAGGGTGCGAGATCCTCGGTGGCACGGTGGCTTCTCTCATCCTGCTTCATCGGTGGTGGCCACTACCCTAATCCTAAGGTGGGTGAAAATGCATCTAAGCCCTTAATTAATTTTAGTCATCTATTCACCCTCTCTAAGCAACTTTCAATGAGGGGCAGAGAAGATGAGGCACATGGGAGATGGGGGATTTAGCCCACCTCGACATGTGGGGCTGTTTTTCCCGGGGAAACGACGTGGATTGGGCTAGGAAAACCTTGTCTGATGGGCTTCCAAATGGCTAGGAAATTTAGCCTGGAAAACTTTCACCTGTGGGCTAGTTTCCCTGGGAATGGGCTGGGATCCTAGGGATCCCTAGCTACCAAAGGAGCCCATAGAGAGCCAAATTTAATAGCTCTCTTAGACACTACTAAAAAAATTTGCAGACGACTTCCATTTTATTACATAGACGGTTGAAAGGATGAACCGCATGTGTAAATCTCCACCCGGTGTGGTTGTTATGGGCCACCTATAGAAAAGGGTTATCGATCACATGTAGAAATGAAGTCATTTCCATCGGCGGTCGTCTTATGTAATTACCTGTGAAAATGCATATTTTCATAAGCGAACGAGTAATATCGTCCACCCATGGAAATACACCAATTTCCACAAGCGGTAATGTAATATTGGCCACATATGAAAATGTGTGTTTCTATAGTCTTAAGATGCTCGTCTATAAAAATAGACATGTTTTCATGGGCGTTGTGTAATGTTGACCATCTGTGAAATAGAGCAATGTCTATAAATAATCTGAAATACCTGACCATAATGTCATTCTCTAGAAAACAACTCTGTATTCATATCCCTAAACACCTATATATAAAGTCTTTCTCTGTAACCCAACTACCTAAAACAATGGTCGCATACTTGTTAAATTATGAGGAGAGAGAGGAGTCTGAGCTAGAGGATGAGGATGATAAGGAGTAGCAGCAAGAGGAGAAGGAAGGGGGAGGAGGAGTCTCAGAAGGAGAAGTCTGAAGTGGTGGATATGGAGGTGGAGGAGGATAGGGTGGACGCCGACGTCAAGATGGACGGCTAGGATATATATTTGTTGTGCACTGCAAGACAACGAGATGATTGTCAAGCTGACAGAAGCCAGAGACCCATTGATTGCTCGTATCCTCTAGTAGGATTTGGACGAGGCAGTAGCCCAAGTGATGCGATGGTGGAGGACAACGAGAAGGACATCGACCCCTTGATTGTCATCAATCTAGTAATGGCTGAAGAGGAAGAGGAGAAGGATGACAACAATGTCTAGATATGCAATATTAATAGTTATGTAATATTAAAAGATTTGTGACATTAAGCTATTTATGTAGTATTAATATTTTCATGCACTCTTTACACTCCCTTTATACAATTATTTGTTTAATCTACTGATTTTTTGTGCATTGAAGTTTACTTTACTTGAGTCATGTAAGAGTAAAAACGACTTAACCATGTAAAACTGATGCCCACTATAAAAAACTTTTTCCCACAAGCACTTCATTGGCCTTTACGAGCTCTTCCTTGACTGCGGCGAGCTGCTTTGCTACCTCATCCCCAAATCTATCGGCACCTCTTTCCCCTTCCTACAGCCGCTAGATCGACCCCAACTCATCTGCCTCTACCCCATCCCCTAAATTGAACCCTCCTTCGCCTCCTACCGCATCACGAGCACCATGCGGTAGGAGGATAAGCAGTTGGTGGTGACACGTGAGCTGCTTGGCACACGGGCAACACGGGAGCAAAGGGTTGTTACTGCATAAGCATTGTGAAAGGGCTCGATGGCGCAGAATCTAATTGAGCATATATAGCAGTGTTATGAGCATGATGAAAATAGACATACATGAGTAATCATATTGTAACTTTATTAAATCATACCATGTATTGCAAAAAATGTATTGTTATAAATATATATTAAATTTATGCTTCTCTATTGACATAATATCATGCAAGTATGAAAATATGTACAAACATCATATATATACTTAATCACCATGATTTATATGTTTTATGATGAATTAAACAACTCATATACAGCCAAACATATACTCCCTCCGGTATTGAAATACAAGTCATTTAGAACATTATTTCAGATACCAATGAGCGGTTAAATAGGGGATATTTTTCTCTGGCTGCCCATATTAAATAGCATACAGAGTCCATTACATTTAATAACTCCTTCCTACTTCAATGGTCAGTGGCACAAACTTTGAAGCGCCAGGACTAGCGCTAACTCCTTCCTACTTCGATGGTCAGTGGCACAAGCTTTGAAGCGCTAGTGCTCGACTCCAGCTCCTCTCCAATTGGAGCCTTTTTTTGCATGGCGCAGGAGACGAAACACAGCATGCAAATTAAATTGCGTTGAGTATGCGTTGAGTAGTACTTTTGCATGGTGCGGGAGACGGCCGGCCTGCATGCAAATTAAATTGCATGGCGTGAGACGAGTGAAACCAGGGGTAGAGTGGGAAGAAATACGTCTAAAAAGTAGAAATGACATGTTTTATGTTTTATGTGACTTCAGCAAAAATCTAAAATGACTTATTTTTTATATCAGAGAAAGTAATTTACCCTGCAAGACTATAAGCTGTCGACGTCGGATGTGACAAAACTTAGAAACACCACCGTATAAGTTCGAACGTACCCAAGTCACCGTGGGCCGTTTTTATATCAGTCAATCGGAGGCAGCGTGGCCCACCGCGGGCACTCATGTATTGCCCTCCCCTCTGCTGGTCCTGTGTTGGCAGTTACTAAAGGCGGGAGATTCGTATCAATGCACCCCACATCAGCAGACGCCAGCAAACGCCGTAAATTCACCCGAATCACGCCACCAGGCGCTGTGGATCCTCCGATCCGGAGAACTCCTCCCGGCCGTCCGATGGCCCGCCCCACCGCCCAAAATGGCATGCACTTGTGGCCTCCGCCCACCACTGCCAGTTTGGCTCACCACCCCGAGACGCGTGAGGGCAGAGGGGCGCAGCAGATTCGGAAAGCCTTCGAGGAGAGCCGCGCTGACTGCAGAGCCAAATCTGCGCCGCGACGGGTGTGTAAGTGTGTTTGCTTTGTCGTTCTCGTGGCTCGGCTCCGGCTCCGGCTCCGGCTCCGGCTCGCGGGTGGGAGGAGCGAGGAACATGTGCGGAATGGCGCCGCAGTAAATAGCGGCTCCCGTACACGGCGGTGCGGGGCACACGAGGCGGCCCGGTCCCACTGGGCAGTGCGCAGTGGCACACAGTCATACTGCCTCGCTGCGGCGACTGTTCCCTCCTCTCTCTCTCACACACAAACGCACAAAGTCGCAGCGGATACCCGACCCCCCCGCTCGCTTTTGTTTCGTTTCCCTCTCGCTTTCGTTGCCTTCTCTTTTCCCCCCTTCTTCCTTGATTCCTTCTCTGGCGAGGCGGAGAGAGGGAGGAGGGGAGCGGTGGGCGAGGGGCTCCGTCTTGGCCGGGGAGGGAGCTCGCGGGGGCTGGGGGCGGCTCTTCGTCCGTCTCTCGGAAGATCTCGCCGTGCTGGGGCGTGGGCGACCGCGCCGTGCGTCGCGCCCCCGGGGTGTGGGTGGTCGCGGCGCGCGGGCCCCCGATTCGCGCGTGAGGTAAGCGTCCGCCGGCCTCCTGCCTGGTTTTTCTCCCGTGTGGCCGTGTCCCTTTCCTAGGCGCTGGAATGTGGTCGTCTCGATGGGGGCCGTACGGGCTATTCCTCATGTTCTTCGTGCGGGGGCGGAGAGTGAGACTCGTTTTCTTATCCCCTTTTCTTTTCCCAGTTTTTGGGTGGGTTGTGGTGCGCGGAGGAGGGGTTTCGTGGGGGCGTAGTCGGCATTTAGTTTCGTAAATTGCAAGGTTTGGTTCCGTTTGGTTCAAACGCGTTCAAACAGGGGACGCTTCGCTTCGGGATGGATGGACGACTTAGCTCAGATTTCTGATCGAATGGAGGCGTACAGTGTTCTTGTGTAGGGTTGATTCCTTGTAATAGCTTAGCAATTGGGTAGGACAAGATGTTTATGCCATCTTGATTAGAGTCTTGACGTCGCAGCCTCGCAGGAGTCGCCATAAGCAAAATCTTCTGCATGGCACGTGGAAAACATCGTTTGGTGGTGCGAGATTGAATTGTTTATTGTCATAAAATAAATCTTTTATTGTGCGAGATACCATTTGGTGGTGCTCCTTCTATATCGATGAAACTGCAATATTGGGACTTGGAGCTATTTCCACCGAACAAAAAACAAATTAAAATAAAACATGGGGTGGGAAAAAACTTTGTTTGGAAGCAAACTCCTCTGCTCACGTGTATAGCGCTGTTGAGCAATAAGTGGGACTATGGCATATAAGCGGTGCCATGGATTTTAAATTGTTTCCTTATAAGCTTAATTTTGGAAGAAAAATCCTTTACAAAACCATCATGTGTTGCTATGGATAAGAATGAGCATGGCATGCACATGCAGTGGTGGAGCCAGGGAGTTTACCCTGTGGGAATAATTTGCAAGAAAAAGCCAGGTCATCTCTCTATTTTTTTTCTGAATTAACACATAAAATTCAAGGTTTGTAGGGGTATTTTGAAAAAGCTGTGCTGTCACAGCTTGTACATGGATCAGCCACTGTGCACATGGTGCTGCACACTGTCAACTGTTGCCATACCATAAAAGCTTAATTTTGAGTTAAGCAATCCAACATGAAACACATTGTGAAACCTGGCAGTAATTGAAGCCTGTAAGCGACACAACCGATCTTTTCTATAATTTGGTATGGACCAAAGAATTTTGGTCCTAGCTTCCCACGACCTTCGAGTTGTAGCGAAGCTACTGGATGGTGGAGAAGGCAGATCCAAACCCAATCTCCCACCTTGAACTCTACCAGCCTATGTCGGCGATCATAGCATGGTTTGTAATATTGATGTGCTTGTTCCAAGCGTTCCTTTATTTCCACAATAAACTCATCCCTCTCTTGTAAGGCCTGTTGGACTGATGGCAGATGGACTGAACCGTGTTCATAAGAGCAGAGTGAAGGAGGCTCCCTGCCATATACCAATTTAAAGGGCTAAGTACCCAGCGATGACTGAACAGCTGAATTATAGCTGCATTCTGCCCATGGTAACCACCTGACCCAATGGCGTGGCCGATCTCTGGACAGGCAACACAAATACATAACAATTATTCGGTTGACAGCTTCTGACTGCCCGTCTGATTGTGGGTGGAATGCTGATGACGGATTTAGCTTGATCCCCATTAACCGAAATAGTTCAGACCAAAACTGACTGGTACAAACTGGATCGTGGTCACTAACCATAGAAACAGCAAGACCGTGCAGACACAATTTTTGTGAAGAAAGCCTGTGCCACTGTAGTCATCGAATAAGGATGAGATAAAGTGATAAAATGGGCATACTTAGAGAATCGATCCACCACTATTAGGACTACAGATTTTCCATGGACTTTTGGAAAGTGCTCGATGAAGTCGAGTGAAATATTAGGCCAAACCGCCGACGGTATGGGCAAGGGTTGAAGAAGACCTGCAGGAAGAAGTTGCTCCACTTTGTTCTTTTGACATATACAGGCACACACATAATCTTGGACCCTAGCCTTATCATGAGGGACATGAAAATCAGCGTGGAGTTTGCGAAGCGTCTTCTGCACTCCCTCATGACCGAGACCGTGGGACCAATCTAATATTTGACGTAGCAGTGATGATGTTGCTGGGATAAACACCCAACCCTTAAACAGAATTATGCCGTCTTTAACCGTTCACACTGATGGCTTGGTGCCTGCTACTATAGTAGCATGCAAGGCTGTAGTTTCACTTGAGGCTGCAATCTCTTTACATAGCTCCTTGAAGAAATTGAATTGAGGGGAAGACATGGCTGCATATTCGCTGGTGTGTTCATCCCGGCGGGATGGGGCATCGGCCATTGTGTTTGCTGCGCCAGGTTTATACTCCACCGAGAAATCGAAGCCCAAAAGTTTGCTGACCCAATGATGTTGGGGGACCGTTGTGAGCCACTGATCAAGGAGCAAACAGAGGCTGTAATGACCTGTGTGGACGAGAAAGTGACGACCCCATAAGTATGGTCTCCAATGGCAGACTGCATGAACCAGGCCAAGTAGTTCACGCTCATAAGCAACCAGTTTTTGATGGCGTGACGCAATGGGTTTGCTGAAAAATGCAATCGGCCCTTCACCCTGATGTAGGATTGCAACAAATCCTGATCTCGAAGCATCGCATTCAACTATAAAATCTTGTGTGAAATCTGGAAGCATTAACACTGGGGCTGCCATGAGCGCTTGCTGTAGCGCGCGGAACGCGTGAGCAGCCTCCTCTGTCCAACGAAAGCCCTCCTTCAATAGCGCAGTTAAGGGAACCACAATGGAACCAAAATCTCGGATAAAGCGTCGGTAATACCCTGCTAGGCCAAGGAAAACGCGTACTGCTTGAACAGATTTTGGTATCGGCCAGTCCAGCACAGCCTGCACCTTTTGTTGATCCATAGCAACGCCAGCACCCGAGATAATGTAGCCGAAGTATGCTACTGATGAACTGCCGAACTCACACTTAGAGTGTTTGAGAAATAACTTGTGTTCCTGCAAGGTGCAAAGAACAGCACGCACATGGCGGAGATGATCTGACCATGAGGAGCTGTATATTAGTACGTCATAAAAAAAGACCAACACAAACAGTCGCAGGAATGGAAGGAGCACATCATTCATCAAGGCTTGAAATGTGGCCGAAGCATTGGATAGGCCGAAGGGCATTACGAGAAATTCGAACAGCCCTTGATGAGTCCGAAACACAGTCTTCTCCACATCATCTGGGTGCATCCTGACTTGATGATATCTGGAGCGAAGATCAAGCTTGGTGAAGAAGTGAGCGCCTCGCAATTTGTCGAGAAGCTCCTCTACAATTGGAATCAGAAATTTATCCTTGATGGTTTTGTCGTTAAGGCTCCGATAGTCAACATAGAAACGCCACGAACCGTCCTTCTTGATCAGCAGTGCAGGAGAGGAGAAAGCTGATGAACTAGGGCGGATGATGCCTGTTTGAAGCATGATGTCACCCTTTGTTTTTGTCCTCTGCATTTCCTTTCAACTCTGGCCTGTGAAGGAGCAGGGGATACTTGTACAGGGGATTAAATGGATAACTACCTATTCTGAAACCAGGCAAGGAGATGGCATCAACTGGTACCTCGTCAAAGACCAGACGATCATCCAAGATTACGGCAATGTTGGCTGTTACTTACCATTGTACAAGGTTGATAGAATTTTCAGGACTACTGATACTATTAAAAGAAGTTCTGGAACGGTTTCTTGATTATATAATTCATATTTTTCTCTTTCTTTAATATTATGAGAAATTCAATAAGTTGAGTTGTATGCAACTAACTTATTGTACTGTTTTCAGTACATAGTGATTAACCTTGATCTTTTGGATAGTATATGACCATCTGTATTATGTCTCCACGATATTGTGACAGGTGAAGACATCTAGGAGCTAGCTAGAACTGTGCTTCATCTAGCCTTGCACCTGTAGAGAAGATATTAGCATGATATGGCAGGCAGTGTAGGTGAAGGAAATATGCAGGCAGGGCTAGGTCAATGGCTGCATGAGCCTCATGGTATCAATCTATGCTTTTCAACTTTGTCTATGCCACCTCAGATGAATCCTTCCAACGAGCCGGAAATTAGAAATATCACACCTGTGTCATCTGAAAAGGTACCTGCTAATTCACAAGCTGTTAGGGATGATGCTGGACTGGCTGAAGGCATCGACTACAACAGAAAATCAGTTCAGAAACCTAAGAGGAAAAAGCACAGGCCAAAGGTCATTAAAGAAGGAAAAGCAGCAAAGACAAAGAAGTCTACAACTACAGATCCTTCCATGGCAAAGGGGAATCAGACATCTGGTAAGAGAAAGTATGTCAGGAGAAAGGGACTAAATACACCAATGGAGCAACTTCCATCAAAAGATTCTGATGCACGAAATATAGCTAAACCAAGTCAAGCCAGAAGATGTTTGAACTTCGATGGGAAAGATCAACTTGAAAATGTGGATCCAGTATCACAAACTGAGGTGACAGAGATACCTACTCGTCATGGGGATCCTCAGTCGTTAGCATCTCCTGTCGAAATAAGTCATATCCAAGTAGCTCAGCATTGGAGCAGCATCAGCAGCTCAATTTCTGCTTCTGTTGATCCAATGCCCAATGTACAAGAACTATGGGCAGAGAGCAGGCCAAACAGAGTAACTTTTGATCTTAACAATTCTGTAATGAATCATAGTCCAAGCAAGTCTTCTAATCTTACAGACAGATCTGGCCAAAATGTTCAGTTTGGTTCAAGAGAGCAAATAAACCAATCACTGGATTTCTATGATGGCACGCCAGATAAAAGTGTCTCTGATATCAACAGTTCTGTAAAACAAATGCAGAACTACTCAAACAATTTTGATCGTTACTTGTGTGTGTCTGAATCTTCTACAGAACAATCAGTTATACCCGAGCAAATGCTTCATGGTTACATGATACCGGAAAATCCAGCTGTGCCTGCTTGGCATACTGAAAGAGTCTGGACTACGGGAAATTTCAATCATGAAGCTTGCACAAGAGTCAATCCAATGCCCCAAGGATACAGAATCCCGCAAAGTCCAATTATACCTTCCACATGTAATGAAAGGGATGCAATGAATGGAAATTTGAAGTTTTCTACCAATCTTAATGATCAAACTGGAGCTTCTTTTGGCCTTCATGATTCTCATATCTTCTTAGATGTTCATGCAATAGGTAAAAAGAGAGAGCACAATGCTATCCATGGTCATCAGATTTCTTTTGGTGTGAACTTTGACCAGTCAAATATCGAAAGACAGTTCTATAATGATGACCTTTCCTCCAG
This sequence comes from Zizania latifolia, assembly GCA_000418225.1. Lineage (NCBI taxonomy): Eukaryota > Viridiplantae > Streptophyta > Magnoliopsida > Poales > Poaceae > Zizania > Zizania latifolia. The sequence continues at coordinate 368,695 of KE371967.1, forward strand.
CTCGCAATCATATCTTTTTCCTGAAACATGCAAAAGGATGAGATCAGAGAATTATAGTAATTTGTTGAATGGACTTGCGGGAAATTTTTCTTCGTCATCGGCATATTTGTCTGATAACTGGGATATAAATCAAGTTCCAGCAATAAACCATGGAGTATGTACTTTGGCCGATGTACAAAGGTTATTGACCCTTGAAAAATCAAAAGCTTTCCAGCAAATAATTGGCTTTACGACAGCAGAAAACAATAAGGTCCAGCAACAGAACAAACCTAGTCTGCATAACACCAGCGACAACTATTTTATTGCTTCATCTGACAGACGGTTCACAGACTTCACTACACAGCACACAGCCTTGCCTGACAGTTCAATGAATTCACTGGGAGAAAAAATTGGCCACAGAAATGGAGACCATCAAGTTGAGTCTTTAGAAATCAGACCTACTGAGCATTACACTAGTGACTGTTTTTCTTTACCTAATGAATTATCTAGATACTTAACAGCTGGGCACGCACAGTTGCCTTGTGGCATGATGAATCCAACAACAAAAAATTATATCCAAGGCAGCGGTATTCATCAAACACAGCCTTTGCAGAATCACATGGTTAATGGGCAGGATTTGCTTGAGCCACATAAAACTTCCACTCAAGATGGCACTGATGGAAATTCTTGCATTAATATTCTTGCTGGGCAGATCAGAAGCACATGTGCTGAAGTTAAGTGCAGTTTCCAATCGATAAGCCAATCGGCAAGAACTGATGACTGCCATCCTAACGCTTCTAGAGAAATCACATCAGCAAACCCCACTGAGAAGCCAAAGGTTAGGGGCCGGCCAAAGAAAGAGGTAGAACTCAATGGGAAGCCAAAAGTTAGGGGCCGTCCGAGGAAAGAAACAGAACCCAATAAGATGCCAAAAGTTAGGGGTCGGCCAAAGAAAGAAGTGGAACTCAATGGGAAGCCAAAAGTTAGGGGCCGTCCAAGGAAAGAAGCAGAAGCTGATGGGAAGCCAAAAGTTAGGGCACGTCCAAGGAAAGAGGCAGAACCCAATGGGAAGCCAGAAGGCAGAGATGCTTTATGTGCCTCTGAACCTTCTGGAGTTTGTCCTAGAATGACTCCAGTTGAATCAGAGAAAAATGGGGAGATAATATCAAACATCGTTGAAACTTATTACCATGATAAGTATAGTAATTTATGTTCTATGCAGAGCCATAGCAGAACCATTTCTGGAGCTATAGCACCATTACTTGATTCTTTGGATGCCATAATTGAGAAGTTGAAGCTTTTAAACATCAGCAAATCAGACAATACTGTGGCAGAGGTACCAAAAAATGCTCTTGTTCCTTATGAGGGCAAACTTGGTGCATTGGTTCCCTTCGAGGGAAAGGTAAAGAAAAGGCATTCTCGGGCCAAAGTGAACATCGATCCAATCACCAATTTGATGTGGAACTTGTTAATGGGACCAGATATTAGTGATAGTGCTGAAGGAATGGATAAGGATAAGGAGAAGTTTCTTGAAGAAGAAAGAAGAGTGTTACGAGGACGGATTGATTCATTTATTGCTCGTATGCATCTGGTTCAAGGTATACGCACCATCTCAATATTATGTTTATAGCATTGTTCTTTTCTGTATGTAGTGCTCATATCATTTAATGTTTGTCCTAGGCTATTTATAAAATATTTTGATTGCTCGCAAGAAAATAATATAACTAGATTGCTCACAAGTGGTATCATAGTAATATACCTTAACTACTACATATTGATAAAAAACTTGTGGTCAGAATTGCATTTTCTGTAACACTGTGAGTACAAAATGATATGTGGTTGGTAGCAGCCGAGTGCATTCAAACTGTTTTTCACAATGTAACATGAGCCATTGTATTAAGTGTTTATGTGTTTATGGGGCTACGATAGATCTTCTGTATTTTTTTGCATGTGTAGTGTTCTTGGCTTGCACAATATTACTTTATTTTTGGTATAATCTAATTTCTCTACAGGGGACAGGCGTTTTTCTCCATGGAAAGGGTCGGTTGTGGACTCAGTTGTGGGCGTCTTTCTTACTCAGAATGTTTCAGACCATCTTTCTAGGTGAAATGAAACTTCTAGCCTATTTAGAACAAGATTATTGCATGCAATTTATATGTCCATGTTTCAATTATATTCCTCTCATTTTTTAAATATTTCAGTTCTGCTTTCATGGCACTTGCTGCAAAATTTCCTGCCAAATCAGAAGGCCCTGAAAAACCTTCAGCAGAGATGCCTCTTGCGCCTCCTGAACAGAAAGATAGTTGTTCCGGACTGTTGTGTGAATCTATCAAGCTGCAAGGGAATGTTTGTGTTGAAGAGATAGGTGACATAAGATCACTGAATACTATAGAAGATAATGAAGGAAGCAACAGCAATGAATTAATTGGAAGCTCTTCTGGAGATGGCATCAACCGGGTAGCAGGGGATTTCCCAGTTTCTTATAGGAAGCCACAAACTGGTTCCCATGTAAATAGGCCACCAGGATTCATTGTTCCAGACATTCTCACTTCAGGCGTAGTAGAAGTTGAAGATGGGTCTCTTGAGGATGTTCTTTCTTCACAAAATTCTGTTGTTTCTCCCCAAATTTCCCCAGAATATCTTTTAAAGAGAACCTATACAATGGGTTCTAGTTCTTTGCCAAATTTCCTAGAGGATTGCATCATGAGAAATATGCCCAATGGGATGGGTACTTCAACTGCAAATTCAGAGCTTCCACCAATTCAAGATCTACGAAGCATTCCAAATGGGAAGGTTGGATCATCAGAATATCATGAAGTCGGTATTCTTCCAACATCAGGATCAAATAATTGCACGCTGCTCGATCTGAATCGAACATACCAGCCTGTGCATACTTCCTACGTGCAGAATAGTCTGTTTGATTTCCCATGTGCCTCCCATGGCAGCCATTTGGACACATCATTCTCTACAGTCCTGGATAGAGTGAATATCTCCGATGTTACACAATCTGAGGCTAGTCTCTCTCAGCATCCAACTGCTTCTGTCAATAAAAAGAAAACAAAAATGACAGATTCATCAAGTAGCTTGTTGTATAACAGAGATGGTTCATTGAGTTGGGACAGATTTTCTTTCCCTTTTGAGCTTTCACAAAAAGCTGAATGTTCACCAGCAAATAAACAAAGCTTCCAGCAATTAATTAATTCAGAGGAAGTGCCATTTTCTAGGGATCACTCTTTTTCTTATAACTGTTTCACTAGTAACAAAATCAAAGATCCATTTATCCAACAGAATGACTATTTAAATTTGCAAGAGGTATACACTGCAAGCACAAGCCAAATGAGTACTGAACAATTTCACCCAGAATGTGGCCAGCGGAACACTGATACCAGAGTTCAGGCAAAAACATGTGAAAAGCTTTGTTCTTCAAACTTGTGTGGAAACAAGAACTCTCACTCAGATGTTTCGCAAGAAGTTGCTTCAGTCTCAGAAGGAAAATCCAAACACACTGAAAGGAGCACATTGGAATTTCCTCCAGATGGATCAAAAGCTAGGAAGGAACGGGGTCGGCCTAAAAAGAAAGATTATGACTGGGATAATTTACGAAAAGAAGTGTTAAGAAATTGTGAGAACAGACAAAGAAGTCAAAATGCAAAGGATACTATTGATTGGGAGGCAGTAAGGCAAGCAGATGTGAGGGACATATCTGAAGCTATCAGAGAGAGAGGAATGAATAACATGCTAGCAGAACGGATAAAAGTAAGTCTTGCAGAAGGAAGCCCTTTGAAAAAAATGAAAGCCATGATTGAAAAGTCTACTCATCCAAACATGCTCTTTTCACATTTCAACTTGCATACTTATGTTTGTGTAATTGTGTTAGATCACCAACTTGGCCCATTATAATCTTTTGGTTATTTTCTGCACAGGAATTTCTAAACCGGTTGGTGAGAGATCATGGAAGTATTGATCTTGAATGGTTAAGATATGTTCAACCGGACAAAGCAAAGTAAGTCTAATGAATACACTGAACAAATACCCGAAGTTCTGTTCTATTGATTTTCATGCACCTTTTTTTCCTTTCTCCAACAAGCCTGAAGAATTTCATAAGTAATATATTGATAACATGATACAAGAAAGAGGTTTATTTAAAATTTCCAATTGTTAACACTTATGGAATATATATGTTGCTGTGTCATTGATCTTACAGTGTAAACTAGGAGGTGAAAACTGAAAAGTCATTCCTCATCAGCATTTCGACTCAGAATAACCAATACTTTTTAAGAGTGATTATTGCCAATTTTTAACCACTCAAGAACCTTTTGTTTAAATCTTCAAGGGACTACCTTCTAAGCATTAGAGGTCTTGGACTCAAAAGCGTCGAATGTGTTCGTCTTTTGACACTACACCATATGGCTTTTCCAGTATGTTCACTGTTTCTCACCCTCATAATAAAAAAATTCAACTGTACTTCTATTACTAAGCTTTGTATGCTGATTTCCTAGGTAGACACAAATGTTGGTCGTATATGTGTGAGGCTTGGATGGGTGCCACTTCAACCCCTGCCGGAGTCTCTTCAACTGCACTTATTGGAACTGTATGTATCTTTATTTCCTGGAATTGGTTTTATGAACACAGAATCAGACAAAGAGTACATATATCAAAGCATTTATGTTACAAATAAGCCTGATATTCTATTCTTGAAGGTACCCCATGCTGGAACACATACAGAGATATCTTTGGCCTCGACTATGCAAGCTTGATCAACTGATATTGTAAGTTTAATCCAATCAGTGCTTTGGAAAATAAATATTCTTAACTGGCAACATTTAGTGACATCTCTTGTCATGCAGGTATGAGCTTCACTACCAAATGATAACTTTTGGAAAGGTGAGAAACACAACAACAGGCTACTGATCTATCAAGGGCCTGATTTACAGTGAACTGACTAACTGCTTTGCTTTCTTCTGCTCTCAGGTTTTCTGTTCGAAAAGTAGACCTAATTGCAATTCATGTCCAATGAGAGCTGAATGTAAACATTTTGCTAGTGCATTTGCAAGGTAATTTCTTAAAATGATTGATATCCTAGTTAATATAGCTATTGAACATGCCGGATACAAGTCTTTTGAGACCTTAGATGATATACATGAATGCTTCTATCTACTATCTACTGCAACATATTGCTTTTCATAGTTATCTTACACACGTTTCAGACTATGCTCAACATACGACTATACGAGTAATCTTGGTAAATTATGTCTGACTAAATTATCTTTTAGCTTTTAGAGATAGTGTGGACTCTACTTTTTTAAAGTTAACCAGTAGGAGAGGCTCCTACTGAACTGTGGACTCTAGACTTCAGTGATAAGCTCATACTTGTTGCACTAGCTCCATTGTATTGATTATCTTTACAAATGTATTCATGTTCGTATCTATCTCACTGTTGTTCTAGACCATGAATAGGATATGAGCACATCTCAATAGACTATATGTACAACTAGATTATCTTGTAGTTATCAAACTGTAACTACATTTCTGCAAGTGAGATTTAGTTTGCTCCAATTTAAGCTGTGATAAAAGTTAATGCACTTAATTTTAAAGAAAAGCTCACACTTGTTGCATTTTTTCTGCTCTATTTTCTAATACTTGGTACAGTCAAACATGTGTGCTTTATGACTTATGAGATTTTTTATAAATAGATAACAATGTGTATAAATACAGTGCTCGGCTTGCTCTTCCTGGACCATTAGAGAAGAGTTTGGTTACATCGGAAGCTCCAAATGCGGCAGAGAGCTGTCACAAAGCATACACAGATTCATGGCCCTTTGGTCAAATTGGGTGGAATACTAACCATCCTGAGCATGTTGTTTGTGGTGACCAAGAGCCAATCATCGAGGAACCATCAACCCCAGAACCTGAACCTGAAAGTGCAGAGGCAAAAGAGGCTGAAATAGAGGATTTTTTTGGTGAAGACCCTGATGAAATTCCTACCATAAATCTTAATATTGAGGAGTTTACACAAAACTTGAAGAGTTATATGCAAGCAAATAATATTGAGATTGAAGATGCTGACATGTCAAAGGCATTGGTTGCCATAACCCCTGAAGCTGCTTCAGTGCCAACTTCCAAGCTCAAGAATGTCAGTCGCCTGAGAACAGAACACCAAGTGTATGACCTTGTCGTTGACAAAATCAATGCTGACATTGAAAATAAATAAAGTTCCTTCAATGTTTCCATCGCCTATCCTTTTCATATGTTTATTTCATCTGTTTGCAGCTATGAACTGCCGGACTCACACCCTCTACTAGAAGGAGTAAGTTCCCAGCAGATATAAACTACACGCTGTTCCTAGATTTTTATCATGCAAGTTTAGCTTTGCTTGTATCTGTGCAGTTCGATCGAAGACAGCCAGATGATCCCTGCCCATATCTTCTTTCTATTTGGACCCCAGGCAAGATCATGTGCTCCAACCTTCACTCTTGTACATGTTCTGATGTTAAAAATTGAACAGGTGAAACTGCACAATCTACTGATGCACCAAAGACATTCTGCAACTCCCAGGAAACTGGTAAACTATGTGAAAGTTCGACATGCTTTAGTTGCAACAACACACGGGAAATGCAGGCTCAAAAAGTCAGAGGAACACTTCTGGCAAGTTCCCTCTTGAGTCCTATAAATATCTTTGTGCTGTATATAGATTGATAAACCATTTTTCATTATTTAATCAAATTCAAGCAGATACCGTGCCGAACAGCAATGAGAGGAAGCTTTCCACTAAATGGAACATATTTTCAAGTTAATGAGGTGCGCAATAGTTTTGTTAAGTTCTTTCCTTATCCAGTATGGGAAAGTCTGGAAGTCTCTTATTTTCTTCCCCTTGAAATAACCAGTGATAGAATCATAGAAAGCAACTGTTTTTTATCCATCAGTTTTATATGGATGCATCTGTCATAGGTATTTGCTGACCACTACTCAAGCCAAAATCCAGTTGATGTTCCGCGAAGTTGGATATGGAACCTCCCAAGAAGAACAGTTTACTTTGGAACCTCAGTTCCTACAATATTTAGAGGTATTGTCCCTGTAATTAACCAAGTGTTTTGACTTTGCATGACCAGATTGTGTACTTATGGATGTTCCATAGTGTTATACGATATGGAGTGTAACCAAGAAAATAACTTGGATTTGTATTCTTGCTTAAACTATAAATTGGCAGCAATAACACCACCATAAGTTTATGATTAGCATACTCAGCATATCATTTTTTACATAATGGAAGAATAATTCTTGGCCTCTGCATATTCCTGCCTAAGTTAGAGGTTTTTTAGTGGAGTACAAATATTCCATACTAGTAGCATTTGCTGTTTTCTTTTCTAAGACCGATAATCTCACTTATCTAAGAAGATACAAAGACCTCTAGTCTGAATAGAGGGATGTAAGCTTAGTTCTTTTAGCTTTAAAAAATATGTATTAAAAATAATCTTTCTCATAGCAAACCCATGTTACACACACTTTTTTCTTGTTGTAATTACCAAGAACAGTTTCCATGTATTGTGTGAATCATAGTTATTAAGGCAGTAAAGCGAGACAAGGCAAGGCGCCTGACTATCTTTTTACCTTTTAAGCAGTAAGGCGTAAGTCAAGGTGATACCTTACAAAATGAAAGAATATATGAGAAAAATTGCACTAACACATTTAAAACCTAGTCTAACAGAACATTTAAAGCTTAGTCCAACAATAATAGTGTACTAAGCTTCCCCAGTCCAACTAGCTGGCCTGGCTCAACAAGTAGTCCACTAATATAAAGGAATAGCACTCCTTCCTCCAGTCCAGTTTAAGGTTTCCCCTTAAACACTGTCGCCACCCTTTCTCGCAGTCGTCGGCACCACATCGGGCTACGCCACGTGGCAAGGCATGGGGCTAAGGTGGTGGGACGCCTTAGTCCTCGCCACTGCATGGCGACCATAGTTATTATGGCGGCATGGCGAGGCGAGGCGTCGGACCACCTTCATACCTTTTAGGCGAGTATGGCGTGCGGCGAGGCGGCGCCATACTCACTTCATAGAAATGGCATGGCAGTAGTATTGCACAATTATATTGGGAATAAACATGGAAATACCATCAATTCATCATCACTTAATACTACTCAGATCACTAATACTACACAGTCTATATAGCCACTAGCAAGATTAATGTTTGCAAGTCACTAATACTTAGTGTTAGAAAAATCAGTGATCAGTTGACCAGGGATTAAGGATTAATCAGGAAATTAACTGAATTAACCGATCAACTAAATAATTAAATAACATATTGTCTATACTTAATTATAACCAAAACTGTGCTAGTGGCGCTGGCACATGCAGTGCTGGTCTGCTATTCTACTGGATGGCACATGCTTTTTGCCATGCCTTTCTCCATCTCTCTTCCTTTTTCTCACTTTTCTCCACGTTCCACGCCTCCTCTCTCTATACTCTATGCATCTCTCCCTGCCTGGCTGTCTCTTCCCCAGTTCCCCTCATTCTCTCTCACAGCGCTTGCAGGAGGTCAGCGGCTCCTCGCGGCTGGCGCAGATCAGGCGGCGGCGTGGTCTCGACGCGGCAGCGGCACGGATCCGGTGGAGGTAGCGGCATGTATCCAGCGGCGGCGGCGACACGGATCCATGCGGTGGTAATGCAAATCTAGTGTTGCTTCTCCATGTCAGGCACTTCATTGCCGCTGCCGTCTGCCGTCCATGTAAAGCAATATGGCGTCCGCGTGACGCCAAACACGATGAGGCGGACGCCACACTCACTTGTGGTGAGTCGTCGGCCGTGGCGTCCGTCGGTGACTGCTCGGACGCCTAATCGTAGCGACACCTTAACAACTATGGTGTGAAGGTCCTTCATTGATTGCACTATCAAACTTTGCAGAGGCATTTGAATTTTAAAGATCCAATTCATGGAAATAAATTGATGTGTGCTTACCACTTAGTTTGAATGATATTCTCCTGTTTTGTAAAATTCACCTTTTTATAACCAAAAAGAAACATTGCATAACCTTTGAATGGTTCGAAATTGAGTCCACCAACAATTAGATTATTTATTGTATCTAAATTTCACCAACATTCAAACAATATCTAGAAATATATGGTTGTTCCTAATTTCATATTAAGAATGAGTTTTGAATTCAATATCTCAAAGCCTCAAAACTTACTAGGTAAAAAAAGTTTTCCTCTAGGAATAGGCTAAGAAATGTTTACAGTATTTGAAACCCTTTTTTATCATAGGAAGGTAGGACTATAATGTGGATCAAATGGTAATCTATTTATCACATTTTCTTCACCAAACACTAATTACAACATGCTTTTCAATGCAGGTTTAACGACTGAAGAGATACAACACTGCTTTTGGAGAGGTATGCATTTTATCTGCTTATTTAGTTATTTTATGATATATAGCTACATACGATGAAAAGCTTAAAGCTGTAGTTAGTTCTACACTTTATTAGTTACTAGAATGGTGGTCTAGGGATGCCAATGGGGAAATTCCCCACGGGGAGTGGGTAACCATACCTACCCCCGATTAGGGGAAAATTCCCTTGTCCCCATCCCTGCTTGCGGGGGAGAAATTTCTCCCATCCCCGCCCCCGAGCGGGGAATGGGTACCTGGCAGGGTCCTTGTCCCCGCTATAAAAAGGAATATATTTCATGCAATAAACATTTTTCAATTGTAATAAACAACATACGTAATAGATGAATCTTAAATCCTGGTGCAAGAAACAACATTCTTTAACTTTATACATAATAGAAGAATAGACATGGGTTGTGATATATATCACGTGGCATATGGCTAACAGGTTGATGGGCTTTGACGCTTAGTGGGTTGTGGTGTCATGTGGCATGTGGGCCGAATGGGGCCACGCGGGTATCGGGGACGGGGGATGGAGAATTGTCCCCGTCCCTGCCATACTCGATGGGGAGGCATTTTCTCTCATTAGCTTCACTGTGATGAAAAAATCGGCCCCATCCCCGTCCCCTAATAGGGGAATTCCTCATCAGGGAACGGGGAATGGGGCCCTTTGACATCCTGTGGTGGTCATAGTGCAATTTTTATTATGAGAATGGTGTTAATAGTTAATTCCCTGCTTTGATGAGCTTCACTTACTGTAGAAGCCCAACCGTAGTTCTACATTATGTTATGTTTGGCGTCACAAGATTGTAGTATTAATTTTGGCTAGGTGACGATATTATTTGAGTATTTGTACTAAGCAATGAAACCTCACTAATTTGGCTGCCTAGCTACTTAAGGATCCACGATGGCCTTTGTTGAATTGTGATATAAGAGGAGAGGATGTGAACAATAGATTGTGGATGTATTACATTGAGCCTTGGGGACTGGTATATATAGAGGACTACATACGTGGAGATAAGGTAGGTGATCTACAAATAAGAAAGGTAAATCTGATCCTACCTAATATCATCGCTATTACCATATACTCTAATCTACCATATAATCGCATACCATATACTCTAACATCCCCCTGCAGTCCAAGCGTGAGTAAAGCGGATGTTTAGACTGGAGAAGATACTGATAAGAGTGCTCAATGATGATAGCCTTTTATGCCGTAGTCGAGGTAGCAAAAAACGATGGACCCAAAGAAGTTGTGGTCGAGATAGCTGCGTAAGGTAGCCGTGGTCGATGTAGCTAAAGTTGGGGTGTCGATGTTGAGAAAGTCGTCTGAAGCCACGGACGCATAGAGAAGCTTCATGAAGTGGTCGCGCACGTGTGATGGTGTCGGCGAACCAAGATGTGCAATATGCACTAAAGACGAAGACGGTGACACAATCGTGGTAGTCGTTGAGGAAGAGGACACCGAAGAGCCGATGTTGTCGAAGCCGTCGAGGATGAGACACCACATTGGGTTTGCTAGACCTAAGGACGAATCAAGGCGAACGCACACAACGGTGTTGCTAATACCGTGCAAGTGAGGAATGGGATTATCATGAACCTTGTGCCATTGTCGAAGGAAACTAGCAGAGAAGGCCTCCAAGACAATCGTGACGCAAAGCGGTGTAGGCGGAGCAGTGCCGATGCAGCTTGTTGTTGGAGAAGACTGAAATAGTCGAGAAATATACGACGACACTGGGTCGCTGGCGATATGGTGCAGTGGACGAAGACAAAACAAGAAAGCCAGGGTAAAGGTAGTTGGACCAATGGCCTGGAGCGGTGACAGTAGGCGAAGGACCTGAGTGGCTGTCGATGATCGAAGCGGCGGTGAAGACGACGAGAGCGACAACGCTGTGGCCTAAGAAGGCAAGACAACGGTAGCTCATGTCAATGCAGTAGTTCAAGATCCACGAGCAACAACACTACGGCCCAAGGAGGCGACACAGTAATAATCTGAAGCTTGATGGCGTGACGCGCATAGTCGAAGAAGATCCATCCTGGTCGAACGCTCAATCAGGTGATCATGCCGACGACGTACGAAACCATTGGAGCGGAAGCAACGATGCATGAAATCGATGATGGTAGTGGGCGACGCAAACCGACCAGCGGGCAGTGGCAGAACATTAAAAGAAGTGGCCGCCCCGGGAGGATCAAGATCCACTCCCGGGGGCGAGCGGTAGCGAAAGGGTGAGAACGGCACTAGATCATCCGCTCTGATATTATGTTGAATTGTGAGAGAGGAGGAGCGGATGTGAACAATAGATTGTGGATGTATTGCATTGAGTCTCAAGGACCGGTGTACATAAGAGTACATGCGTGGAGATAAGGTAGGTGATCTACAGATAAAGAAGGACAAGATATAAATCTAATCCTACATAACATCATCAATTTAACATATACTCTAACCTACCATATAATCGCATACCATATACTCTAACTATGGCTTGTATTCAGTTTTAACAAACAAGGGAATCATTTCCTATCTTTCTTTTGATTAAAAATATGTAAATCTTATTTCTGTATAATTAGTGAATCCACACATCGGAAATTCTGAGCACGGAATAATCAATAGAACTCTATAAACTAACTATACTTTCATGTCATGGCAAAGAAGGGAAATGTGTTCTGTTTGCTAACATATTTACGGGGAAAAACTACTCACCCTTGCTTTTTTTTCCTCCTTTCTTGATAGTGTCTTCGCTTCCCTTCTCTTTTCTTTTACTTGAGCCATCCCTCCCTCCTATGTCAGTCCCTATCGTGCCTGCCAAGGTTATAAAAGGGGTAAGCAGTGCTATCACCTAGCTTATAGAGCTTATGTGGAAAGTGACCCTTCTGCGGAAAGTGTTCCTGTAAGTGGTTTTAAGGTTTCGTTATTTGACATATGGTGTAGAATAGTATATAAACACACATTAAACATGCATGCTTATCTTTATATAACAATACATGCACCACACATTGTTGTCATTTAATCCATTTTTATTTATGACCAATGAACATAGGTTGGGGTGGGCCTAAGTGGACCAATGAGGTTATATACTAGAGGTAGCAAGCATAATATAGGAATTCATCATACCTGGGCCTTTTAATCGACCTTGTATATAATGAGTGGGCATTCTATCAATAGCCAAATAGTCAAGATTACATGAGATTGCAATCCTCAATAGAGGGACTAAACTAGGCAAGTACAATGACAGAATGAAAGCCCAATAAACACAATAATCTCTAATAGGGGCACACTGATTAGCTCTGCCCCCTGCTTGCTCAGCGACCACTGCCTCCTGTCCCGACCTGTAAGGTCCCTCTTTATGTTTGCCGCTTGTGAGGCTTTGACAATTGGCACCGCTACCCTGGCTCCTCGAGGCTTACCATGTGGGGCTTGTGCTAGGCCGGCACCTCGCTGTGCGGGGCTAAGGCGATGGGACACCTTAGCCCCCATGACCACCTTGTTGCCATGGCAACACCTTAATAAGTGTGTTCCTTTGTGTATCGGCCTTTTAGCCTCAGTAGAATATATTGGCCCCTTCAAAGAATAGAGTATAAAGTCTCTAATGTCTTGGTTAGCAGAGTTCTTTTTCTTGTGCACTCATATACTTTGTATATTACCCCTGTTGGCTTGTCACAGTATCAGAGCCAAGCCTAGAGTTGGCTTGTCATGTTGTTGCCGCCATTGCTGGTTTTTCTTCTCGCTGTCGCTACTGGTTTTTCTTCTCATTGTCAATGCCTGATTTAATTCGTTGTTGTTGTTACTGATTTTATCAGCTAGCTTCACTCATGTGGCCTTGCTACACCCCAGCCCATGCTCTCTCCTTGTGCCTGCATGGCCATGCCGCATGCGCATGCAATATTTCTTTGAGCAGCTCATGCAATGTGCATCTTACTAGTGAAGTGGTTACACTACACTCAACTCATCTGATGTGGGCACATCTGCATGTGTCATGGGTATGGGCCTGGCCTGATATAGGCATGAACAGTACCCACGTGGTACTGTAGCAGCAGGTTAGGAATATGAATCCCTAGAATATAAGTCAGCTAATTAAGTCATCTCTTAGCTAAATTGCAGGATAATTAGTAACAGATTAGATCTATTATTAAAGATAAAGTTGTACTAGGTTATAAATACAGCAGCAACCCGCACCTAGGAACGCAAGGAATAAAAAGTTATCTTCTGTCTATTCTTCTACAGTTCTATTGTTCACGCCTATATCGGGCCAGGCCCACAACATGACCATTATGTGCCTAGTGGTGATTATTCTTATCTTGTGGTACGTCAGGAGTGGTCATTGCATTAAGGTGATGACACTAAGGATTACTTGTTTGCACAATGATCTGCTTTATGGCACCAACTTGACTGTTTGTGAGATTTGTTACACTTGTCAATGTTGCTAGCACTAACGAACTCGTTTGGACCTTCATCGCATCTACTATTTTTTGGCATGTCTTCGATCTGAGTTTGAACCAACTCCTCCATAGCTACTTGCTCGTCACCCTCACGTTACTTTGATAGAGGCTATTATAGTTGTTTGTCCTAAGGAGACATGCTTTCATGTAGCTAGACTATTGTCATACATCCTGCAATTTCTACTAGTGTGTTGTTGATTGCTTCTTCCTCAGTGATACCTTATTATGTGCCTACGATTGCTGCCAATCTTCATTGCACATATTGTGATCGTGATGGACATGTGGAGTAGTTTCATTTTCAGAAGAGGGATGTACGTTGTGGTGGTTGCCTCCAAAAGATGTTGGAGTCTCTCCTCAGAAGGGGTCTAGGGGTACAAATACACGAGATTCTCATGTTACTACGCAGCCTTTTTTGCTTCTTCAATAAGTTCACCTTGTTCTATTACTTTGCCTTTTGTGCTGGCTGATCTTATACCAAGGGACCATGTTCCCATTCAAGATCATTGCATGGGTCTTTTGGTTGGTATTGGCCCTCATCGCCATGATTCTCCACATCTATAGGAACTTGACTCGCTTCATCTTCCTTCTGTTAGGTTCCGTTTGGTTTAGAGACAAAGTGAGATGGGACGGTTCCATCCCAGTTTTTTGGGATGGGATCATCCCATCTCGTGTTTGGTTGCGAGGGATAGGGATGTCCTAGTTTCGTGTTTGGATGGTGGGTTGAGAGAAATAGGACACCGCCTCGGAACCTCCGGCCCGCCCCGAAACCTCTGGCCCATCCCTAGAGCCTCCGCCCTGGAACCTCCGGCCCCGCCCTGGAGCCTCCGCGCGCGAGGTGGGACGAGCTCGTCCGCCCTTTTTTTTGGGACGAGCTCGTCCCAAATAATGGAGGAATATTCCCTAGTGGGATGACTCCGTCCCACCTGACTTTGAACTAAACACCGTAAAAAACAGGACCGTCCCGTCCCGTCCCACCTCGTCCCTGGAACCAAACGCCACCTTATGTCCACATCATACTCTATCTGAGTTCGTCTTTGTTGTGTGTCTTCACACATTCCTTGTCAATTTGTCATTCTCCCTCATGGTTAGCCAAATTTCATCATTGTTTGGCTAATTTTTTATATTGTTATCGATGCAATCGTGTCATCTAAGTATTTTTGTAACCTTTATAAATGGCTTTTATTGTTTTAATATTCACCATCGCTTTTGTCACGACGCTTGACGAATGACATCCTTTTGTTATCATGGCTTGATTTGACAGGTTTTCAAGGATTCATGCTTGGATGATATTATGCAGAGTTGTATGTATTAGTTCTATTTTGTGTCTAAATACACAGTGCCATCTTTTTCAAGTGCAACGATATTGCATACACCTTGCATTTTAGGGTAGGTGTTAGGAGTATAGAATCCTTTACATTGGTTAGTAGAGTCCTTTTGCTATACACACTCACGTACTCTATATATTGCCCTTGTTGTCCTAGTATACAATACAAATGCTATTCATAACGCAAACATCGTACTAGAGTTATCTCTACTATATAAAAGAGCCTAGTGATGGTGGTGGAGTACTTTGCATTGTAGCTTCTATAAATTGCCTCTCGGCATCTTCTAATATTATAGAATTCCAATAAAATGGATTATCACATGTATAACTAAGGTGAGAACCCCATGTTGACATATTTTAGGCAATATTATTTTAGGCATGGGTACTTAGCTAGTTATCCTCAATTCTTATGCCAAGTCATCATCCCACTTCTCTTTGGGATGTGCACAATTCAAGGATTAGGCTTTCACTTTTGAGATTACCATGATCTTCACTATGTGAGAACTATGCACTTGTTAAATTGACGGGGACATTAGCAGATCTGGTACCAAATCAACATGATTGTTGTATGTCACTTGCAAGAAATAAGTAGTCATCTAGTGCGACTTGATAAAAACAATTTATTCACTACTCTCAAGGATGAATGAACATGGCCATAGTAAGGTTGTAATAACGCTTATTGTGTTGTCATGAGAAATCACAATATTAGAAGTTAAAAACTATCCCAATAAAGGGTTACTTAATTACATTATCAAAATAATATCAAGGAATCCCCACAAAAGAATATTTAATGTCAAGAAAGTAGAAACATAATCATATTTTCCTAATGAATTGGTCCTTTAATTCTTGCCATAGTCTAATTTTCAGCCTTGACTTGAAATCTCTCAAGTAACAAAGCAAGTCAACAAGGGTCCAACTCATGGTGTATATTTGCTTCTACCATTAATAAACTCCTAGTTCTCTATGTTAGTGGTCTTCACACTTGTCCCTTTGCCTCCAATTCATTTAATGTTCTCTTCAACCACCTTAGATATACTCATCATTGTCAACAATAGATGAGAGCAATAAGATGCAATTTAGGTGTCAGTGAGAGCTTGTCACCAAGGGCTTTATGGATCTACACCCATACCGTGTTCATATTTTTGGAAACAACCTATGCACTATAGCCAAAGGGCTAAATACAAGGTTAGAAAAAGCGTTATGCGCTATGCGTGCGGTGGCCTCTTGCATAACGCTTAGGCAATTTATGCGTGCTTAAGTGGCACTTAAGCGTTGTTGACTTAATCTCACAGATTGCAAGGAGATAACAGGGGAAAGAGGGAGATAACCTAGGACTCTAAGGGGGGCGGCAAGGGCGGTGGCTGCAGCGGGGGCCAGCGAGGAGACGAGTGGAGGCGCACAAGTTACTCTGTTTTCTTTTCTCTCCAACACGCACGACGCACAAGATAGCCCGCGCACAAGCTTCTCGTGCGCGGCGTGCCAAAGTTTCTCGCGCGCTCAACTTCTCGCCTGCATCGCCTGCGCTTCGCTTCGCTTCTGTGCCATCTAAGCACCGTAGCACGCTAAAGCGTTCCACCTAATCGCGCCAGCGCTAAACAGGACGCTTAGCCCCTAAGAGAGGCAGAGGGCCACCGCATAGCGGTAAAGCACGTTGCAGCGGGCGCATTTTAACGCTTTTGTGAACCCTGGCCAAATATGGTTAGTACATAATATTAGGGGTGGTAGTTAACTTGATAGGGTCGGGTCTGTTTTTTGACCCTTTGGTCCATTAGGTTAGGGCCCTGCATGAAAGCGGGGCAAGTGCGGGTCTATTGTTTAACCCATCGGTCCCCACAAATAATTTAAAAATATTAAAGCCCATTACAAAAAGTCTATGGCCCAATAGCCCAAACAAAACTACAAACCCTATCTAATCACAATCTCACAAACATGGGGTATCGGCAGTGCCCATGCGTCGTGTCGCACCTCTGCCCACTGCGTTGTTGCTTGTTGCCCCTAGCCACGACGCCTCTGTCTCTGCCCCTGGCCCACCGTGTTGCCGCCCGCCACCCCTGGCCTCCACCCCTGTCCGCCACCGCCCCTAGTCACTGGCCATTGCCCTTGACCACTGCCCCTTTCCACTGTGCTGCTCATGCAATCTAGTGAAGGTGAAGGTTTGTAGTGGCATGTGCAATCGAAACAGTGAAGGTTTGTGGGTTTGTGGGGACCCGACGGGTTGGGATCCGGTTGGCCTTTCAACCTGGTATAGGATGCGAGTCTAGGTCTAAGCAGGGGTGGGTCCGATTCTGGTAATAGCCAATTCGGACCCAACTTGCCATGTTACCACCCCTACATAAGATACTCAAATATAAGCCAAATGAACTATGGGATTGAATGGCTCGTGTTGTATTAATATCTTTGATTTGTAGCTATTTGATCTGTTATTACTCATGTTGTGTTTCCATTCATGAATTTGAATTAAAACAAGTTTGTTGAAGGTTTTCCTCCTTGGATTATAGTGTTGTCCATCCTCTAACTTGGTACCCATAGCCGTCGCCGTCACTTGTCATTGGTACTGCATCACGATAGAATGTATTAGCCACTTTCATTATATTCCTAGTACTTCTTATGGTAACTAAACCTTGTCATTTGTAAAAGATGTTGTCCAACCATTTTTGTCCGTTCAGTGAAATTTTATGGATTTAGATTGACCAATAAAATGATATGATATAATTTTTTAGGAAGTGAGATATTTTTGTATTGTTGTCCATCGAAAATTTATACATATATATTGCAATAACAAGTGGTCAAAGGTTCACCTGGGTTTCAATTACCTTTATAATGCATTGGAGATTGTCGCATATGTTTATGTATGTATCTTCTTAAACCCTCTAATTCTTTGTACACAACGCAGGATAAAGTAAGTTGTAAATGCAAATTAATTATTTTGGGTTCTTTTGACTTGTTTTATTCAGAAAACATGGTTAGATAAACTCCCATATTTTTTGTTCTCACAACTTGTTGTCCAGTTGCAGTTTGCATTGAGTTAATGTTGGTCTGCAAGCTTAATTACTATGACTGTATGAGAAGCAACATATTGCACAATTGCAACCCATTCATCTATAATTTTGCGTAGCTTTTCTGCCCATGTAATAGTTCTTCGTCAAAATTGCTACAAGAGTTCAGTAAATTTAATATTTAGTCACTATAAGCTATTGTTTTGTAAGCTGGGACTTGCTTATACAGAGTGACTTCTCTTGAATCCCCTGCAGGATTTGTGTGTGTGAGGGGCTTCGATAGGTCACTAAGGGCACCAAGACCGCTTTATGCAAGGCTTCATCTTCCTGCTAGCAAGGTTGCAAGAGGTAAAAAGCCTGCCGCAGCAAGAGACGGCGAATAGGCCACTGAACAGGCAGGCGAAAAAAGAATATACATGAATGATCTAACCAAAGGATGGATAGCCCCAAAAATGGTGTCCTGACCCAACAAGTGGTTCAATCATCTCTAACCAAACGATTTATCAGATCGGGAATTCCAGTACCTTACGAACTTGTGATGCTGATGTTATGTGTTTGGGCGATATGACCCGTCAGTTTTAGACTCCATCTCTGGTCCCTGCCGAGCAGTTCTCCCCATCCAGTCGCACATTTTTTTTTTTTACAATTTTCCTCCCGAAATTCGGTACAGCAAATGAACAGCATAGTGACTAGTCCAGTCGTTGTAATTGTACTCGTCTCAGTAGAATGAATCAATTGTTGTACAACAGTCTACACAAGGATGAGATGCCAGGTACAATGGCCATACATGTTCGTTGATAATTCCTATAGACATTATGAGCTCAGTAATCAGTCATTTCATTGGTTCAAATCGAAGGAAAAAAACCTTTCGACTGAATCGCTTTCTACAGAAGGATGGTGATTACAGACATTGTGACATGAGAATCTGTGGATGCAAGTACACGTTGTGCATATTTAGCTCTCCTTTCTATAGAATTCCACCCTTCTACGTTTATGCCGTGTCATCTGGCTAATCAGATGTCAGGGTGGCAACTCTTGAGGCCTGCTTGGTATGCTGAATTTCTAGCCTATTCTATGTGGATGGAACGAGATTTTAGTTAGCCCATCCACGTGAAACAGTTCAGGAATTCGGTCTATCAAACATGCCCTTGATATAGCACCCGGCAAACTTGATGTAGAAGGGTGGAATCGCCTCTGTCTTTAGGCGGCAAGACTGATCAGCAAAGGGTGGTTAGAATGGACCTAGTGTTTTGAGCACTGCCGCTGTCTTAGATTGATGATGACGTCGAAAAGGTTAGGTTCTATTAACGATGATATGATGGCTAGAATCAGTTAGAATGAAGATCTAGACCAAAAATAGGGTAAGGGTTGTCTCATGAGAGATCGGAAGGTTTTATGGACACACCGCACACGTGCAGAGATTTCATACTCTCGTAGCAAAGGCGGATGATTTATGGTGCAGATCAATAAAGATCTATAAGTTCTGAGGACTACTCCTAAGGAGGAAAATAAAGGTAAAGGAAAAAATGATTCATGTCGAATTGAGTAGGGAGAGAGATCAATTGAATCGGTCATAACACTTATATAGTGGTCGAATTTGTGAGAAACATAATTTTCTCACGTCTATTATGTTTAAAAACCTACTAGGACTCCTAAAATCCTGGTCCCAACTAAAGAATCCTGAGATTGGATTGTATAGGATTCAGACTTGTGTCTGCCAGTTAGACCACCGCCATACAGTCAGACCGTGAGGAGTCTTGCCAGATCAGCTTCTATGTGAAGGCTCTGGCCCTTTTCCAAATTTAGCTCAAATTTGATCTACTACCAAATATATGCCCCCAACCTTTTTGGCAAACTTGTGAGCCAAAAAGTATGTGTACCAAAGGGCTACTGGTGAAGAAGAATGCCATAGATGGTGGCGAAGACCACTAGCAGTGGTAAAAACTATATGTACAAGAGGCTACCAGCAAAGAAGAAGGTCGTCTAGAGCCAAAAGTCCAAAACTAGTAGAGGCTAGGATGGCACAAGTGTCTAGAGTCTATTTATGTACATATTCTACAGTCAAAAGTCCAAAACTAGTAGAGGCTAGGATGGCACAGTGTCTAGAGTCTATTTATGTACATATTTCTACTAGATGACGGCCCAAAAGCCCAAGATGTAGTAAAAGGACATGTGTACCCCTATACTTGCTCGTGTGAATAAGGGCAACAATATAAAATCGTAGGTCCCAAATCCTAGGACTATAAATAAGCCCAAGAAACACTATAATAGGGTTTTTTTTCGAGAAATACGCTAGTATCATCTTTATTATCTGTTGTTACATAGCACGGCAATACACTTCCTTAGGATGAAGATTAATAAGACATCGGCTATACTTGTTGATGAATATACCAAAGTCAGTTGTAGAAGTGTAAACAATTGAAAGAACATTCATGAATTAACATGAATGTGCTAGTTCTGACAAAAACCGGCACAAATAATATATCCATATGTGTCAATTCATGTCTACAACCGATATATTTGAGCTTACCAACGCATCCCGCTGAGCCTCATGTGTTTCGATTCTAGGCAAGAACCGCAACATATGACCTTGGCAAAAAATAAATAAATTGGGTTTCCTCAGATCCGATGATGAGTTATAAGAAATCAAAAAATATGAGGTGACCTTGGGGGCATTTTTATTTCTCCGTCTCCTTACGAACAACACCAAGGACAATATCGATGAGCTCAACGTCCTCGGTGTGGTGTCCCTTAGCCTAGTTTTTTTTAGCGACGAACTAGCTAAAGACAAAGTTGTCAGGGCAGAAGATGTGGTCGTAGAGGATGGAGCGGACAGAGTCCATGGTGCCCATCTCAAGGTCCATGAGGACGACGTGTGGGATGAAGCGGCCATAAGAGGCCTCATTGTAGTAGAACTTGACATGCTCGAGCTAGAGGTCAAAGCCGCCCCAATAGCAGCCGGTGGCATCGTTGTTGTGCTTGACACGTGCGCAGATGACCTCGTAGACTTTGCCATCGATTTGGTTGCTGCATTGGCTGTCCTGGATGTGAACGATCTCCCTCATCTTCCTAGCCTGGTAAGACAGCAAAGTATAGAGTAGTAGTATGGTGGCGGTGGCGATGGGGGAGGGGAAGCGTTCGTGGAGTAGTAGGGTTTGTGAGGTTTATATAGAAGAGGGTGAATGTGTTTGGAGTGTAGAACTGAATTTGAATTTTGAAAATCGAGTATTGCCGCTCCCTCTGCTATAAATTTTGGCCCTTGGGTAAACGCTATGAATAGTCTAGGATTGTTTGTATCGGTTCTAAAATATAATCGACACATATAAAGACTATATGTGTTGGTTGAACGTAAGAACCGACACATATAAGCTTAAACCCTATATCCACGAGGGGGCTTATATACCCTCATAATTAGATGTATATGGACTTGTGCATGAAATTCTTTTTGTTTCTCTCAAGAGACTCATTTGTGCCAGTTTAAACAATGAACCAACACATATAGTGGCACCACACTATATGTATCGGTTAATATAAATAACCTACACATATGAGGCATAATGACATATTACCGAGGCCATCTCACATCTATCGATTCTAATCGAGAATCGACACATATTATGGCACTAATTGTTTTTATTGGTTCATATTTAGAATTGCTACATATAAGGCACAATGACCGTTGTAGGAAGATGGCCTAATGCCACCTCATGTGTGCCAATTCTTCAAGTTACTTACACATATATGATGGATCAACTATATGTACTAGTTTATGTTGACAATCAGCATATATGTTATTTCATATGTGTTATTTCTTAAATATGGACTCCAGCACAAATCAGGTCGGATGGAAAACACCATATATGTGCTGATTTTAAACGAATGGACACATATAGGATGGATCAATTATATGTGCCAGTTTATGTTTAGAATCGTCATATTATTTCAGTTCTAAGTTAATTTGGACTCATGCGTTGATCAGGTTGAGCGAAAAATACCTTATATGTGCTAGTTTTAAAGTAATCGACGCATATGATCTCTTTCTCTATTTAGGGCCTATTTGTTTCAGCTTCTGGCAGTTAGAGATTCTCAGTAGCTAGCTGGTCTGAGTAGCTAGATAGTCTAAGTATCTAGCTAGTGAGAAACTGGTGTTTTCCACTTCTAGATTTTAATTCATTTTCAGATTCTACAGCTTCTGATTCTTACAATCTAGATCTAGAATCTGAACTGTTTGTTTCAGCTCTAGATTCTAGAAGTAGTTAGTGTTTTGTGTTAATAGGACCTAGAATTCGACACCCGGTGCGCTAACTCGTAGGCGTCGCCATGCTTGCAACCCCCTTACGGAAGTCCGGGGACGTCGTGCCTGAGTAGCAGCACCGCTTCGGATCCCTCCGCCATGCCTTCTCTCCTCGGTGCACGAACAGACGGTGCAGAAATTGCATGCGCGCCCCCATGCAGGAAATCGAGCATCCAGCTCACGTGCGGTGCGGCCGTGTGGGATCGGAGAAACGCTGGATTTTTTGGGCGGAGGATGATTCAGACGTTTTCCGCCATTGATTTTACCAAGGGGTGAGAGGAGAGATCTAAAAGTTTCATTTTCAAGGAGTACTCAAAAACTGGGTGGAACACTTAATATGAATACTTAGATATAGAATAATAATACAGATTACCAATTAGATGGAGCCTCTTTATAACTTCTTGTATTAAGCTTAGAATGTGCAGGTAATTATACTATCTTAAACATTGCTGAAATTTTACCTGTGCTTTAAACTTCCTTTTTCGTGCTTTTTTTGCATGCGGTTTTTGCTGTTCTGTTTTCTACTCACTTTTAAGGAACTATTAATTAGTGTTTATGACTGTTTTGTTTCTGCCCACTATTAGTGTTTTCTTTTGCCATCAGTGCTGCTACTCTTATTCCAGGTTTAATGTTCTTATGTTTAATTTCACTCATTTCTCATTTTGAGCTTGAGCAGTATTCTTTTACTGATACTCGACTATCATTCTTGCAATGCACGGGGATTTCATCTGGTATATAGTACAATTGTATCACTCCTTTAGTCTAGATAAACAATATCGATTTTAAAACTGGGACTAAAGAGAGGGTTTTAACCGATAGTAATGCTGAATTATGTAGTAGTATATATTTGGGGCTAAGAGCCTTAGTGCGAGTTGCTGGATCAGTGCACGGATGCCTTATTCGGCCTTGTTCACTTCTTTTAGGTCTGGTTCTCTATACCAACTAGGAGATAGCTTATTGACAATTGAATTATTTGTGCCACCGTTTCTCAAAGTACAATTTCATGACAAAAACATATTTCACAGCATTACTTAGATTAACTTTTCTAATCTTTTTGTTAGCTTCATGTTATATAGTATATTTAATTAACCAATGAATCAATAAATGGTCAATTGGATAATCCGGCATTACCGTCAGCTTCTGATGGGCTCTTAGCCCATTTGTCTGTAGTAGTCTTTGCTGGCCCGAATGAGCTCAGATGAGGGTTTATGTTATCGATTTTTTAATAATATATTTTTTATTTAAAATTTTAAATCTGGTATGCGGATTTCAGAAATTGCAACCACAGCCTTCTGTCGGACTATGGTATGCCGATCTAGGCCAATATGCCCTAGATCGACAGATGGTCTGCAGGTACAGGCTTCTGTCGACATACCATCTGTCGATCTAAGTCGATCTGCTCTAGATCGGCATATGGTCTGCCGATAGAAGTCTGCTCCAGCCGATCTAGGCCGATCGGCCTAGATCGGCAGACCATCTACAGATCTAGGGCAAATCGACCTAGATTGATAGATCATAGTCCGATAGAAGGCTATTTTTGTAATTTCTGAAATCCGCATACCAGATTTAAATTTTTGAATAAAAAATATATTATTATTACAAAAAAAACTCTTATGTTATCGCTGGGTTAAGGGCAACCGGGTTGGACCGATTTAGGTAAACCGATCGATTCAGTTTAAACATGAAATTTGAATTTCAAAATATTTGAAAATTCTGAAAAATTTCTATAATTAAAAGGTGATCTATGATGAATTTATTTTTTAAAAAATATTCAAATTCAGAATAGTTTTCGAGCACAACAAGATTGGAAAAACAAAAAAAAGATTTTTTTCTATCTCGATAGTGAGCCATTGTCAGTTTTTTGTTTTTTTCATAAAAACGACATTACTAAATTTGTGATGTTCTACCATTTAATCAAAAACAACAAATGCCATACCAAACAATTTTATCACTGTATCATAAATTTTCTTTACATTGTTATATTTTTCTAGATTCTCTATATTCGAAATGTTCTACATTTCTATAGTTTTTTTTTTCTATTTTTACTCTTATTTAAATCGCTTGGTTTTTAACGCAACTTGATCAATTACGGTGTCTAACCGACCGATTACCAATTTAAACCGCTCGGTAACTATTTGGTTCCAAATTTAGAATTTGAATTTGGTCACTTTCTCACAGTTGCTGACCGGTAAGAGTAGTTATCGGTCGTCTAGGCTGGGCGATAACCATTAACCAGGCCTTATTCGGTTTTGAAAACATAGGGTATATGGCTATATATATATATATATATGTGTACATATATATATATATATATATATACTTATATGTACATGTACATATATATACGTATACGTATACATATATATATATATTATACGTATACGTATATATATATGTATGTATGTATGCATGCATGCATGTATGTATGTATGTATGTATATACGTACATGTAGGGAGGAAAACGGACCGAAAATGGATTAAAATGAGTGTCATTATATACATTTTTATATTTTTAACGGAAACAGAAATAAATATGAATATCCCTAAAACAAATACGAAAGTGGATAATACAAGAAATGAATACGGACCGAATAAAAAGCGGACACGAATACGAAACCGAATATCTATCGGAATTAAAAAATATCTTGATATGTGAAAAGTATGATAAATCAACAAAAATGTTCAATTTGCATATTATTGATGAAGTATACACGTATATACTAAAGTAAAAATAAGTTTTATAAAAAGTTTCGGTCTAATGAACATATACTATTTATTTATTTTTTAAATATTTTAATTTAATTCAAATGGTTTAATATATCATGAATAGATGATAGTTTAAAGTTTCACATAATATGAAAAGCAAAAACTGATATTTTTTATAGTGCGGCAAAGAAACAGTGAAAACGACAACTTTTTGTTATTATTGTGAAAGCAAAAACTGATATTTTTTTATAGTGCGGCAAAGAAACAGTGAAAACAATAACTTTCTATTATTATTACATGGAATATTTTATTTCCATATTCGTTTCTATCGAAAATTATTATTCTGTTTTCGGATAAAAAATCTTTTTCGAGATGTTTCGTTTCCGTTTTCTTATAACCCTCTCCATTTCTATTTTTTCGAAAAAAGCGGAAACTTTTCGCTTTATTTTAATCTCCGCGTACATGGTTTTAGGCGGTGGCTTTGTGAGCTTTGTCGAAAAAATGGAAACTTTCCGCTTTGTTTTTGTCTGTACGTACGTGGTTTTAGGCGGCGGCTTTGTGAGCTTTGTCGAAAAAATGAAAACTTTCCGCTCTGTTTCCGTCTGTACGTACGTGGTTTTAGGCGGCTGCTTTGTGAGCTTTTTGCTCTGCTTTCGTCTCTACGTATATGGTTTTAGACGACGGCTTTATAAACCTTGTCGAAAAATAAAAACTTTCGCTCTATTTTCATCTCTATCTACGAGGTTTTAGACTTCGGATCTGTGAGCCCTGTGGCTGTCTGTAGCTGCAAGGCTCTATGAACGGCCCTGGGCTGGAAGGGGTGGCTTGAACAGCAATGCGCTAAGAGGTGGCCCCTACTTGTACACTGCCCGGCTGCCGCTCTTGTTCTCCCCTTGTATGGCTTGTATCCCGTTCTCTCACACGCGCAAAGTCGCAGCAGCGACCGGACC
The DNA here is from genome assembly GCA_000418225.1 of Zizania latifolia. Classification (NCBI taxonomy): domain Eukaryota; kingdom Viridiplantae; phylum Streptophyta; class Magnoliopsida; order Poales; family Poaceae; genus Zizania; species Zizania latifolia. The sequence continues at coordinate 394,758 of KE371967.1, forward strand.
TCTCGCTTTATAGTTGCCTTCCTTTTTTCCCCTTCCCGTCCTCCTCCGGCGAGGTGGAGAGGAGGAGGGGAGCGGTGGGCGAGGGCTCCTGCTGGTCGGGGAGGGGGGCTCGGTGGGCGCCGCCAGGCTCTTCGTCCGTTTCTCTGAAGGTCTCGCGGTGTTGTGCCGGGGGTGTGGGGGACCGCGCCTCGCCTCGCCCCGAGTGTGGTCGCCGCGCGCGGGCGTCCCGATCTGCTCCGCGTGTGAGGTAAGCGCCCGCCGTCCTTCTGTATGGTTTCCTCCCCTGTTGCTTTCCCAGGCGCGCTGAAATGTGGGTCGTCCCGCGGGGAGCCGTACGAGTGATTCCTCCTGTTCGTGCAGAGGCGGAGGGTGAGGCTCGGTTTCCGTCCCCCCCTTTTCCGCTGGTTTTTGGGTGGGTTGCGGTGCGTAGATCGAGGAGGGGCTTTAGAATGCATAGATCGAGGAGGGGCTTTAGAAGGGAGAGTCGGAGTTTAATTTTGCCGTTTGGTCTGGAATTGCAAGGATTGGTTTTGTTTCGTTCAGAGTCGTTCAAACAGGGGAAGCTTCGCTTCTGGGGATGGATGAACGGCTTAGCTCAGATTTCTGATCAAATGCAGGTGTACAGTGTTCTTATCTAGGGTTGATTCCTTGCAAATTGCAATGGCTTAGCAATTGTGCAGGAGAATATTAAGATGTTCATGTCATTTAGATTAGAGTCTCGAGGTCTCAGGAGACCCCAGAAGAAAAAATCGGCTGCATGACACCTAAAGAACACCATGCCTCTAGCTACTAGCTAGATTGAATTGTTATGCTCATGAAATGAAAATTTTATTGTGAGAGATACTATTCAGTGGAGTTCCATACTTTCCTATCAATGAAATTGTGATCTTTAAGAGTTGGGAGTTATTTCCGCCTAACAAAAAAGTAAATTAAAATAAAACATGGGATGGGAAAACCATTTTTTGGAAATAAAGTCCTTTGCTCATGCCGTCACGCGTCTAGTGCTGTTGTGCAACAATGGGACCATGGCATGTAGGCGGTGCCATGGATTGCCAACTGTTTACTACTTTACTTAAAAGCTTAATTTGGGAATAAACCTTTACAAAAGAATCATCTGTTGATAAGGGATAAGTATTGAGCGTGGCAGGCACATGGTGCTGCATACTATCAATTGTTGCCATAAAGGCTTAATTTTGAGTTAAAGTCATACGCATGGTAGATGGGATGGGGGGAGATGGGTTGTAAGGTGTGAAGGTGAAACCTTCTTTCGAAGCAAAGCTCTCTGTTAACACATTTTGCGATATTAGGCAACAAACAGGACCATGTCATGTAGGTGTGCCACAGTTTGTCAACCGCTATCTTAAAGCTTAATTTAAAATAAAAAATCCACACAAGGGTTGTGTTGCTAACATAGTTATTAAGGCGTCACCTAATCGTCGCCTAATCGATGATTAGTCGTTTGGGTGGCCGACGGCGGACACCACGGCCGGCGCCTCGCCTAATCGGGGTGTGGCGTTTGCCTCATGGAATATGGCGTTGGCAGGACACCCAAGTCTCCATGGTGGACGCCATGTGGCCGGCAGCGATGATGAATGGGAGATGGGCCCTGAGTAGTGAGTACTCGACGCATATAAGCTTTTGCCTCTGCTCGACGCACCCATGAGCCTCTGCCTGACCCGCTGCTTCCTTCTCCATTGATGCCCTTTCCTCCTCGCCCGATGCGGAGTCGGCAGTGTCCTTCCTCCTTGCCCGGCGTGGCGGCAGCGCCCTTCCTTGTGCGTGGGGTGGCGGCGGCGCCCTTCCTCATGCGTGGCGCGGCGGTGGTGGCACCCTTCCTCGTGCATGACGCGGCGGCTGTGGCGCCTTTCCTCCTCTAGCTTCTTTCCCTCGCTCGATGCGGAGTCGGCAGCGTCCTTCCTCCTTGCCCGGCGTGGCGGTAGTGCCCTTCCTTGTGCATGGGGTGGCAGCGGCACCCTTCCTCATGCATAGTGCGGCGGTGGCGGCGCCCTTCCTTGTGCGTGGCGCGGCGGCTGCGGCGCCTTTCCTCCTCTAGCTTCTTTCCCTCGCCCTCCTGCAGTCCCACTCTGCTCTGCTTGGTTTTGGTTAGTTGATGTGTTGTCTGCTCTTGAGTTGCTCGGTTTTGGTTTGTGTTAATACGTTTTAAAACTGTGATGTTATTTGTGTTAATGTGTTTTAAAACTGTGATGTTATTTGTTAACTTATTATGCTATTTGAACTATTGCTATGGAGTATAGATTTTTTAACTATTTCTATTTGATATGGTTCTGAATTTATTCATGTTGTTCCAAAAATTATTGTGCTATACTGTCATGCACATTTATGTGAAGTGAGTATGGCGTCGCCTCGCCGCATGCCATACTCGCCTAAAAGGTGTGAAGGTAGTTAGGCACTTTGCCTCGCATTACCGCCATAATAACTATGGTTGCTAAGGCATAAGTATAATCGGGGCATGTCGGTGTTGCTGCGTACTGCTTGATGCTGTTGTAATAGCTTTGAAATTGATGGCACCGCCTACGTGCCATCGTTCACTTGTCGCTCAATAGCACTACACGCGTGCATAGGGGGCTTGACTCGCAAACATCAATTGGATGGAAAAGTTGTAAGGTGTGAATGCGAAAGCTTTGTTTGCAAGTGAAGTCCTCTATGCACATGAGCGGTGGTAATGAGTGGCAAATGGACGATGCCACATGGCACATAGGCAGTGCTACTGATTGCCACCTGTTTTCTTATATCTTAATTCCAAAGAGAAGTTCGCTACACAACTACATGTGTCATGTGCCGCTGAGGAATGCATAGGACCAGGACATCTAGGTGTTCCCACATACTGCTGGTTCTTGCTATAAAAGCTTAATTTTGAAGCAAAGCCATCCAAATGGAATGAGGTGTATGGCATGATAACGCGAGTTCTAAAGCCAATATATATCACAAACATTAAGATTGTTGAGATCCAAAACATGGAACAACTTGGAAAGACATGACAGATTGACAGTTGGATAACACATGTTGTATAACCTTATGTGGTATTTAAATTAAACTACAACGATTATAAGTTTTCATTTCTACAACAACTTAAAAAAATAAACAAATCGTATCAACCACAAACTGAGCCTAAAACATATGCAGCTACACGCTTTTTTGTCTTTTCTGGGTATCGGGTGGAACTAGGGCGTATAGGTAATAACAGGACTTGCCAACTATTTCCTTAAAAGCTTAGTTTTGAAGAGAAGTCCTTTGCACACGTCCTTACATTATCAAGTGATTAGTGGGACCCTGGAACATAGAAAGAATTATGGATAATTGCTTCCTTAAAACCTTCATTTCGAGAGAAGGTTGCACTAAAAAAGTAGAAGCAAATTTCACTAAATGATGTAAGCCACCCTTTGTTTCTGCCTTTTCCATTCCCTTGCAACACTGGCCAGTGAAGGAGAAGGGGATACTAGTATAAGGGATTAATGGATAACTTCCTATTCTGAAACCAGGAAAGGCGATGGTATTAACTGATACCTCGTCAAAGACCAGAAGATCATCCAAGATTATGGCAATGTTGGTCATTACCATTGTACAACAAGGTTAATAGTATTTTCAGGACTACTGATAATATTTAGAGAAGTTCTGGTATGGTTCTTGATTATATAATTCATACTTTCTCTTTCTTTAATATTTTCAGAAATTCAATAAGTGGAGTTGCATGCAGCCAATTTATTGTACTGTTTTCAGTACATTGTGATTAACCTTGACCTTTCGGATAATATCTGACCATCTGTATTATGTCTCAATGATATTGTGACAGGTGAAGACGCCTGGGAGCTAGCTAGAACTTCTTCATCTGGCCTTGCACCTTTAGAGAAGATATTAGCATGATATGGCAGGCAGTGTAGGCAAAGGAAATATGCAGGCAGGGCTAGGTCAATGGCCACATGAGCCTCATGGTATCAATCTATGCTTTTCAACTTTGTCTATGCCACCTCAGATGAATCCTTCCAACGAGCCGGAAATTAGAAATATCACACCTTTGTCATCTGAAAAGGTATTTGCTAATTCACAAGCTGTTAGGGATGATGCTGGACTGGCTGAAGGCATCGACTCCAACAGAAAATCAGTTCAGAAACCTAAGAGGAAAAAGCACAGGCCAAAGGTCATTAAAGAAGGAAAAGCAGCAAAGACACAGAAGTCTACAACTACAGATCCTTCCATGGCAAAGGGGAATCAGACATCTGGTAAGAGAAAGTATGTCAGGAGAAAGGGACTAAATACACCAATGGAGCAACTTCCATCAAAAGATTCTGATGCACAGAATATAGCTAAACCAAGTCAAGCCAGAAGATGTTTGAACTTTGATGGGAAAGATCAACTTGAAAATGTGGATCCAGCATCACAAACTGAGGTGACAAAGATACCTACTTGCCATGGGGATCCTCAGTCGTTAGCATCTCCTGTCGAAGGAAGTCATATCCAAGTAGCTCAACATTGGAGCAGCATCAGCAGTTCAGTTTCTGCTTCAGTTGATCCAATGCCCAATGTACAAGAACTATGGGCAGATAGCAGGCGAAACAGAGTAACTTTTGATCTTAACAATTCTGTAATGAATCACATTCCAAGCAAGTTTTCTAGTCTTACAGACAGCTCTGGCCAAAATGATCAGTTTGGTTCGAGAGAGCAAATAAACCAGTCACTGGATTTCTATGATGACACGCCAGATAAAAGTGTCTCTCATCTCAACAGTTCTGTAAAACAAATGCAGAACTACTCAAACAATTTTGATCATTACTTGTGTGCGTCTCAATCTTCTACAGAACAATCAGTTATACCCGAGCAAATGCTTCATGGTTACATGATACCGGAAAATCCAGCTGTGCCTGCTTGGCATACTGAAAGAGTCTGGACTACGGGAAATTTCAATCATGAAGCTTGCACAAGAGTCAATCCAATGCCCCAAGGATACAGAATCCCAGAAAGTCCAATTATACCTCCCACATGTAATGAAAGGGATGCAATGAATGGGAATTTGAAGTTTGCTACTAGTCCTAATGATTACTTGAAGTTTGCAACCAATCCTAATGATCAAATTGGAGCTGCTTTTGGCCTTCATGATTCTCACGTCTTCCTGGATGTTCATGCAATAGGTAAAAAGAGAGAGCACCATGCTATCAATGGTCATCAGATTCCTTTTGGCATGAACTTTGAACAATCAAATAGCGAAAGACAGTTCTATAATGACTGCCTTTCCACCAGTTCACAATCATATCTTTTTCCTGAAACATGCAAAAGGATGAGATCAGAGAATTATAGCAATTTGTTGAATGGAATTGCAGGAAATTTTTCCTCCTCATCGGCATATTTGTCTGATAACTGGGATATAAATCAAGTTCCAGCAATAAACCATGGAGTATGTACTTTGGCCGATGTACAAAGGTTATTGACCCTTGAAAAATCAAAAGCTTTCCAGCAAATAATTGGCTTTACGACAGCAGAAAACAATAAGGTCCAGCAACAGAACAAACCTAGTCTGCATAACACCAGCGACAACTATTTTATTGCTTCATCTGACAGACGGTTCACAGACTTCACTACACAGCACACAGCCTTGCCTGACAGTTCAATGAATTCACTGGGAGAAAAAATTGGCCACAGAAATGGAGACCATCAAGTTGAGTCTTTAGAAATCAGACCTACTGAGCATTACACTAGTGACTGTTTTTCTTTGCCTAATGAATTGTCCAGATACTTAACAGCTGGGCACGCACAGTTGCCTTGTGGCATGATGAATCCAACAACAAAAAATTATATCCAAGGCAGCGGTATTCATCAAACACAGCCTTTGCAGAATCACATGGTTAATGGGCAGGATTTGCTTGAGCCACATAAAACTTCCACTCAAGATGGCACTGATGGAAATTCTTGCATTAATATTCTTGCTGGGCAGATCAGAAGCACATGTGCTGAAGTTAAGTGCAGTTTCCAATCGATAAGCCAATCGGCAAGAACTGATGACTGCCATCCTAACGCTTCTAGAGAAATCACATCAGCAAACCCCACTGAGAAGCCAAAGGTTAGGGGCCGGCCAAAGAAAGAGGTAGAACTCAATGGGAAGCCAAAAGTTAGGGGCCGTCCGAGGAAAGAAACAGAACCCAATAAGATGCCAAAAGTTAGGGGTCGGCCAAAGAAAGAAGTGGAACTCAATGGGAAGCCAAAAGTTAGGGGCCGTCCAAGGAAAGAAGCAGAAGCTGATGGGAAGCCAAAAGTTAGGGCACGTCCAAGGAAAGACGCAGAACCCAATGGGAAGCCAGAAGGCAGAGATGTTTTATGTGCCTCTGAAGCTTCTGGAATTTGTCCTAGAATGACTCCAGTTGAATCAGAGAGAAATGGGGAGATAATATCAAGCATTGTTGAAACTTATTACCATGATAAGTATAGTAATTTATGCTCTATGCAGAGCCATAGCAGAACCATTTCTGGAGCTATAACACCATTACTTGATTCTTTGGATGCCATAATTGAGAAGTTGAAGCTCTTAAACATCAACAAATCAGACAATACTGTGTCAGAAGTACCCAAAAATGCTCTTGTTCCTTATGAGGACAAACTTGGTGCATTGGTTCCCTTCAAGGGAAAGGTAAAGAAAAGACATTCTCGGGCCAAAGTGAACATTGATCCAATCACCAATTTGATGTGGAACTTGTTAATGGGACCAGATATGAGGGATAGTGCTGAAGGAATGGATGAGGATAAGGAAAAGTTTCTTGAAGAAGAAAGAAGAGTGTTCCGAGGGCGGATTGATTCATTTATTGCTCGCATGCATCTGGTTCAGGGTACGGACCATCTCAATATTATGTTTACAGCATTGTTCTTTTCTGTATGTAGTGCTCATATCATTTAATGTTTGTCCTAGGCTATTTATAAAATATTTTGATTGCTCGCAAGAAAATAATATAACTAGATTGCTCACAAGTGGTATCATAGTAATATACCTTAACTACTACATATTGATAAAAAACTTGTGGTCAGAATTGCATTTTCTGTAACACTGTGAGTACAAAATGATATGTGGTTGGTAGCAGCCGAGTGCATTCAAACTGTTTTTCACAATGTAACATGAGCCATTGTATTAAGTGTTTATGTGTTTATGGGGCTACGATAGATCTTCTGTATTTTTTTGCATGTGTAGTGTTCTTGGCTTGCACAATATTACTTTATTTTTGGTATAATCTAATTTCTCTACAGGGGACAGGCGTTTTTCTCCATGGAAAGGGTCAGTTGTGGACTCAGTTGTGGGCGTCTTTCTTACTCAGAATGTTTCAGACCATCTTTCTAGGTGAAATGAAACTTCTAGACTATTTGGAATAAGATTATTGTATGCAATTTACATGTCCATGTTTCAATTATATTCCTTTCGTTTTTGAAAATTTCAGTTCTGCTTTCATGGCACTTGCTGCAAAGTTTCCTGCCAAGTCAGAAGACCCTGAGAAACCTGCAGCAGAGATGTCTCTGACACCTGAACAGAAAGAGAGCTGTTCTGGATTGTTTGGTGAATCTATCAAGCTACAAGGGAATTTCTTTGTTGAGGAGATAGGTGACGTAAGATCATTAACTACTATAGAAGATAATGAAGGAAGCAACAGCAACGAATTGATTGGAAGCTCTTCTGGAGATGTAATCAACCAGGCAGCAGGGGAATGCCCTTCTTCTTATCGGAAGTCACAAACTGGATCCCATGAAAATAGGCCACCAGGATTTATTGTCCCGGAAATTGTCACGACAGGTGTGGTGGAAGTTGAAGATGGATCTCTCGAGGATGTTATTTCTTCACAAAATTCTGCTATTTCTGCTCAAAATTCCCCAGATTATCTTTTAAACAGAACTTATACAATGGGTTCTAGTTCTTTGCCAAATTTCACGGAACAGGACATGAGAATTATTTCCAATGGTGCGGGTAATTCAACTGTGAATTCAGAGCTTTCACCAATCCGAGATCTACAAAGCATTCCAAATGGGAAGGTTGGATCATCAGAATATCATGAAATCAGTATTCCTTCTACCTCAGGTCCGAGTAAGGGTGTGCTGCTCGATCTGAATAGAACATATGAGCCTGTGCATACTTCCTACATGCAGAATAGTCTCTTTAATTTCACATGTGCCTCCCATGGCAGCTATTTGGACACATCATTCTCTACTGGCCTGGATAGAGTGAATATCTCCAATGATACACAATCTGAGGCTAGTCTCAGTCATTATCCAACTGCTTCTGTCAACAAAACTAAAATCAAAATGACAGATTCATCAAGCAGCTTGTTATATAACAGAGATGGGTCATTTGGGCCTGCACAAGAAGCAGAATGTTCACCAACAATTAAACAAAGCTTCCAGCAATTAATTAGTTCTGAGGAAGTGCCATTATCTAGGGATCACTCTTTTTCTTATAACTGTTTCACTAGTAACAAAATCAAAGATACATTTATCCAACAAAATGACTGTTTAAATGTGCAAGAGGTATACACTGCAAGTACAAGCCAGATGAGTAGTGAACAATTTCAGCTGGAATGCAGCCAGCAAGACAATGATATCGGAGTTCCGGCAAAAACAGGTGAAAAGCATTGTTCTTCAAACTTGTGTGGAAACAATAACCCTCATTCAGATCTTTCCCAAGGAGTTGCTTCAGTCTCCGTAGGAAAATCCGAACATACTGAAAAGAGCACATTGGAATTTCCTACAGATGGATCAAAAGCTAGGAAGGAACGAGGTCAGCCTAAAAATAAAACATATGACTGGGATAATTTACGAAAAGAAGTGTTACACAACAGTGAGAACAGACAAAGAAGTCACAACGCGAAGGATACTATTGACTGGGAGGCAGTAAGGCAAGCAGATGTGAGGGAAATATCTGAAGCTATCAGAGAGCGAGGAATGAATAACATGCTGGCAGAACGGATAAAAGTAAGTATTGTAGAACTGTAGAAGGATGCTCTTTGAAAAAAATGGAAGCCATGATTTATGAGTCTACTCATCCAAACATGCTGTTTAACATTTCAACTTGAATTCTTAATGTTTTTGTTGAGCGCAAACTTGGCCCATTATAATCTTTTGATTATTTTCTGCACAGGAATTTTTAAACCGATTGGTGAGAGATCATGGAAGCATTGATCTTGAATGGCTAAGAGATGTCCAACCGGACAAAGCAAAGTAAGTCTAATACTCTAATGAGTTCGCTGTGAACAAGTTCCCAAAGTACGCTCTGTATTATTGATTTGCATGCACCCTTATTTCCTTCTCCATAAGCTGAAGAGTTTAACAAGTAATATATTGTTAACACGCTACAAGAAAAGGTTTATTTTGTATTCTTGGAACTAGGAGCTGAAAACTGAAAAGTGTTTCCTTGTCATCTTTTATACTTAGAATAACTAATACTTTTTAAGAGTGATTACTGCCACTTTTTACCTCTCAAGAACCTTTTGTTTAAATCCTTAAGGGACTACCTTCTAAGCATTAGAGGGCTTGGACTCAAAAGTGTTGAGTGTGTTCGTCTTTTGACACTACACCATATGGCTTTTCCGGTACGTTCATTGTTTCTTACCCTCATAATAATTTTTCAAAAGTGTGCTTTTATTATTAAGCTTATTACACTGATTTCCTAGGTGGACACAAATGTTGGTCGGATATGTGTGAGGCTTGGATGGGTGCCACTTCAACCCCTGCCAGAGTCTCTTCAACTGCACTTATTGGAACTGTATATATCTTTACTTCCTGGAGTTGGTTTTATGAGCACTGAATTAGACAGAGCATATATCAAAGTATTTATATGACATAAGTCGGATATTCTATTCTTGAAGGTACCCCATGCTGGAACACATACAGAAATATCTTTGGCCTCGACTATGCAAGCTTGATCAACTGATATTGTAAGTTTAATTCAACCAGAGCTCGGAAAATAAATACTCTTAACCAGAAACATTTAGTGAACATCTCTTGTCATGCAGGTATGAACTTCATTATCAACTGATAACTTTTGGAAAGGTGAGAAACACAAAACTACAGTTTAATGATATATCAATGACCTGATTTACAGTGAACTGACAAACTGTTTTGCTTTCTTCTGCTTTCAGGTTTTCTGTTCGAAAAGTAGACCCAATTGCAATTCATGTCCAATGAGAGCTGAATGTAAGCATTTTGCTAGTGCATTTGCAAGGTAATTTCTTAAATGCTCAATATCCTAGTTAATATAGCTATTTAGCATGCCGGATATATGTCTTCGATACCTCAGATGATACATGTGAAAGCCTCTATTCACTATCTACTGCAACATATTACTTTTCATAGTTATCTCACACTTGTTCTAGGCTATGATCAACATGCGAGCAATCTTGGTAACTATGTATGTCCAGATTATCTTTTAGCTTTTATTGCTGCAGACAAATTCGACTTTTGTTCTAATTTGATATTATTAAAGATAATGGACTCTATTTCATTGAGAAGCTCATATTTGTTGCACTAGCTCCATTGTATATTCATTATCTTTCACGAATGTATTCATGTTCACAGCTACCTCACTATTATTCTAGACTATGAATTGGATATGAACATCATGATAGACTATATATACAATTAGATTATCATCTTTTTATCAAACTGTAATTGCACTTCTGCATGCAAGATTTAATGTGCTCCAGTTTAAGCTCTGATAAAAGTTAATACACTTAATTTTAACAAATTGCTCACACTGTTGCATTTGCTCTGCTCTATTTTGTAATACTTGGTACAGTCGAACATGTGTGCTTTACATGGTTTCTTATAAATTGATAACAATGTGTATAAATACAGTGCTCGGCTTGCTCTTCCTGGGCCATTAGAGAAGAGTTTGGTTGCATCAGAAGCTCCGAATGCTGCAGAGGGCTGTCACAAAGCATACACAGATCCATGGCCCTTTGGTCAACTTGGGTGGAATACTAACCATCCTGAGCATGTTGTTTGTGGTGACCAACAGCCAATCATCGAGGAACCATCAACCCCAGAACCTGAACCCAAAATTGCAGACACAAAAGAGGCTGAAATAGAGGATTTTTTTGGTGAAGATCCTGATGAAATTCCTACCATAAATCTTAATATTGAGGAGTTTACACAAAACTTGAAGAGTTATATGCAAGCAAATAATATTGAGATTGAAGATGCTGACATGTCAAAGGCATTGGTTGCCATAACCCCTGAAGCTGCTTCAGTGCCAACTTCCAAGCTCAAGAATGTCAATCGCCTGAGAACAGAACACCAAGTGTATGACCTCGTCGTTGACAAAATCAATGCTGACATTGAAAATAAATAAAGTTCCTTCAATGTTTTCATCATCTATCCTTTTCATATGTTTATTTCATCTGTTTGCAGCTATGAACTGCCAGACTCACACCCTCTACTAGAAGGAGTAAGTTCCCAGCAGATATAAACTACACACTATTCCTAGATTTCAATCATGCGTTAAGTTTAGCTTTGCTTGTATCTGTGCAGTTCGATCGAAGACAGCCAGATGATCCCTGCCCATATCTTCTTTCTATATGGACCCCAGGCAAGATCATGTTCTCCAACCTTCACTCTTGTACATGTTCTGATGTTAAAAATTGAACAGGTGAAACTGCACAATCTACTGATGCACCAAAGACATTCTGCAACTCCCAGGAAACTGGTAAACTATGTGAAAGTTCGACATGCTTTAGTTGCAACAATACACGGGAAATGCAGGCTCAGAAAGTCAGAGGAACACTCTTGGCAAGTCTCTCTGAATCCCATAAATTTATTTATGTCATATATAGTTTGATCAACCATTTTTTCATTATTTTATCAAATTCAAGCAGATACCATGCCGAACAGCAATGAGAGGAAGCTTTCCACTAAATGGGACATATTTTCAAGTTAATGAGGTATGCATTCGTTTTATTATGTTCTTGCCTTATCCAGTATTGGAAAGTCTGAAAGTTTCTTTCTTTCCCCTTGAAATAGCTGGTAATAGAAAATAAAGGAAATAATTATAATCCATCAGATTTATATGGAATACATCTCTGTTGTGGTGTAGGTATTTGCTGACCACTACTCAAGCCAAAATCCAATTGATGTTCCCCGAAGTTGGATATGGAACCTGCCAAGACGAACAGTTTACTTTGGAACCTCAGTTCCTACAATATTTAGAGGTATTGTTCCTGTAATTAACCAAGTGTTTTGACTTTGTATGACAATATTGAGTATAGTTTGTTCTTTACATATGGATCTCAGATTCCATAGCCTTACACTATATGGAATGTAACTAAGAAAATTCTAAAAATGGTTAATACAACAAAGCAATGATATAGGTTTATATTCTGCACTAAACCATAAATTGGCAGCAATAACACAGCCATACGACCTCTGACAGAACGAGGAAATTAATTAGTCAATTAGGGTTTATTGCCTAGGAACTGCAAGCCTGTAAAATATCAAGTTTATCTAGTATACTCAGCATATCTTGTTTTGAATAATGGAAGAACAACTCCTGGCCTCTGCATACTCCTGCCTAACTTGAAGTGTTTTTAGTTGAGAACGAATTTGCTATTTCAAACTAGTAGCTTTTGCTATTTTGTTTTCTAAGACAAATATTCTTTCATATCTAAGAGGATACAAACACCTCTAGTCTGAATAGAGGGATGCAAACTTAGTTTTTTTAGCTTTCAAAAAGTGTCTATCAAAAAAGAATCTTCCTTGTAGCAAAACTCCTGGTACTTTATACAGTTTTTCCTTGTAGTAAACTAGTAATTACAAAACCAGAATTTCCATGTATTGTGTAAAGGTCCTCCACTGATTGCACTATCATCATTTGCAAAGGCATTTGAAGATCCAATTAACCTAAATAACAATTGACATGTGTGCTTACCATTTACTTTGAATGATATTCTCATGTTTTCACCAGACTGTAAAATTAACCTTTGTAAATAGAAAATCATTGCCATAATCAACGAGATGGGCCTTAGAAATCATTCATAGAAATCAATATGGTTTTATCAGAGGCCGCTCTATCCAGGATTGCCTTGCTTGGACCTTTGAGTTTACTCACCTTTGCCATCGCAACAAGAATGGAACTATTCTACTCAAGCTGGACTTTGAAAAAGCCTTTGACTCCATTGAGCACTCAACCATCCTTCTAATGTTGGCTCAGCTTGGCTTTCCTCAAAGGTGGATCGGATGGGTCAATTCAATTCTCAGCTCTAGACACTCCGCCATTCTTCTGAACGGTGTCCCCGGTAAATTTTTTAACTGCAAAAGGGGAGTTCGGCAAGGAGACCCTCTCTCTCCGCTGCTTTTCATTATAGCTGCTGACCTTCTACAGTGCATTATCAACAAAGCGGCCTCCATTGGTGTCATTTCCCCTCCAGCATACCACATGCAAGACGATTTCCCCATAATTCAATATGCAGATGACACCATCCTTTTTCTTCAAGCAACTCAACTGAACCTTTTCTGCCTCAAAGGGATAATGGAAGTGTTCTCCCAATCTACTGGACTTCGAGTCAACTTCAACAAGTCCTGTCTCATCCCCATTAATATTGACGAAGCCAATGCGAGTAATCTTGCTGGGACTTTTGGATGCAAAGTGGGGACGCTTCCAATCCCCTATCTTGGACTCCCTCTGGGTATTCATCATCCAAAAGCTGCTGATTTTGGCTCCCTCCTTAGCAAAATTGAGCGCAGACTCACAGCAACCTTCTAGCTCTCTACGGCAGGGAAGCTTCAGTTGGTTAATTTGGTCCTCTCCTCGCTCTCCACTTACTCCATGTGTATGTTCAAACTTCCCGCCAAGGTTATCAACTACATCGATCGGGCTCGTCGGCACTGTCTTTGGAGGGGTGATGACACTCGTTCCTTTCGTCCGCTAGTGGCTTGGAGTTCTATTTGTAAGCCAAAGATCAAGGGAGGCCTTGGCATCATCAACCTTCGCAACCAAAACACAGCGCTTCTCCTAAAACATTTCGATAAATTTTACAACAATCAGGACATCCCCTGGGTTACTCTTATTCGAAGGTCATATTATATACAAGGAAAAGTTCCTCACTTCTCAACTTTTAAAGGCTCTCCCTGGTGGCGCTCTGTCATCCGCCTTGCAGATTCTTTCAGGGCCATCGCTAAACCCTCGGTTGTCATCCGCCTTGCAGATTCTTTCAGGGCCATCGCTAAACCCTCGGTTGGAGACGGGGCCACCATCTCCCTTTGGTCTGATCTCTGGAGCGGCAGTCTTCTACAATTCTCCTTCCCCCACCTGTTCTCCTTTGCTAAAAACAAGAGAATTTTAGTCCTCAAGTTCTGCCAGCTTGGTGACATGACCTCCCAGTTTCACCTTCCAATGTCTCCGGAGGCGCTTATGGAATTCTAGGACTTCAGGACTGTCATGCAAAGCATCAATCCAGACAGTTCTCTCAGTGATCGCTGGTACTACCTTTGGGGTTCGTCTGTCTATAGCTCGCAAAGATACTACAACTTTCCTTTCAACAACCACAGCCCCCATCTGAGCATCAAGAATCTTTGGCGCTCCAGGTGTTCCAACAAGCTGAGAGTTTTCTTCTGGCTTCTCATCCATGATCGACTCAATACAAGAAACCTGCTTCGCCGCAAACGCTTCTGTCTTGATGATTACAACTGTGTTCTGTGCATGGATAGAGTGGAAGAAACTGCTGCTCACCTCTTCTTTGACTGCCATTTCAGCTCGGCTTGCTGGCACCTTCCGGGATTATCTTGGGATTGCTCCCTACCCATCAAAGACCGGGTCTGCAATCCTTCCTCGGTGATCCCCTCAGTCTTCATGATGGAAGTCATCACTGGCTCTTGGTCGCTTTGGCTGCTGCGCAACAAAATGATATTTCATGGCATAAGGCCCTCTCTGGGTAGTTGGTTGACCACCTTTAGGCAGGAGCTTTCCTTCCAGTATAATCGTTTTCCTACTTCCCGCCGCGAAGCCGCTCTTTCTTGGCTTCGTTCTCTGTAACCCCCCTTCCCCTCTGTCTTTGCTCGCTGTATCCTCTCTTTCTCCCCCCTCCCGCGCTGCTCTCTGTTGTACTTTTGGCTTTTGCCTTTCTTTTAATTTTTAAAACCTCAGTAGGAGCCTCTCCTGCTGGTTTTACTCTAAAAAAAAGAAAATCATTGCAAAACATATGAATGGTTTGAAGTTGAGTGGACCAACAATTACATTATTTATTGTATATGAATTGCACTAACACTCATACAATATTTAGAATTATTTGGTCGTTCCTGAATTCATATTAAGAATGAGTTTTTAATTCAATATCTCAGTCTCAAGACTTCCCTGGTAAAAATAGTTTTCTTCTAGGAACATGATAGAAAATGATTGCACTCAATACCGAGATATTTTCTGATATACTGTTTTCTTCTAGTAATCTATTTATGTCATTTTCCTCACCAAGCACTAAATACTACATGATTGTCAATGCAGGTTTAACGACAGAAGAGATACAACAGTGCTTTTGGAGAGGTACGGATTTCATATGCTTATTTATTTTATGATACATGACTATGACAAAAAGCTAGCATTTAGTTCTACACTTAACTAATTACTATAATAGTGGTTATAGTGCTGTGTTTATTATGAATTTATGACTTATGAGAATGGTATTAACAGTTAGTTCTCTGTTTTAGTGAGCTTACGCGCACTCTAGAAGCCTCACTGTAGTGCTACATTATGTTATGTTTGGTGTCACAAGATTGCAATATTATTTTTGGCTACACAAAGACCACATGTACTAAGTGTTGGAGTGTGTGTATATATATGCTACCCTCCTTAGGGTTGCTCTCAAGGAATGAATCTTAGCATGGTATAGAGCTAGGGTTTCTCCCTC
>KE371967.1:433017-443883 GCA_000418225.1 Zizania latifolia
TCAGGCGGGGTTGGTGTGATGGGCTTGACGGGCCTTCTGCCTGGCCCAAGAGCCAGAAATGAGGTCTGTGGGCTACCCGGGGTATATCCCCCACACCTTATAATCTTAGGTATAAAATTGTATTTCTTTAAGTATCTACTTATACATATTTTTCCATCAACTTATATTGTTTCTATATTAAAAATAATACCAATATATATAATTTTACTGAAAAACGGAGGTTGGACTATATAGCCTAACCAGTTTAGCCATCGATTTATTTTTTTTACTATGAAGTCACCGCCATGATTAGCTATGAATGAACAGCCGCAAATCTATGAAGTAGAAGTGGTGCAATCCAAAGTAATGTGGAGCCAAATCCGATGTGCTCATAGCGAAGGCTGTAGCATAGAGACAGACGAGTACCAGGAGACAGGAGTCACCGGCTACTACCACAATAGACGGGCCATGCAAGGGGAGTGACAAGCGATGTACGCACAATTTTTAGTGGCATCAGAACCTCCAGGCTCCATCGTCACCTCCACATCCACCAAATCTGGCCGATGGAGGAGACCATGGAGAACACCATTGCCATGGTCAAAGAGGAGAGGTGGTGGGAATAGAAGTCTGTTCAGTCACCGGGAAACAAAGGCAAAGCGAGGGAATCGGAAGGAAAAAGGTTGGGGGATCCGAGTATCCGACCTGACCAATCATGCAGCTCCGTTCGGTGGTCGATTTCAGTGGCACTGTGCTATGCTGTGCATCGGCCGGCAGTTGAGCTGCAGAGTCGGGAAAGAAGAGAATGATGGCAACAAGCGGTGTCACGGACTCGTGGTGTCTTTGTTTCTCATTGGCTTGTTTTATAGAATGGTGTCCACCATGGTCGTGAACTCGTGGAGGTGTAGACTAGGATGTATAGTTGTTTTAGCTTATACTTAAACTAAAAAATATATTATATAACAAACGAAAAAATTATAGATAACTTATATAATAATCAAACTCGGTCTAATTGATGTTCCCTCACCTATCATAATTATACGGGCTCAAATTATTAATCTGCACATTGAAGTTAAAGAAAATTACCCTAAAACACTACTGTTTACATATAAAATTAGTCAAGCGGTTCAAATTATCCGACCAACAAATTACTTTGACAGCTAGATCATCCAATAATCATAATTATATTATAATCCCGATTATTTTAAGGCATCCCAAATGGGCCTATATATCACAGTTGAATGATCCTTTCAAGCCTCATTTACATTGCATTTCAACCAGTCAACCTTTAATGGCAAAATATCTGCGAACTACACTGGCAAATTCACATTGCTAAGGGTCTCTTTTGAAAGTCTTTCCTGGCACCAAGGATAAGAACCAAATGCTCCCTATGATTCTGTACAAATCACATCATGCCCAAAGTCCCAGTAGCCCAGATTAGGACTCAAAACTGACCTGCCCGAATGTCTCTATCGATGCGGTCTGCATTAAGTGTTCCTGGTAGCTCCCTGAAGTCTTCATTAAATATGGAGTATGCACTGCATGGAAGTACAACAAATTAAACGTAAACAGGGAAAAATGAACTGTTTCGGTGCCTATTTTATTTATCAGCTAATCAATCCAAATATCACAGTCAAATTTGGTACTATAAGATCTTTGCAACACCTATTTCTTTAGCACTGTTGAGAAAAAGAAAGCAGTTGATCTCCAGGATATTACTCGACAAACATCAGGTTTGTTGATCAGCATGACAACCCAGTTGCATAATAATTGAATTATTGTTATTCTACCCAGAAAAAGCCAAGAGGTTTCATAAATAATAGTATGATATCGAGAGAAAATATTGCATTAATATCCTCAGTGCACTTGTATTGTAAAAGCATCCTAGTTGTAATGGAATTGTGCCATATGACAGAGGGGATCAGGAAATATATCTTATAGAATGGAGAACATTCTACTTCTAACTCATTCACCCAAGCAATGAAAGCAAAGACGACCAATAATTGGCAATGTATCTTACCATTTCATAACTACATGGTACAGACGTGGAGTAGATTTGTAAGAACAAACATAAACTATTCCATGGCATAGAACACAAAGTTTATAATGTTTGCTCGTTCTGAATGAAACCAAATCTTCACTCTACACAAGTACAACACAAAAACAATAGACTGAAGGCATGAGATAACATACCTAACATCACCTTGTTGTCGTCTTCCAAGATTACAAAGAATGACCAAGAAACCTGTACCAAGTATCTGGGTAATACAGTAGCACTAGTCAATAAACAGAATCGTGCCACAAATTCAATTAATTAGAATGAGTTTGGTCATCAAAATTAGTACAGAGAAACTAGCATTAGCATCAAAATTCCACACATACCCTATGCACCAGACAAAAGAAATGGATGTGATATGGATACATGAGTTGTATGGTTGCACGATCTAAAGACTTAATGACTTGTACACATAAGATAGAACCAGTGAACCACATGGAGTGAACTAGTGACTACCGATTCCTGAGCTGCCTAGTGAGGCCCAAGTATTCCCCTGGCTGGAGCTAGCTAGAAACTTATATGTTCAATTCTTCAGTTACTGGTTCCACCATATGCTTCAACATCCTATATGTACCTCACTATCATGATGAGAACATGTGCTGCTAATAGTTACTTTATTACATTAATGGCTTCAAGAGTTATTGGATACAGGTTCTATGTACCCATGTGCCCATATGAATCCATACTCATAAACGCTTGTTTTGTTTTGACTTGTGTGCTATGTTTCCTTCTCAGTTCATTTTCCCTTGATTGGACATAATTACAGGAAAAAAGTGCATGCAAAGTATATACGGATCCACTATGCACCATCAGGCTGTCCACACCTTTTCTCTCTGTACCAACCCTATTAATCCTCTCATTTTCTTCATCAGATGGACAAGTAGGCAACCAGCAATTGGGGAACAATGAGGATCTGTGGAGCAAGGACTGGTCACTAGTGAGAGCACTAAAGTGGCAAAGAAGCGATGCATTGATTGTGACAACTTCATCCACGCCATTCCAAATATCAGCATTCCCTTATTGCTACCCTCACACTCTGACGTACCATTGCTATGGATCGTTCCCATCCTCGAGGCGGTGTCCCTGAGCTTGTAGTCATTGATCTCACCACCTCAAACCTGTCAATGAAACCATTATCCCCTAGCAGATGTACCTACACCCAACAATGCAGCCCGCCTGCCCCTACACCCTGCCAATACCAACTCGTGCATGTTAGGCTGCATCGGTGCATGCTGGCACTGACCCATGCTCGCATACACAATATAAACATTGCCAGCTGCGCCAACGTCAACATCATCAACTGTTGGCATGCACAGGCACTCCCATGGCACGCTGTCCTCCTCGCCCTTAGTACAGCATCATTTTTTGAGTTGATGCCATCCACCACCCCAGTCACCCACATAAGTACACACTGATGCTGATGCACAGTATAATATTAGCATGCTACAAGTAGTAATGCAGAACAGTGTGGTGTTACTTCTAAATACATAAGTATCAGAACATGTTATAGGAAAAAACAAGTAAAGGAGTATTGTATGATAAGTTACTATATGAGTATATAAGTGTTTCCACATTCAAATCCAAAATGTCAATAATATGTTTAGCCAGGGTGAGGGACAGATCATGATGGGACAGTACTTATGATGATTGTACATTATTAATTCAATACTTATCAAAATCCACTTCTATAAGAAAAATCAGTGGTAGAGAGTAAAGACTAGAGAATAATGGGTTAATATGGTATATGGACATGGATGCAAAAGTTGTATTGCCAAAGTTACTTACATATAAAGGTCCAACGCCGTACTTCTGAGCAATAGGTGCAAAAAGGAACCACATTGCAATAAGAATCCATGCTTTCATACTGAGAGAAAACAGTGCCATCAACAAAATATCTGGAGAAGCAAAATGCAAATCACATTAATCACACTATTATGCCATCATAAAATAGGGGAGCATCATTTGAATCAGAATTACCAGGTAATCTCAATTTGTCTCGAAGAAATATAAAAATTCTTTTCTTCCACCAGGTGGTTGTTTCTGGTATTTTGAACTCCTACAGAATTAGAGAGATTATTGTTATCAGGAACACAAAAACATCTTTAAAATACAAAAGTATGTGAAATACTGTGATGAAAATTTACCAGCTCTTCTCCATCATCATCGTCGTCACTATCATCACGGAGATGATTAGCAGGGGGCTTAGGTGCCACGGCCACTATTAGACTATCTACAGAAATTGCAAAACAGAAAATTT
Organism: Zizania latifolia; assembly: GCA_000418225.1. Taxonomy (NCBI): domain Eukaryota; kingdom Viridiplantae; phylum Streptophyta; class Magnoliopsida; order Poales; family Poaceae; genus Zizania; species Zizania latifolia. The sequence goes on from KE371967.1 coordinate 437,307, forward strand.
AATTGTATTCGACGAGATGCATAGGTGCATACACAAGTAGGAACTTGAAGAAACCAATTAACCATCCTAGAATAGCACTGTCACCAGATTTCTTTCACATAAGATGTATGCATCTGCTGATAACATTCTAAATGCTGAGAAGAGAGACGATATAATAAAAACACAAACAATGAATAAAGCGGCCAACTGCGACCTTTGTATCTAGCATGCCAAGCAAGAGAACCAGGTAGGGGCGGGTACTTTACCCCCATCGCGGAGGTTGACATGGGCGTCGTCTTGGTACGGGAGATTCCGCCCTCGCAAGACCAGGCGGAGGCGGTCTTCTGGGAGACGTCGGTCGTGAGCGATGTGGCCGCGCAGATCGGCAACCTAGGGGGGAGCAGGAGGAGGCATTAGGCCATAGCTTGCCGAGAAGAGGGGTTTGAATTAGGGGTATTACCGAGAGAAGCGGAGGGAGGCGGAGGGTGGTAGGACGGGATGGGCCAACGGCTCGCAGCGTCACCTCAACTAGCTCCGGCTTGTCGGCGGCGGGAACCATGGCCATCTCTCTCTCTCACCGTCTCCCTCTCCCTCCCCTTTCGGACGCTCTATGATCCGGGTTGTAATCTCGTGTAATACCGCGCTTCTATGTCGGGAAAAGGGACGAAAACGCGGTGGGCGGTCGGAGTTAGTGAGGGGAGGCGGAGGCCCAGCGGCGGCGGCGACTGCGGCGCAGGATGGAGAGAGAGGAACAGCGGAGAGCGGGGACGGTAGGGCCGTAGGGGAAGGTATGGACTTTGGAGAACGGTGTTCTTCTCTCTTTTCTTTTTGGGCGAGAACGTCCTTCAACTTTCGAGTCTTAGGGAGCAACCCAAAAACATGATTCTGAGCATGTTTGGATTGTTGCCAATATCAACCTTGTCAAAAATTTGGTATGATTGTTTAGTTTATAGTCATTTCTAATCTTACCAAATTTTGGCAGAAATTTGAAACCTTACCAAATATTGGTAGACTAGATGAGAGAGTATAAATTTCGATCTAGAGCTCATAATAAATCTGTTGGCTTGTTAAACTTTAACAATGTTAAAATTTGGTAGGGTTGAAAATGATAATAAACTAAGCATAGGAGACTTTTGTTTGTGCTTCTTGCCAAAATTTTGGCAACATCAATTTATATATAACAAACCAAATGAACATCACGGGGGTGTTTAATTTAGTTTCTAGTTATCGGCATCATATATAAGTGGTACCTAAGACCTTTCTAATTGGGATTAGGTAGGACATAATACATCATATACCTAAACATTAAGTGGCATGAGCTGTGCGGCCTAACTAGGAAAGCATTTTCTCTAAATAATACAAAAGTTCTCCTCGACTTTAACCTAGTTAAATGTAGAGCAAGATCACGTGAAACTCTCCGCCCACTCATCTAATTAAGAGGCTCTCAAACTAAGATCACGTGAAACTCTTCACCCACTCATCTAATTGAGAGGCTGCTCTCTGTAGGCCCTATGAGTTAGTGTAGGGAGAGCCCATGTGAAGCTCTCTGGTCACTCTGTTGATTGAGGGGTTTCTCTTTATGGGCCTAGGAGTTAGTGTATGGATAGCTCTATGAAGCACTCCGATGCCCACTTAGCTAGTCTAAAAACCGTTCTTCGTTGGCCCCATGAGCCGAACGAGTGCAATGGGTGGGGCATGGCTCAGAGGACTCAGTCAACCTGCATTTTAAGGGTCACTCATCATTGATTGAGGATGATCTCCTGTATTTGGCTCTTTCCATCATGTATGTCTCTGTTCTATTAGGTGAGTAGGGTGATGTTCCATGCAATGACCTCAAGGAGCCAACCACCAAGAGGAATGTAAGGCAAGATAGAGCAACAAGATAATGCAACAAATATAGGCAGGATAGGTATAATGACGGTGTATGTAACAAGTGGGACATAGTATACCCCAATAGTAGCTTAAATAGTATATAAGAGTACTCACTTAATGTAACAGGCAAGCCATGTCATCTAAAGTAGAGAAATGGGATCGAAGGTCTAAGCAATCTTAAGTCATGTGAGATGAAGCCAGCAGGGTGCTGGGGGTGCGCCCCCCTTAGAGCATCTCTAGTAGTCACGGCATCACAACATCTATCTTGCTTTGGTGTTTGACACAGGGAAAAATGGCCTCTAGGAGAAACGGCATCACATACGCCAAAAATAACTAGCCACCATTTTGCAGCTCGCGTGCGCCATATGTAGCGACTGCCCTATGGATATCTATCCTTCAACAGACTATCCATTCACTCCTCCCGCCATGACCCGGAAGTCCTTCGGTGTCCACTCCGGTGAGGTGAGTACATTGATTTGGAAGGAGAAATTGAGAGAGTAGGAGAGGGAGAGGCCAGCACAAGAAAAGAGGTAGGGAGATGGCCGGGTGCCAGGAGAGAGCAGTCTAGTGTCGGAGAGCAGCTCGATGCTAAATAGGCGGCCGGGCGCTAGATTTAGGCACCATGGGAGAGCATCTCGGGTGGGGTGTTAGATCTGGGCACGTGGTGGATGTAGACTCGGGCACACGCGGCACCAGAGGCAATGCGTTGAGCAAACGATCAACGTCAGCGTCCATTTGCATCTTGCTCTCCCTTTCTCTCCTATACTTCAGCAAGCAAAGAAGGTGGGCACAGAGCTTAGACAAACAAAGCAAATAAATGGACTTGTGCTTCGGTAAGCAAACAAGGCACATAGCTTGGGCAAACAAGGCAAAAAAAAGAGCAAGCAAACAATGCGAAGAGCAAAACATGGATCGTCTATTATAGAAAATTATTAAAATATAGAAAAGTTAAATATGGCAAGTGATATATGGATAATCTGTTGTAGTGAAAAAATATAGAGGGGGATTTTTATGGATAACCATCTATATAAAGATATGAAAGATTAAATTTAGATTGTGTGCTAGAGATACCCTTACAACTTGATCAATCCACTACTAGATCCATTACATTTTTAGTCTTCAGCACTCAAGCGCAGCCCATTAAAACTCTTAAAGGCCGGCGGGCTGCGCGTCCCCTCGGCCTGGCCACATCATCGAAAATTTGTTGACCGTTCGATCTCGTTCGTGCGTTCCGGATCTATCGCAGGCGGATTTATCAGCTCCTCCTCTATGTGTTCCGGATTTATCAGCCATTCAGCCGTCCGTCCTTTCCTTCTCTCGTTCCGTCCGCCCCAACCTCCTATCATGCCATGACTCAAAAAAGCTCCGAGACGACGCCCTCCACCGCCGCCATTTCCCAGTCCGCACCGCGCCGTGCCACTTCACACAGAGGCGCTTCAAGCCGGAACCAGATCGTCTGACGTCGACCTGGCCGACGTCTCTCTGACGTCAAACGATCAGCACCGCTCGTTTGCAATCCAAAGGCTACCATGAAAACAGAATTGAATCTTGCTATGGTTTGTTCATTGTGAAAAAATAAATGTTATGGAAGTTCCCTTTTTGTATAATCTCCATAAAAAATAGTGTTCGGTAGTTTCCATCTGAAGACATTTCAATTTCAAAAATGCTTCATTACTGTAAATTGCTTGTCATTTTATTTGTTTTGATACCAGCAGAACATATTATTACTAGCGTTGAGTGTTCTTTTTTCATGAACACTGAAGTGGATGTCTGTGGTTTTGTTGCTCTAGGTGCCGGGATAAGCAGCGGAAGGAGTCTTCACGGCTGCAGACCGTGAACAGAAAATTGACGGCAATGAACAAGCTTCTTATGGAAGAGAATGAGCGACTCTAGAAGCAGGTCTCTCAATTGGTTCATGAGAATGCTCACAAGCGATATGCAGATCCTGCTTGATTTACCTATGATTGTCTCACATTGATCTTTCCTTACTGCAGTTCAGTTTGCCTTCACAGTCTACCGAGGCGATCTAATTCTCTGTTTCGCTCCATCCAGCAAAAGGTAATCATTCAACCAGTTCAGCTTTTGCTCTTGCTCTTGCTTTGTGCAGCTTTTGCCAAAGATATGTATCAGTGTCAAAAATGGTGGCTATTCTGAGCTAGCAGGTTTTATTTTGTATATCGTTCGTTCGTTTTCTGGTTTTCACCTTTGCTCGCCTTGTCGTTGACGCAGGCGTCTCCTCGGCAGCATCTTCTCTCTTCACCTCGGGCTGTGCACTAGGTACCTAATGCTCTGCCATCTGATTCTTTCCTGCTGGATAATTTATTTTCTACTATATCTTGTGTTTGATCTCTCTGTGTACATCTCCATGGCCATCGTCCCCCACGTCTCCCGCCTCTGCCGTGACCTCGCCGACCATGACCACACCGAGTCCGACCTCCGCGCTCGCCTGGTTGACTCCGACGCCCGCCTCCTCGCCGCCCTTGATGAGAACGTGCGTTTGCATCGCTGAAACATTTGTGACATCGAATTTAAGATTTGTTCTTAGCTGATTATGTTCAATTTGTGGTGTGCAGGCCAAGCTGGTGAAGGAGAGGAATTCACTCGCCTTAACGGCCAAGAAGATGCCGAAGAACTTGGCTAAGGTGCGGCTTTCAACTTTATTATCCCAATTTTAACTACAGTTCTATGCTTTCTGAACATAAGGTTTTGTTTCAAGTGCAGCTTATAATGTGAATTTTGATCAGTGCTCTGATATCTTCCTTATTCATTTAGTGCAAAATATGTGGGAAGCATGTCTCAGATCGTGTAATTTTAGTGTTAGTTTGCTAGCTTGCTACATATTTGTTTTTCTTACAGGTGTCCATAGTAGTGGTCAATTTGCATATGTTGGTCAAACCTATACCAAAATTTTATGAAATCAGATGGAATGTGTTTTAATTGTTAGTTGTAGAGTCAAGAATTTTGTTGAAATGTATATCTTTGGCATGCATTGTAGTGCAATAGCAGAGTAACCTGATGAGCTTCTAGATAAGCATGTAAGGAGTCCATAATTTTTAGACGAAATTATCAGAAGGTTGCATTGTTAGCCCTAGTGTAATTGATTCAAAGGAAAAAAGCAGTATTACTGACTGGATCGTGCTTTATTGCCACTGGCTCACTGTGGTGCGGAATCTAGAACTGTTGTGCTATGAATTTTCTCTCGAATATACACTCTTCATGATTTTCATATTATTTGCAAACTACTTGTGTATTCTTGACTTGAATGATCTTATTGGTTGGTATGAGCCTGCTAGAATGCTAATCAGCATGAAGTTTGTGAAATATCAATCAAAATTGAAATGTACTTTGCTAATTGGCAGATTACTGAAAAGGTCACTCTTTCTATGCAGTTGGAAGCATTTAAGAAGCAGTTGAAGTCATTGAGCGAGGACAGTTTATTAGTGAGTATTACTTATGAAAAAGCTGCATTCCTACATATTGAATGTTTTGTATTTTTGGGTTGGCAAACAACTCTATCCGCTTAATTTTCAGCAATTGTCAGAAACATGTGCCAGCCGTGATTTAGATAAAGAGAACAATTTAACTGCTCGAGTTCCTTCTCAGAAAGGTGTTTTTTTAACCTCCTCACAAATTCCAGTTAGTCTTCTCTTGAATTAATAGCCATAATTGATGCATCTTCCTTGATTTCATTTTTTACTTGACAGATGAAGTTTCAAGTAGTCACACATCTTCAGATACTTCCAGCAGATCCACAATGACTGAATTTGCCCAAGGTGGTTGTAACTAACTCTTACTGTCAAACCGCAAAGCCATACTAACTTATCATATGTTATCTCAGCATATGTCTTATGAAACATTTGCAGGATTCCAGTTCTCAATCACACCATACACAGCTCCGAAAGTAACTCCAGGCTCAACACCTATCATTTCATCCTCTGGTGGTTCCCCTCGAGCATCCTCTCCCAAGTTCTTATCTGGTCCAACTTCACCTACAAGATCTCTATCTCAAGGCCAATCGACATTTTCATCATGGCATGAATCGTCCAACCACCAGTATTCAGCACTCGCCTCTCCACCGCAGCGTTTCTCATTTGTAGGTTTGGGAGTTATTGAATCTGTTTCATCTGGGAGAGTTGTTGAAATGCATATACTGATAGCACTAAACCTTGTATGTTTCCAGGGCGGCCCCATATAGATGGAAAGGAATTCTTCTGGCAAGCACGGTTCACCATTATGCTGTTAACTTTATGTGAAATCTAATATTTTGATTCTATCCAAACACTTAAGGCCATAAATCTCAGGACATGACTTTCGTATGAGCAATTTGGAGTATTTTTAGCTAATATTAAGGAGTTCAATGCTCAGAAACAATCGCGAGAGGTAGCATATTACCCGTTCTTATATAGTTGACTTTTGAGTCAGTTAATTTCTGTGAAATATGTAAATGCAGATGCTCTTGGTTTACCCACGATTGTCTCACATTGATCTTTCCTTGCTGCAGTTCAGTTTGCCTTCACGGTCTACCGAGGTGATCTGATTGTCTGTTTCGCTCCATCCAACAAAAGGTAATCATTCAACCCATTTAGCTTTTGCTCTTGCTCTGTGCAGCTTTGGCCAAAGATATGTATCAGTGTTAAAAATGGTGGCTATTCTGAGCAAGCAGGTTATATTCTATATATCGTTCGTTCGTTTTCTGGTTTTCACCTTTGCTTGCCTTGTCGTTGAC
>KE371967.1:460131-473275 GCA_000418225.1 Zizania latifolia
CCTGCGGGCTGCGGACATGGCTCCGCGCCGCGCCGGCGCCCCCCTGTGGCCAACGCTGTCATGTGCCCCCTACGGCCAACCCCAGCCGGGCCAGGCGCTGCCCACGCCCCGATCTAGCTAACAGGAGCTCCGAACGGCTGAACCTCAGTATATTGTCTCTCGCACCCTCTGCTTATTAATGGATTATTGTTTATTTAATAATTTGATGTAGTGCTGCAACTTTATAAGTATTGCTGTAATGTTGTATTGGTATACTACGAGTTTGTTTATTAGCTTATTTGCTACAATGAGAAATAGATATTTCGAAGTGTTGGAAATAAACAAATTATGAGACGGTTTGAAGACATGAAAAAACGGCATATTGTTGTGTAGATTACTCTGCAATTCTTATGAAGTGTAATTGGATATCGTCGACTCATTGTCTCGATTTATTTGGTATGATGTTTTTTCTTGATTGTCATGTATTTCTATTATGAAGTGTCTTAACCATTTAAACTCAGCCCCCCTAAGTTTCGGGTCTGGCTCCGCCACTGGGAGCAAGGACTGCAAGGTCATCCAAGTTCATCTATGTAAGGAACCAAAAGTCATACAAGTCATGCAAGATCATGTCTTAGCCCAAAAAAAGGTGTAATACATCTAGTAGAATACATCTATAAGATATAAGGCTATTATCTTTTCGGGACCTGAATCTGAATAAATCCTTGGGTTGAGTGTTTGTGATGGAGATATTACCACAATCATCAACCCAGCCACTAACGACAATCGGGTCTCGTAATTTTCTACCAACCTAGAACGTCAACACTAGTTAAAATCAAACCATACCAAATATACCCTGAAGATGCACTCGAATAGGAGTATTTGCTGGATTAACATGGATGAAGGAATGCTTTGAGCCTTTGACGGATGCTCAACTTTGCAGGATGTTGCATGATGATTGGACAGGGAAGGGGCTGCTCATATGTTACTTAGGGTGAGATATAATATATTTTACTTTTAAACCGCTATTTTCTGTGCAAATCCCTTTTTTATATGCAACAATCGTTTTGTTTTCAGGACTACAAAAAGGCATGTGATGTATTTCTTGATGGTCTCAAGTTGGACACTGGGAACATTTAGATTGAAAACGGGATACAGTAGCCTACTTACCTCTGTCCGTTCTGAAACCTTACTTTGCAAATACGCCTCAATCTGGTACCAATAATACCATGATATAATACATCTCATCTATAGACTATAGTGTCACTCTGAAATATGCATATGTGACTTAGAGACTTAGCTGGTGATCTACCTTTATAGCATAAACTTAGGTGGTGAATTAAATCAAGTAAAATCTTGCAATTAACATAGATGATCGTCTCCCAATCCTCGACATCACATTATCTTTGGCTCTTCACATGTACCATACATTCAGTCTTGTGATGCTTCTTCACCATAGTGACTGTCTTAATCTTGTTGTGCAGGGAGGCTTTCAAATCTTGAAGATATCTCATGCATGCTGCCTGAATTGCCTATCTGTCCAGAAAAGATAAAAACTTGTTCAGGAATCAGGAGTATGGTGCTTGCATTGCCGGTTCCAGACTGCCAGTTGGAAAGGTTCATCAGGTTCATTGTCTTCAGGACATCATCAGACCTGCTATCGATTGAGACCTCAAAAGAGTTAACTGCATGTAGTACATGTAACCTGGAACTGGCCGTCTCTTTTGACAGTGTATATACAGCCACAACTGTTCGCACTTGTGATGGAACAGGAGATTCAAATCTCAATAGTTGGATTGAAACCTCGATAGTTACATGGTACGGACGTGTTTGTGGTTTAGTTTTGGACAGAGCATCTGATGCGTTCGCTATGTTGGTGGCCAAAGTTTCCACTACAGGCTTTTGGGGATTGGATCTACATGAGATATGTCAAAAGCAAGCTCCCATTTTCAACCCAAAATAATAAGTTGGACTTAATGTTCCAACACTCTCTACACAAGACGAACTATATTTTTTTATTTAATTGCATAGAATTCAAACTCAAGACATCTAATTTTGATATCATTGAGTTGCATATAAAAGCTTATTAGCCCTTCTTTTCTTTCTCGTTGGAATTGTGAGCAGAGCAACGGTGGACCACGGTGTTTGATGGGTAATTGAAGTGTTGCATGTATCTCGGAGCAATCTGAGCCGCCATCAAAACTGAGTGTGATTCAAAATAAAATCAGGTGACTAAATAGTGCCAATAACAATTAAACGATCGATATATCTAGGGTTATTATAATTACAGGCGCATGCATCATCGCATCGTCTGAACAAATTGAAAAGAATTGGCTACAGGAACGGGACGAGTGATTGATTCTACTGGGATTCAGAAACACGAGTGACGACGAGCGCAAGGTCTTGCAGCTGCTACAATACGGCTTTCTCCCTGATCCAACGTAACTCCTGTATCCGGCCAAAGTACTCCTTCAGGTGCGGCGGCAACTCCGGCGGCGCCAGATGGCCGTAAGTGCGGAGATCTTCCAGAAATTTCTCGCACAAGCGGCGGACCTCGGCGGGGTCTTCGCACGGACGCAGCGTCAACTCGCAGGGCTCGCGCATCGTGTCGATCTCCATGATCCCGTCCGGGTACTCCTCGAGGTTGCGCCGTCGCTCGTCGTCGTCGTCGTCGAGCACGTCCCGAGCCCAGTTGAGTTTCAGGGCGCGGGGCTCTTCCTCCCTACCGAAGAGCTGCAGGATTTGAGCGGTATCGTCCTCTGTTGCAGTAGTTTCCATGGAGAGCTCCGCCAGGTCAGCCGTCATCGTCACCATGTGCATATCGGAGAAGGACTCCGCCACCTGGAAGTAGGGATCGACGGCGTCGTCCATCTCCACGACGTCGATTGGGGAACATGTGTCGGCGCCGAGCGGGAGCGTGTTCCCCTCCACGGCCGCCATGTCCATGTCGGAGAAGGCCTCCGCCTCCTGGAACTGGAAGTAGTGCTCGACGGGGTCGAGCATCTCCACGACGTTGATTGCGGAACAGGCGTCGGTGCCGAGCGGGAGCGCGTTCCCGTTCGTGGCCGCCATATCGGAGAAGGCCTCCGCCTCCTGGAACTGGAAGAAGTGCTCGACGGGGTCGAGCATCTCCACGACGTCGATTGCGGAACAGGCGTCGGCGCCGAGCGGGAGTGCGTTCCCGTCAGCGGCTGCCATATCGGAGAAGGCCTCCGCCTCCTGGAACTGGAAGTAGTGCTGAACAGGGTCGAGCATCTCCACGACGTCGATTGCGAAACAGGCGTCGGCGCCGAGCAGGAGCGCGTTCCCGTCCGCGGTCGCCATGTCCATATCGGAGAAGGCCTCTGCCTCCTCGACGTAGCGCTCGACGGGGTCGTCGTCCATCTCCACGACGTCGATTGCGGAGCAGGTGTCGGCGTCGAGTGGGAGCAAGTTCCCGTCCGCAGCAATGCTCGGCGGCGGAACCCTAGGAGCGCGCGGAGAAGCAGCGAGATCGAGAGAGCGGAGCGCGGGACGGTGGGAGAATCGTGGTGGGAGAATCGTGGGAGAAGCGGCTGGAGCGGGACTGCGGGAGAGGGATCTGCGCCGCCCGATTTATAGCTCTTGGGTTTGGCTCTGAATTCGAGTCGGAATCAAATTTTGGATAAATCTGAATTGCTACTGGTCAGCGATTGGGCCTAGACTGTGAAAAGCAACCAGTCTGTTTGGCACCCTTGGTTTTGGCTTCGAGACTGTTTAAAATAATAACGTAATGCTGATAATTTACTAATTCAATAATTTAAATTGTTCTGGTTATTGAAGTTGATTGTCGTGTTTTAAGAGTGAAAACATTTCAATGCACTTCAGTGAATAATAGATTGCCTAACGACTATTTCAAGTGTCAAACATCATTTTGTTGCTGAATAATAGATTGCTTCACGTCTATTTCAAGTATCAAATATCGTTTTGTTGGTGTATTTGTATAATATGCACATGGTCATACAGAGTTCAAGAATATGTAATATATATTTTGCAACCATATGTAAGATAATAAAGAATGCAAACGAGCATTCACCTCCTCATTCCAAATCATCAATGTTCATATTTCACTATATATGTTTACAATTAACGCAGAAGCTATATCATCACGTAAAACTATCATGTTATAAAACTATTATGTTATGGTCACTTAGGACATCTCCAATCATGTTCCTATCTTCCTCATGTTCCTATCTTCCTCCCTATCCTATTTTCTAGCGAGTGTAGCCCAAAACTACTCTCCAACCAGCTCTCCATCTTCCTCCCTACTCTATTTGCCTCTCTATTCTTCCTAGCGAGCTCGCCATATGTAGCAAGCCGAAGGCCCTCGCTATCTCCAACCGTCGATGCTTCCTGCTGCTTCTCGCGTATACTCGGTACTAGATTGGCAGAGAATCACCGCGTCCCGCCTGACAGATCTCGCCGGGAGCAGCCGCCGGATTCACCCGATCGCCTGGCTGATCGGCTCGCCTCGTCCCCCGATCCCGTGGATATTTCTCTGAAGTTTTTCCGGGTCTGGAGCTCCCGCTGATCCTAGCGATTGCTTTGGGACGACGGGATGAGGAAATCTGGGGTCGTCCTTGCAGCTCCCGTCGGCTATTGCAAGTGCTTTGGAAATCTGGCCAGGAAATCAGGAAATCCTAGCGACTGCAGTGCTTCGGTGGGTGGAGCTCGTGAGCTGTTGCAACTTCTTTTTATTTGAGGGATTTTGTTTGATTCGTGGTGGTGAATGGTGTGATCCGTGGATCCTGGTGAGGGGAGGGTTGGAGGTGACCTGATGAGCTTTATTTCTGTGTTTCTTTTGGTTCTGCTCTTGGCTACAGATCCACAAGGTAAATATCTGTATATCTTCTGTTACAGCTGATATCTGTAGAGCGAGAAAAGGGAAGGAAAGAAACAGAGGGTACAGAGATTGGCAAAGGTAGTGTCAAAAAATTAAACAATTTTCAGTTTGCAAATATTACAATTTTTAGTAAAATTTAATGTAATTGATAGATATTTTGATTTGTCGAACGGCAAAATATGGATAGATTGAAAAAATGTAGTTACAGTATATATCAGTTATAAATTTTGTTAGCGGTAGTTATATAATATTAATAAAATATAACTAGATGAAATATAGGGAGTGGAATATAGGAAGCTGGATGTAGTGTTTTAAGAAATAGAGAGCTAATATTGATAGAGAGGCTCCTATTTTCAGTTATAGACAGCTAAAAATGAGTAGCTGGATGGAGATGCTTTTATGGTATGATCGGCATTGTTATTGGTATCGCCATTATCTTCGGTATCTTCATGTGATATGTATCCTTCAGAAAAAGCTTTGTTACTTTTTGACTCGTCAAAATGCACTTCATCTAGAGTATTATGTATAATAAAAGTATACAAAGCTATCACAGCTATAATGATTTTTTGCTTGCTTCTCTATTGATATCCGAAACTCCGAATACACATTTAATGATATTCTGTAAGGACAAGTGTACATGATTAAACACGATTTTATTGGAACTCAGGTACATGATAGCTCTGGCCTAACAAGCAGCTGTACAAAGCACTCAAGGTAAGCTGCAAGCTCAACAATGCTGCATGTAAGCTGAAATTTAAAGACTGCAAGGAAGCGAAGGAACTGTGTACTGAGTTATTACGAATTAAAGCATTGTAGCCATCTCACGTAATTGTACTAAGAGAATAAGCTGGCTGACTACGTGCGTTGGTGTTCAGGTCCTGGAGCCTGACAGCACGAATGTGAAGGCCTTTTACAGAAGGTCACAAGAACACATTCATCTTGTTGATCTTGATTTGGCAGAACTGGATATCAGGAGAGCAGTAGAAATAGATCCAGACAACAGGTAATCCCTTGGTCTAGTGGACTTTGATCAATGTTACATTTCTTGGTTTATTGGATTGGTGCACGGTTGGATTGTGAGTTTGTGATATGATCTCACGTTTCACTCATTTAGTCATTTATTCCCGTGTTTGGAGTGGGTTATGATATCCCATGCCCACAATTCCAAAGAAACTATTCTTATTCATTGCATAGAAAATTATTTATGCGAAGTTGTCCTGGATCTCTCTTTCCCAGTGAAGTGAAGATGGGGCACAGGAGGCTGAAGCCTGAAGGAGGAGGAGGCAAAACTATACGGCAACAAGATTTCCAAGCTGAGCAAGCTGGAAGAGCACTCGGAAACAGAATAAGTTCCCCCTGCTGTCCTTTCATCCCTAGTTCCCTACGCGCATGTATAGGTTGCACATGCGGATATGCCCAACCGTTCACCGATTTATGATCAAAATCAGAACAGACTGAAGGCTATTTCAATAGTTGATAGAACCTGCCCAATCGAAAACAGTAGTAAACATTCATACTTGGGGGAGATTCTCAAATACAACGAAGAAACAAGCAACACACCTACGGATGCAGTGACGCGGGAAAGAAGCTAGCACAACCTTCAGGAGAACACAAATTCAACAAAGCGGATCAAAACGATTCATGAACTATGATCAACTATTATGTTGTCCGTTGTACCCCGCAAAACAGAGAACATTCTTTCCCGTGATATCTCATTCATTTCAAGATTATAGAGTAAATGTTCAAACGAAACCAGCATCTGCACTGAAATTCTGGTAAGATCTCATTCATTTCAAGCATTAGCTGATCCAAGGAAAGGACCGTACGTGCAGTAGCACATGTCATCACAGCAGATTATTCATCAGCAGAACATCCTAATTAGAGACAGACCAAACCCCAGGTACTAAATCCTAATTAGAAGAAGAGGAGAACAAAAGAGGCAGACTCACGCGATCACTGCCCTTCACCGTAGCCGTGAGCAGCCGGAACAGTGGGAGTGGTCCCCGCAGTGGAGGAGCAGTCGCCGAAGGGGCCGTTGACGCTGCAGGAGCCGTTCATATGCATAGAGGAGGCGAAGGCCACTGCGGCGGCGAGGTCGGCGAGGTGGAGGCGCGGGAACGGCACGTACACGCCGTGCACGGCGATGCGCGAATTGATCACCACGTCGGGCTCCTTCATGGGGATGTAGTTGATGCGCACGTCGTTGGAGCCGGAGCCGCTGGTGCCCTGGGTGATGACGAGGTTCTGGCCCTCGCTTGCCAGCGTGGGGAGCATCGTGCCCGGGGGGAGGCGCAGGAGGTCGTCGTGGGTGAGGCGGCGCCCGGGGATGATGTGGAAGCGGACCGCCGAGACGTAGTCGTGGCCTCCACCGGCGAAGATGGACTGGTCATCGAGCGCGAACACCGTCATGTTAGCGAGCCTCTCGAGCTCGACGAACTTGACGCGCATGGCCAGCGCAACGAAGCCGTAGCCGCCGTCGCGGAGGCGCGCGATGGCCTCGCGGATCATGATGCGCATCACGGAGGCGGCTGTAGCGGCGGACGTGGTTGACGAGCGAGCGTTGACGTGGTGGTGGTGATGGTGATGATTGTGCAAGCCGTCGAAGCACGAAGTGTGGGAGAGCGGAGGCAGGAAGCCGTGGAGGCCGTGCACGACGTAGCGGCCGTCGTTGTAGAGCTCAGGTTGCGAGACCTCGACGCCATCGACATAGAGCCTGGCGGGGTGGATGGCGAACGGCCCCGGCTCGGAGGCAAGGTTGAGACAGAAGCCCGGGGAGGCCGACGGGATCTTCGCGTTGGGAGCGGCGGTCAGCTCGGAGTAGGGGAAGTAGCCCAAGGCGATGTGCTCCAGTAGGACGTGGCGGCGCGAGCACATGGGGCAAGAGGCGTGGAGGAAGACGTCGGGAGCCGCGAAGACGGTGATCGCCCCGGGCCACCTCGCGATGGCTGCTGAGTCCGCGAGGAGCGGCGCCGCCGAGGCCATCTCGTTGTACCCCAGCGACGTGAGCACCCTAGCGAGCTGCTGCAGGCGCTGCTCGTCACCCGAGCCCGCCACCCCGACGCGGAAGGGAGGCGGAGGACTCGCTGCGGGGCGGTACCTGGGAAGCGGAAGCGTCGTCGTGATCGAGGTCGTGGTCGCAGAAGGATCAGGCTCGTCGAGTGGCGGAGCAGTCGTCGCCGATGTGGATCCCTCCTCTCCCTCTTGCGGCTGCGTCATTGGCGCCGCGGAGTACAGATCCGGGGCGGCGAAGAGCGGAGGAGGATGAGGTGCGTCCGGTTGCGGCGCCGCGACGTCGAGCATAGTTGGATTTGCCTCATCCGCAGCTACCCCCACCGCCGCGATGGCGCTCTCCCCGGACGGAGCCTGGGCAGCGGCGCCGGCGGCGAAGGGGTCGAGCACGTGCAGCGACTGGCCCTCCTCCTCGATGTGGTGGTTCTGGTGCATGGAGGGGGCGGTGTAGAACTGCGCGGTGGCCGTGTTCGCGGTGGAGCGGTGGTGGCGGCGCGGGTGAACGGACGCCGCTCCTCCCTGCGGCGAGTGGTGGCGGTAGTGAGACGCAGTGGCTGGCACAAGTGGCACGAGGAGGAGGAGGAGCGATAGGCGGAAGAAGAGGAGAGCCATGGTTGCTTTGCTGGCTTCCTCGAGAACTTTGCCGAATGGCTTATTGGAGAAGACGAACGGATGCGGTGGGGAGCCTCGGAGGGAGCCGGGAGGCGGTTATATGGCCGGCCCGGGCCGGATGCAAGGTGAAATTCTTTTTATGGAACAACGCTCTGTCACGTGAAAGAAAAAAATAATCTGATAGACTCTAGATAACTGTTATATAAAAGAAAAAAACTATCTGACAGAGTGAATAAAACTGAGATGAAAAGACCGGTAGTATAGGACGGCCGAACGGCAGAGGCGGCGTGGCCGACGCGAGAGTAGCGTCGGTCCGGTAGAGGCGGCTTGGCCGGTGCAGTCCAGTGGGACGCCAACGGCACGGGGAGGACCTCGGCTTCCCCGCCTTGGCTTCCGGCCATGCCACCGGATCCACGTTGCGCGTCGTCGGCTTCTTGGCCTCCTCGTCTTAGCTTCCAGCTATGCCACCCCGCATAACGAGGTCCACTGGCGTCTCGTGGCCTCGTGTCGGCCACGCCGCCTTAGTTTCATCCTCTCCGTAAGATTTTTTCTTCTTTCACGTGATAGTTCTTCGTAGAGCTAGGACTTGGGCTAAGCTTTTTTGGGTCGGCCCATGGCACGGCAATTCGGCACGGCTCAGCACGGCCAGTACGTGGGCCGGGCCGGCACGGCCCATACAAGGGCCGTGCTCATGCCTGGGTGGTCGGCACGTTGGGTCGACCCGTCCCGGCCCAGCTGATGGGATATGCTTAGGTCGGCACGGCACGAAAACAGTATGGTAAGATCTGCTGTGAGGAAGAAACAGGTGCTGAGCAGTATTTTGTACGTCTCTCCTTGGCATATGACTTTGACTGATGAAGAATACACTAGAAGACTAGTTCATTTTTTTACTGTGTGTATTAATGTGTGTGCATATGATCCTAGAGTTATTTTTTTACTCCAACTCTAATTAGCATGTAATTTTTTTATCTAATTAGCTAAAGTACAGAACACCATAGAGATTCTGGTATGCTGGGCCGGCACGGCCCACCAAATCGACCGTGCCGTGCTGGCTCGGCCCAACTAGGCATGGAGGTCCGTTGGGCTGGGCCGTGCTGGCCCAGCACGGCCCAAGTGGACGTCACAACAAACAAGTGGAGGGAGCCTCACACATTGCAGAGTTTTGGGTCTGCCAAGTGGACGTCACGACAAACAAGGTTAGTTGCCTTGCTCGCTGCGTCAGAGCTGACAGGTGGGGACGCCAGTATTTTCCGTTTTGGCGGGAAAAGTCGCGGATCATTTTCCATTTTTCCTTATCATCAACTCTTCATTTGCATCGAGGATTTCGGGTTGGCTTTTGCGTGGACGTTGCCTTTGTGAGCCAGTTAGTTAGTGAGAGGATGACCACTTGATCAGGGCGTCAGACGATCCATCGGTCTATGACCACCGTGAACCAGGTGTATACAGCGAATGATGTGGCCCTTGACACTGACAACTTAGCCCCTCCGCTATAATGTTTATGTAATTTGTCACCTTGTAAGGTATTTATCTGTAATTTGTCACATTGTAAGATATTTATCTGCAAATTAGATGAACAAAAGAATAGGAAAGTTTGCGTGTAGGTGCAAAGCAACGCTATTATATTTCTCCTCCAAATCAAACTTCATTTATATTCAACCGTATTTATTTTTCTTTTTTTAATAAAGCGGATACTCTCAGCTTGTATAGAAGGCTAATATTTGTTTTGTAACAAGTAACAACTCAAAATGAAGTACAATCAAAGCATAAGCACACCACTAACAGGTCTTATCTTCACCAAACAATTGTATTAGTAACAGAGTCCGAAAAGGAGCCACATGTTCACTTTGAAGGCATAAAAATTATCATATTAATTGGAAAAATATACGTCGTTAGATCATGATGAGTGTAGGTTATAACGGTGGAGATTAAATGTTAAAGTTGTATGCAAAATATAACTATATTTATAGTATTTACAAAAAACTGGAATTAGAGTTGTACATCAAATCCAATTATAATTTAAAAAACACTAATCTAGTTAACTCAATGCTTCCATTTTGCTACCGCGTTTTACAATATTTTATCTATCTTTACATTAGAAAATTATCTGCCCTCAAATTAAAACGATGCATCTGCTACCAAATATTTCAACATCCCCAACAGGTCATATCGATCTGTTTTGGTAAGAAACTAATATAGACCACTGAATCTGTCATTAGCAAGTTTGATGAACATAGAAGAAAACGTTTTGGTAAGAAACTTTGTTCCAAACTAAATCAAGCAAGCACAAGTAAAATCTCAAAACTTTTGAGCTCCAAGCTGTTCATGTGAATGGAGCTGGAAATACATCTGACAGAGTCCTGGTTATGCTCTCCACCTGAAGCATCGTCTGCATCGGCATTCTCTCCGACGACAGCTGCCGCAGCCACTGCTTGAAGTCCTCCAGGTTCTTCACCGTGTTCATCTTGCCCACATCCCTCTCAACGACGCCGTAGATCAAGGAGATTGCTGAGTTGACGCCCTGGGAGGTCACCACCGGACCACTCGTATGATCACGCATGGCTGCATCTACCAATCCCACAGCCTGGTCGCAGATCTTGTCCAAAACACGCGGCCCTTTCGGCAGGCGATCGAGCAGACGCAGGGAGTGATCGGTGAACACGTGGCACTCCAGCAGCGTCCCAGCCACGTCGCAGGCCTGGGCGGACAGCTTGCCTTCGTCATCCGCGCAGAGCGCGAGGATCGCAGTGGCAGCCTCCGCCCTCACGACGGCGTCCTCGATCTTCAGCATGTCTCGGAGCATCTTCATCCCTCCGGCGTCCAGCATCCGTTTCCTGAACACGTCGAGCTCTGACAGGGCGGCGATGATGGAGGCCACCTTCCCCAAGGACGACGACGACGATGCTGGGCTGCCGAGCTTGGTCGCCTTTTGAGCGACTTTCTTGAGAGCACCTGGCAGCTCGCTCTGCCCGGACAGGATCACCCTGTTCTGCCGGTGCATGGTCAGGTTCAGGATCGTCGTGAGCCTCTCCTCCTCGACCTCTCGTGTCCATGGAGACTTCCATTTCTTCTTGAGATGTATCAGCACCTGGATCAAGCCCGGGTACTTGACCAGGCAAGGCTGCACTCCTTTGGTGTTCTTGGAGAGTCGCTGGATCAGATGCAGAGCCTCTTGCTGCGATGCAGAATTCCCCGAGAACATCTCCATCACGTCCTGGATCTGTTCATCTGGAGGGGGAAGGCTCGAATGATCGAGGCACCACGCAGCGATCATGTCTCGCAGGAGATGGTTTGGAACTGGGCAGATGTCTCTCTGTGGGAAGAAGCGCTCCTGGTACGATCGATCAATAGACTGCAATCAAACAAGCAAAATATGAATCAAACTAGGGTAAAATTCATGTCTTTTGTCCCCTGATTTACCCTTCAGGATGTGCATAAAAAAATTTATCGCATTTCGGGATACAATAGTACAAAATACATATGAAAGAAATGTTTCTGATGTCTGCTAGGTCATGAATCATCATATCATAATATTAATTCAGACACAGCACAATCTGTATAATTAAACCTGCAGACAACAAATCAATGGTTTATCAATTAGTGGTGCATAATTAGGCTGGTTTCTAACGATCTTAGCTTTTCGGCAGAGCACAGCTTATAGAGAACAAAACTGAAAACGCCCAGCAGGAAGTAGAGAGCAGTTCATTTGGATAAAAAACCAAGCAAAGTGGCGATCTTGTCACTTACATGTCCAGAATCCAATATCACAGGATTATGCATTACTCCCGCTTGCAACGTACCATCCTAGCAACACACTTGCGGATCAGTACAGGTGAGGAAGAGATGGATACATAATTTTGGTTCAATGCAACTAACGGAGAAGAAATTCGCCCAGATGCTAATAATGGTCAACTGAAGGAAAGAAAACTCTTCATATTCTCCACTGATAATCACGATTCAGAATTGTGTTGATTGCAACCATGGTCCATTGGGAAAGAATTGAAAAGTGGGCAGTTCTTGCACAATAACAAACAAAATACATGCAGAAAGAAACAAAATACATGCAGAAAGAAATACAATTAATTTCCTATACATGTGTAGAACAAAAATGTAGTTGATTTCCAATACGTGCAGAAAGAAATGCAATTGGTTTCTCTCGGGAATTCCTCATCCAACTAACAGTAGCAAAACTCCAAAGAAGACAAAAACTTGAACAGAGTTGGAAGCCTCGATCATAAATCCCAAGAATGCAGAGGCCGAGGCACTCACATCAGCTTGAGGCCATTTGGTGGCGAACTCGCAAGGCAGTTTCGGTGGCTCCACCTTGCGGTAGGCGAGCTCCATGAGGCCAGTCATCGCCTGATCCATCACCGCGGACGCCGCCGCCTCTTCGTCGTCGGCAGCCGCGCCGTCCTCCATCTTCCCCAATGCCGTCCGCATCATCGCGGCGTAGTCGGACCTCGTGGGGCCCTCCGCAGGCTGCCGCTCCGGCCTGGCTTCATCCGCGCCTCCGGTTCTTTCGGGGCCCTTGCCGACGCCGAGAACCTTCTTGGCCGCCTCCCGCGCTCCTCTCCAGAATCTTGGCGGCGATGGCGGGGCGGAGGAGGAGGAGGAGGAGGAGGAGCTGTCTACGCTGAAGCGTCCCGCGCGACGCCTGGCCCTGATCTTCTCTGCGATCGCCAGATCAAT